>OY482673.1:93079688-93679688 GCA_960531455.1 Urophora cardui | reverse complement strand
ATTAAAGTCTTCAATATTTTCAACTAATTTAAAAAATTTTGTAGGGGAGATATTGTAACATAGCATAGCCATATAAATTATTAATGTATAAATAAACTTCCTTCTTCTGTATAATCAAATTTATAACTATAAGAATACAACTTTTTCATTCTATATTTATCGATATTAGTTAATGTATTGTAATAGAATAAATGGAGTATAGGAAATATGGATATATATTAATATGTATGCTCTAAACGTTTATATATTATCAATACATTTGCTTTTTAAAATTTTAGATGGTATAAATTACATTATATTTCAAAATGTTTTATATGAATATGCTCTTTGAATGAATTATTTCGGAAAATAATTTTTCTACAATATCTACATAACCAAAGACGTATTTACTTTTTTATTTTGAGTTTCTTTATTTTTCGCATTCCAATGTAAAATTATATAAATATTTATTTTCATATTCTGAATTATAAAATTACATTTTAAGTCTTCCATCAGTTTATTGGTAATGTTATTCAATCGCTCTGGTAAGAATACATATATTTAAGAATACGACAAATTTTTCTAATGTCAATATAATTTTTCTCTATATTTAGTTGTTTTTCGTTCTGCCTTAAGAATTCTTAAGAGACTATCCAATAAGTAATCTGTTAACGATAAAATCTATCTCATCTTGATTGTTTTGACTAATCATTGTAATTTTGGTAATATTAACGGGGTATATAGTTGAATGTATTGAATGTCCTCCTATTTTCAATTCTAGATAATTTTATATGATAAATTACTGTTTCTCTATTATGTAGTAGGAGTGAACTTTAATAATAATAATACTTTTTATGCATACATGTGATAACAAAACTCACGTACATCTATACATATATCTATATAATAAAACTAATGAATTATTTTAGTTATATTTTATCTTTATTTTTATATGATATAATAAAATCTTTAAATAAATGAACGTTTTTTTCTGCACATATCATATGTTTATGGTGAAAGTTACATGCATATACATTGATATTATCCTTATATAAGTTTTTTATGCTTTGGCAACCTATATCTTCTAAATTATATATAAGAATATCTTCTCCAGTAAGTTGTTGTATCCATTTTGCTTTTTGTGCTCCTTTCACATATATACAAATATTTCGCTTTTCATCTTTAATATATCCGTTTAAGTAGTTCTTAAAGGATTTGAATGTTGAGTTGCCATCATTCCATTGCAATCCATGGTGATATGTATGTAACCATTCTAATTCAATTCTTTCATTCAATGTTAATCTTGATAATCTTCTTTTGCTATAAACTTGTTGGAAATATGGAAACCCTGTACATCTATAACTATTAAACTTTTGTTATCGATCATTATTAATTCATTCAGCTTAAACTTAGCATACTGAATAGTATTTGAAAATATGTTAACTATATATGTCTTGAAAATATATCTATGTATATTTATTTTATATATAAAAATATAAATAAATAAGTATATAGATTTAAATGTATATATACATAAATAACTTATTTATATGTTTAAGTTTCTGATTAGAGAGGTTTAGTTTTACTTTATATCTGATTGAAAATGTTTCATTTTAGTATGAAAAGTAATATAATTGAAGAGTTTTTAAAAAATAATTATAACTATATACTTGATCATCATAGAAAACTTATACAAAATACATTTATAACAATTAAAGATATAAAGTATGAATTAGTTATGGAATCTATATATGGGAGACACTACACAACCTGTCCTTGGAGTAAAAATAATATAGAATCAGGACCTGATACATGTAATTGTCACATCATCGAAAGACGATATAAGCATATAATGGATTTAGTAAATTTATACAATTACTACTTTGATAAGGAAAACAAAGAAGTTATTGACTTAAAAAGATTTATTATTGATATAAACATATTGGATGAAAAGTATTTCTAAAATATGTAAAAATATATGAAGTATTTATCTTTATCATTCTTACAAAAAAAAAAATAAAATTAAAATAAAATGTTAGTAGAAGAGCTGGAAACATTTTTAGGAGTATATAGTTGTTATATTAAAAATGAAGATATACAACTTCTTAAAAATATGATTGATGAAATGCGTTTATATAAAACCATTACCTTCCAGCAAACAGCTACAGGAATGCATAAATTTGATTGCAAGTATTCAAATACAGCAACCACTTGTTCATGTGCATTCTTTTATCAACGATTTCAAACTGTTAAAAGATTATTAGAAGAATATAAAAATTAGAAATTTTGTAACTAAATTTTCGATTTGAATAAACTATAATGTTAAAATACTTTTTTTCATAATTACTTAATTTTTGAGGTCTCATGACCAATATTTTTTTTTAAGTTTATTTGCGGAATTTATGATTCTGTAAGAATAAGTCTGAAAATTTTAAATATGTACGTGTATATACAAGATATTTGTGGAGATGTAAATTTAGATTTTCATAAAATTTCATATAAAATTAATATGAAAAGTAATTTAAAGAAGTAGTTATTGTATTGAATATAATAAAAAAAAAAATAAATATAAATAAATTATACAGATATTATATTGGTATAATGAAATCATTGGAATTTTTTAAAACACAACAACATAAGTAATAACAAATATATAATAATTAAAGATATTATGTAGAAGAAGAAAATAATATGAAGAAAAAAGGAACAAAACAAAAAATAATGAAGTAGGAATATATGCATTAAGCCGGAAATTATAAATAAATGGAATAGGTCTAGATTTATATTAAATAGTTTAAATGCAAGCAAATATTAAAAAAAACTATTGCAAACAAATTTTTAATAAAATATTATCAAATAAATATAATTAAGAAACTAAAAATAAATAAAGTATTATAAATTTGCTTTTATCAACATAATAAAAAATAATATTAGAATTGTTAGAGAAAATTCAATGCAATTGTCTACCTCATATAAAATTTCATAGAAAAAATTTACTTTCTCATAGTTTTCACAGGAAATGCAATTTCATATAATTTGAGAATTGAATCTAGGTATATATGAGTTCAATGATCTTAAAAATTGAGATATGTATGAGAAAAAAATTGGAAAGAAAAAAAAATAATGAAGTAATAATAGTAAATAAATGAAGTAAGTATAAAACATAAGTAAGATTTCTACTGAAATATCTATAATGCACACATACTAAAAAAAAAATGTAGTTGCAAACAATAATTTATAAAGAAATAGTATCGAAGAAATATAATTAAAGAAACTATAAAATTAAATTTTGAAGAAGACTAAAAACTGATATGAATATGTATATATGAGGCTAATGATTTTAAAAATTAAAATATGAATGCTGTATA
The DNA here is from genome assembly GCA_960531455.1 of Urophora cardui. Lineage (NCBI taxonomy): Eukaryota > Metazoa > Arthropoda > Insecta > Diptera > Tephritidae > Urophora > Urophora cardui. Next base: position 93,676,341 of record OY482673.1, on the reverse strand, counting down.
TATGAGAATAATGAGATTTTATAGAATGGATACATTAATTTTCATGTATATGTTGTAAGTATTAAGCTTGTTGACTTCGACTTTGGGGGAAATTTAGATAATAATATTAGAATTGTTAAAGAAAATTCAATGCAATTTTCTACCTAATTTAAAATTTCACAGAAAAAAAATTTCTTTCTCACAGGAAATCCAATTTCATATAATTTTGGAATTGAAATCATGTATGAGAAAAGTTAAAATATGTATGAGAAAAAAATAGGAAGGAAAAAAATAATAGTAAATAAATGAAGTGAGTATAAAACATGAGTAAGATTTCTACTAAAATATCTATAATGTACACAAACAAAAAAAAAAAAACAAAAAAATGTGGTTGCAAACGATAATTTATAAAGAAATAGTATCGAATAAATATAATAAAAGAAATTATAAAATTAAATTTTGAAGAAGACCAAAAACTGATATGAATTTGTATATATGAGGTTAATGATTTTAGAAATTAAAATATGACTGTATAGGAATTTGTATATAAATACGTATGTGGATATGAATAAAAGTATGTATTGTAAGTAATTAAAAAATATATAGTTTTATATATTTATAATAATATAAAAGTAGTAATATGAGTTTTTATAAGAAATATAATAATACATTATTATAATTAAAAAATTTATAATTTGAAAAATATAAAAATAAACTTGTAGCAATAAATTTAAATCTTCAGTATTCTTTAAAACAAAGCAATATAAATAGTTCAACTTCTAATTCATATAATAATCAAACATATTATGTAGAAGAAAAAAATGGTTAAGAAGAAGTAGGAGAAAAAAGAAGGTGGAATAGATTATATTTGTGAAGTAGAGAAGTTTGGAAACTTATGGAATTCTATTATAATATAGTCTTTAATGTAAACCAATGTAAAAATTGTACTTTTACTCAATAAATAAATTAAAAAAATTTTATATAAAATACTTACATTTGTTTTAACTTTTACATAAAATGGGAATCTAAAAGTAAGTATAAATGTTTGTTTAAATTTCTTTCCCTCATAGCTAGCTATCATCATAAGCATATAGGTATCTATGTATGTATGTCTACATACATATCTATGTATATACGAAGATTTCTACATTCAACTTAAACGAAGAAAAGCAAAGAAATAACATCTTCTCTATGAGATATCCTCCCCGCACATTGGTAACATACCTACAAGCGTTGGAAACACAAAAATGAAACCTAATTGAATATACATACATATATATGTTTATAGCTACATGTCTATATCATCATAGATGTTTATATGTACATACATTTTTATACATATACATATACATATATATTCTAGTATACTTCTCATAAAACTAGATGTGGTTAAGGTATATTTTATGGATGCTATAACAAAAATCCTATAAAGCAGTGTACTTTTTATGGAAAAAACGTCTAATTTTAAACAGATGGCGCAATTATCAACAATTATCACTGAGCTTGTCCTATTCAACGCTAGATGTCGCCCAAAAATTCCACATTAGACTGTGTCTTTTTTGTGAAAAATGCTTGTGATACACACACAAACACATGTTGTAGATGGGAAGAAACATTAGGGTGGTGTTTTCTAAAAAATCTCCATACAAATTTCTGCCATAATTTGTGTTGCGGTGAGCTAGAATCCCCATATCCACACTACTACCACCGCTTGATTTTAAGGCTTTTTCCGCCGAGTGGTTTATAGCTCTTTAAAGCTCAGTTTAGAGCCAATTATCAATCCCAGGTATTTCAGTGAGGGCTGCGAATTAATTGCACTCTCCAACCGTGATGTATATGCTCTCGTGTATTTTCTAGCACTTGCAAGTAGTACGTCCGTTTTTTGTTCTACCACATGCAGATCCATAGACAGAAACCAATTTTGTACGCGGACTATTGCGTCGTTGCATTTGCGCTGGTCTAGTTGCTTAGTGGCCGCTGTGGTGCAGTGGGTAGAGTGCTCGCCTGATATGCCAGAGGTCTCGGGTTCAAACCACGGTCCGAGCAAAACACCAAAACAATTTTTCTAATTAGTAAAAATCCAATTATTGGGTTTTTTTAAGAGCAGCGGTCACCTCTCGGCAGTGGGCGGCATACCCTCCGAGAGTATTTCTGCCATGAAAACGCTTCTCACAAAAAATGCATTCGCCGTTCGGAGCCGGCATAAAACTGTAGGTCCACCCAATTAGTAGGAAAAACAAAAAGGAGCACACCTCGAATTGGGAGAGAAGCTCGGCCATAAAACTCGTCAGAGTTATAATAGCGCCATTGTATTATATTATTATTAGTTGCTTAGCCACTCCTACTATAATCAGATCATCTGCGTATGCAATGAACGGTGTGAAGTCACTCTCTAGCGAAGTGGACGTGTTTCTAAGTGCTCTTGTTTAATAGTTTAATAAATCAGTAAAATAACCAAATTAAAATTAATCCTACATTTGGTTTGCTGTGTGAGACATTGTCTCTTATATTTTGAAAACTTAATAAGCATTAATGCAAATGTGTAAATAATAATTGGCAAACTATAAATCTTTTTAATTTATCATGCCATGTGTATGTGGCCAAAAAGTTGAGCGCGCGCAGTCGAAAGTTCAATGCCATCAGTGTAAAGAGTTTTATCATATCCTCTGTGTTGGTATTTTATCAGCTGATTTTGACTTCTACACTGATAACAACTATACGTGCAAATGCTGTGCCGCTCTTCGCCGAAGCTCTCTTAGATCTCCACCACCTACCCGCATTGTGTCGGATAATACCAACAATGACTTACCATCTAACACGTTTACTCAATCGGCTGCATCGCCGCCACCCGCTCATATACTCTCAGATGGTGGCATTGATCTAAAGTATATATCGCTCATACCAACAATTTTGAGTGAGCTCAAATCACTAAGAGCCGATCAGTCGATGACCATCGCTGAAATTAACGCCCTACATGCTGACAAACAACTCTTAGTTGGTAAGATCGATAATCTGCATATCGAGTTGAATGCTTTACACAAACAACTTAATAATAGCGTCGACAACTCTCTCGCATCGCTCACTACCGCTGTCAGTGAGTTTCGTTTGAAGTGCCAGCATTGCAGTTGCTCTGGCGATGCTGTCAGCCAGCACTTGGTCTCTAACGAACCCGCAGATAAACATACAGAAGAGACTACCATCGTTGTGATTGATGCTGACGTCGTGGGAGACTCAGATAACGCTGCAATGTCTAGTAATTGCGCTGCTCTAAGCGAAAATTTATCTACAAAGCCATCCTACGCTATTGTTGCTGCTAAGCACTCTCCCAATACCAAAACAAAAACATCTAATAATACTCCGATTAATGTTACTGCCGCATTAGGGCCTGCCAAAAATAAACGCAATTCGCAAAATGCATCTGTTCCGGTAGCTAAACGTTCTGATAATGATAAGAAAATGGGTATGACTAATACCGAAACAAAAATATCTCATAACACTCCGGTTAATGTTACTGCCGCATTACGGCATGCCAAAAATAAACGAAATTCTTCAGCTGCATCTACTCCGGTAGCTAAGGCACTCTGCACACGAGGCGTATCGTCATAGACGCGTACGAGACATTTCATGTAGCGTCGATTTCTCTACGCCTCAAGATCTGCACACGAAGCGACATGAAACTTCGCTGCACAAAACAAACAAACAAATTAATAATATGGTATTTGCTTTAAATTTCGAAGCTTTAAATAGAAAGGATGAAAAATTTTACGGAATCTTCCATTTTCTTTCATTATACACTCATTTTTTCCGATTTTTTGCACAAATTTTACTGCTTTCATAAATTGCACCAAGTGGAAAAATGTAAACAAACATCTTCTTCTTCCTGTTTTCTAAGCGTAGTACGCCTAGCTACCAGCACTGCTTTACGCCAAGCGACATGTAGCCAGCATACTTTGACGAATGCATGAAGCTGACGACTCGTGTGCAGCCCTCAATTGAAATATACGTGAGCGACATCAAAGCGTACAACTTTCGTCTGTAGTATCTAATACGCGTCTAAAGCAGTACGCTCCGTGTGCAGAGTGCCTAAGTGTTCCGATGTGGATAAGAAAATGGGTACGAGAGACAATCGTTTAATTACAACTCTTGTAATTTTGATCTTTTGAACTCCCGATTAATGGAATTCGACTGGGCAGATACCCTGGCTAGTTTAGATGCAACCAACGCATTCAGTGTCTTTAGATCATATGTCTGCAAGTCTTGTTTGGAGATTATGCCGATGAATAACAAAAAAGTCTACGTACTGCCTTGGTACACTAAAGACTTAAAGCGCTTAAAGAATCGCAAAAATAAACTTTATAAAAAAATACAAAACCTCACGTTCACCAATTTATTACGACTTATACCGTAACTGTTCAAAAAGATTCAATAAACTCGATAAGTCTCTATATAAAAAATACTTACGTAGGCAAGAATTAACGATTAAAAATAACCCTAAAGCATTTTGGAAATTCGTTAATGCAAAACGGTTGACGTCTAGTATACCATCGTCATTGTTTTATGATGACACGCATGTTAGCACACCTCAAGATGCCGTGAATCTCTTCGCAGATTATTTTAGTTCAAATTTCATATCAGACATCGGCAATAGCTCTTTTGCCAGTTCTCTTCCAGAGAGTACTTTTTCTCTTGGCGAGCTTACCTTATCCGAATCTGATGTCGATAAGGCTCTTCAGTCTTTAAAGTCCTCTACTGTAATGGATTCCGATGGCTTTTCAGCCATAATATTTAAAAAGTGCCCTGCACTAATCCAGCCACTAACCTTAATTTTTAATAAATCTTTGTCCAGTGGCATATTTATTAACGACTGGAAAAAAGCTTTCATTACTCCTATCTTCAAGAATGGTAATAAAAATGACATTACGAACTACCGGCCTATTTCTAAATTGTCCACAGTGTCTAAAGTTTTAGAATCTATTGTCTATGAAAAGTTAGCTTTCATAGTCAATAACTTAATATGCAATAATCAACATGGCTTTGTGGCAGGACGTTCTACGGTGTCCAATCTTGCCATCTTTACTGAGGACTGCCTAGCAGCCTTTCAGAATGGAATACAAGTCGATGCAATTTATACAGACTTTTCCAAAGCTTTCGACCGCGTGTCTCACAAGATTCTGATATCTAAATTATCTCTATTTGGCTTTCATTCTTCTTTCTTAAATTGGATTCGCTCCTATTTAATAAACCGGCAATGCGTTGTTGCATTCGACAATCATTCTTCATATCCATTTGTCGCAACATCGGGGGTTCCCCAGGGCAGTATCTTGGGGCCTCTATTCTTCATTTTGTTTATTAATGACATAGGGACTTGCTTCCAAACTTAAAATTTTCTTTTATATGCCGACGACCTTAAGGTCTACACTAGGGTCCATACCTTGCAAGATTGTCTTGCTCTTCAGCAAGACATAGATAATTTATTTTATTGGTGTACAAGAAACCGCCTGTTCTTAAATATCAACAAGTGTTTTACACTACTTTTACCAGAAAATGTAATCCGCTTTCCACTAGTTATCAAATCTCTGGTTCGCCACTTAGCAGCGTTACCGAAGTCAAAGATTTAGGTGTTTATTTTGATACTAAATTGACCTTTACAACGCACATCAATTACTTAATCTCAAAATCATATTCAATGCTGTCTTTTGTTCGCCGTAATAGTTCCGATTTTACGGACCCTTATACCGCGAAATTATTATATACTACGTTAGAGCGACCTAGGATTGACTATGCCGCCTTCATCTGGAGACCGTACCATGCCATTCATATAAATCGCATTGAACGAGTCCAAAAAATATTTATCAAGTTTGCGCTTCGTAGATTGCATTTTTCGGATCCAACTCCTCCCTATGAGTCACGATGTCAGTTAATCTCTCTCAAACCTCTGCAATCTAGACTTGCGTCTCTCTCTTGTAATTTTGTTATCAATATTTTGAGAGGATCGGTCGATTGTCCAGTACTTCTTTAGTCAATAAATATCTTCGTTCCTTCGCGTTATCTTCGCCATGTTCCGCTATTTTACATTGATTTCCAGAGATTCGATTATACCAAGTTTGCTCCCTTGGTTAGAGCTCTCTCTGAGTTAAATAGTATCCCTAACTTGGATCTTTCCCTTACCTCAAATGCTCTTCGTAGTATAATATATAGTTACCTCTAAATAGGGTATCATTTTAGTACTTGCTAATACTCAAACATCACTAGTTTTTAAGTACTTTTGTTTCTTAGTCAGTAAGAAATTTGTTGTTTCCTTTGACTGAAATAATAATAATAAATAATAAACTCTACACCTTCTGGCTGTTCCAGCTCAAGGACGTCATTCTACGTTGTGGTCCAAGAACAGATCCTTGCGGGACACACTCGTTATTTCATATCTCTTAATTCCTTCATCTGAGCCATACATATAATAGCACCCTGTCTTTGAAATAGTTAAGAATTATTCATATCATATACAGTGGTAGTCGAAAGTGGGAGGATGGCTCCGTGTGTAGAAGTCCACGTAAGTGGGGAAAGTTACTGACTGCCATCCGCCTGGGGATGGTCAGAGCTATTCTTTTTCATGCTGAGCAAGCATCTTACGACTTCCTTGCAGTGTCATCCGGATGGCCACCGAATACCCGTTTCTTGGTGAACTAAAGTGAGAAGGCGACAACTCGACAAGGCCACTCCGACATATTCGGTTTAAGGGTTTGTTGAGGGGAATAACTGCAGCGTCTGTTCACCAGCAGGTGCGGCTGAGAGCGGGCGTCTGTCTTGGAATAAGCGGCTCGCTATATACACGTGTAACAATATACAACTCCCGCAGTGCGGGTTGTGCGTCGGGCTTTCTAATGCGACCATGGCTAGGGTTGACAGACGTACTGATTTGATCAGTACAATACTGATTTTTCGTGCTCCGTACTGATGGTTTTTAAAACATTAAGAAATACTGATTTTTTGGTTTTTGTACTGATTTGTACTGATTTTTAGCCAACACTAAAAAAATTCATTTTTATTACCCTGTTTTTAATTTTCCAACTGGTTTCATTTCACGTTTGTAATGCCGTGGTTATGATTACGACAATACTCGACGAGCAACGTGTAATTGTTGTTGTGCACTCCGACGAGTGAGAGATTTTCGGACTCTCACATCGATCAAATTTGCTGGGTGAAACAAGCACCCAGCACGCCGAGGTTTCGGGGTAATAATGTGTTATGTTGTGTATGTGTGCTCTAATCATCGATTTAAGCGTAACCACCTCTCACCGATGACGAAAATGTGTCCGAATTTCATTGATGTTTTGCTCGTAAGCATAACCATGAAACAATTAGGAAGGAGGAAGGAACGCGAACGTTAAAAGTCATAGAAACATGATTGGCAGTTAACGATATGGAAACAAAACAAAATTCCAGTAATAAAGAAGATTTTCTCCGCATATATATATTTTTTTTTTTTTTGAAGCCAATGTACTGATTTTTTCGGGAAAGGTATCTGGCAACCCTAACCATGGCAAACGTTTAAAGGACTTTTATTTGAGGGTAGCACCTGGAACGTCCGGACCCTTAATTGGGAAGGTGCCGCTGCCCAGCTGCTTGATGTCCTCGGAGGAGTAAAAGTTGACACCACCGCCATATGCGAGATGCGATGGAAGGGGCAAGGCAAGAAGAAATGCGGGCCTTGCGCTATATATTACAGTGGCCATGCAGAGGAGCATATATTTGGTTTTGGTTTTGTGGTGGGAAAGAGTCTCAGCCGCCGAGTACCGTCTTTCACGCCAGTGAACGAGCGCCTAGCCGTCATCCGCATCAAAGCGAGATTTTTCAACATATCTCTCATCTGCGCCCACGCCCCGACGGAAGAGAAGGACGATACGATCAAAGACTCTTTCTATGAGCAGTTAGATCATGCTTACGACCGCTGCCCCCGTCACGACATTAAGATTGTGCTTTTAATGCCAGGGTGGGTAAGGAAGGTATCTTTGGCAGCACAGTCGGAAAATTCAGTCTCCACGACGTAACCAGTCCCAATGGGACGAGGCTGATGGGCTTCGGCGGGTCACGAAACATGGTCGTTAGCAGTACCAGATTCCAGCACAAAAAAATACACCAATCCACATGGCTGTCCCCTGATCGAAAAAAGCGAAATCAAATTGATCCCGTTATGATCTACGGCAGACACAGCTCGAGCATCCTAGATGTGATCGGCTTCGGCGGGTCACGAAACATGGTCGTTAGCAGTACCAGATTCCAGCACAAAAAAATACACCAAGCCACATGGCTGTCCCCTGATCGAAAAAAGCGAAATCAAATTGATCCCGTCATGATCGACGGCAGACACAGCGCGACCATCCTAGATGTGCGCACAAACCATGGTCCCAATGTCGATTCGGACCATTATCTTGTAGCAGCCTCTGCGCAGCAAAGAATGTGCCAACAGGACATCAAGAAAAGTTTGAAGTCGAAAGGCTGCACATGACGCAGACAGCCAATGAATACACCACTCGGCTCTCACTCCTGCTCTCTGAGCGCAATCATTCACCAAACGATGTATCTGAGGAATGGGAACACATCGCTTGTTCATTTCGTATCGCCGCTGAGGAATCTATTGGATACAAGCGAGCCCGAAAAAACACCTGGTACGATAAGGAATGTCGCGATGCCTCGGAAAGAAAGAACGCCCCTACAGGGCTACATTGTTTGCGGGCGCAACGCGAAGCGTGTGGGAGCGTTATCGGACGGCGAGGAGGGAAGAGAGGCGCCTTTTTCGAAAGGAGAAAAGGGAGGCTGAGAGGCGCGAGTGTGAAGAGCTTGAGATGCTGGCGGGTAGGAATGATGCTCGAAAATTCTATCAAAAAATCAGGCGGATGACTGAAGGTTTCAAGACCAGGCCAAATTCCTTCCGGAATGATAACGGCGATCTCGTAACTGACGTCCAGAGTGTACTTAAGTTGTGGGGGGAATAGTTCTCCTCCTTGCTAGATAACGGCAACAGTGAAATTGCTGAAGGAGGAAATGTACGACCCGAACCCCCCATAGGAGCTGATAGTAGGCATGTTCCGCCACCCGATCGTGACGAAGCACAGTGCTGTATTGGCGGGCAAAAATCAAAAAAAATTTTGTCACGTATGTCAACGTGTTTGGTATCGTTGGAAAGGTAATTTATCCTAGATTAAGGATCTGGACTTAGTTTTTGTTTCTAAATCATAAGGTTCTCACAAAAATCTCTTAAAGTTGTGTGTTTTATATATAAATTTTTTTTTATGAAAATGCCTTTAGCTGGAGTCTTTAAAAAAAAATTGCTAAAAATACAATTTATCATACTTTATCTTAAGATAAAATTTTTCAAATTAGAAAATGTGTAAGGAAACCACTCTATAGAGCTTTTTAAGAAATATTGAGTTTCCTGGCTGAGATCGCCTATTTGCTACACCCGAAAATTTGTTGCAGAAAATTTTAAAAATTCCTAAGTTTACAAAGGGAAAAAAAAGGTGTGTAAAAGTATGTTTTTTTATTCTTTTATTTGAAAGAAGGGGCATTTTTCTAAGAAAGTCTGCAGACTCATTGCGCTTTTCGAAGAAAATCGTTTTTTAATGTTATAAAATAAACTGTTGCAAAAAACAAATTTCACTGATTACAGTTGCCACAGTATTTTCCATTACTTAAATGTCAAACCATTTTTTAAAAATAGTAAAGTTTATTACTGTAGACTAGTGATGAGCAAACGGTGATTTTTTCACTGTGAATAAAAAATCACAAATCGCAATTGCGATCACTTTTTCAAAATAGCAGTTCACTACTTATCGGCAACTGCTATCGATGTAGCAAGTAAGCAGTTCACCTATGTGAATCGCAATCGCAAAAGCATTATAAATTTCTTTTTGTTTACACTTTTGAGCAGACCACATACGTATTACGTACATATATAGAAATATAAGAAAAAAAATTATTGAATTTACAATTTGTCTTTGAAAAATATTTACAAACAGCGATATTACTGCGGAATGCGTTGTTATTGCCATCATTTTGTTAACATAAAATAAAGACAGGTTATATCGCTCAGAAAACGCAAAATTAATCTCTACTGGTAACTGATGATTTTATACCAGTCCATGCAATCGCAATAGCAGTTTAAAATCACAGTGATTTAAAAATAGCAATCACCGAAATCACAGATCGAAAAATCGCAGTTTCGCTCATCTCTACTGTAGACACACGCGGTAGTGTTCTGTGCTGTGTAGTGAAGCGTAAAATAGTGAAAAAACTAATCTTTTTATTTTATAAATGTGAAATGGAAATTGTGTTTAAACTCAATTGGTGAGAAAACCACTAAACGGATCCTTACGAAACTTTGCACGCCTAGGTATTTTCACCCGGTAATTACTATAGGCATATTTTTAATCTGATTAAAAGGCAGGGATGGGCACCTCCCATACAAAATTTTCCTTTTTTCGTAATATCTCTTGAAATATTTGTACTAGAATAATGAAAATTTGTGTGAAGAAATAATACATAATTATATACTCAACAGATAAACAATCTAGGTCTTGGTAAAGCAGTGATGGGCACCTCCCATACAAACTGAAACTCACAGCGAATATCTCTTTAAATATTTATAGTAGGGTATTGAAAATTGGTGTGGGGCCTATGAGATAATTACGTACTCTACGGAGAAAAACAAAATAAGGAAACTATCTTTGACGTCAAGAATGATATTTTTTCTATGTAGCTTTTTAGACTAGCTCAATATGCTCATAGTTTTAAAAGCACGTGGTGTGAAACCCGCGGGTAACCTCTAGTATTACTATGAATTCAATTATAAAAATTCAATTTTAGCTGATATCTTGATTTCTATGCTATAAATTCCATTCACAAAGTAAGACTTGCCGATAACGAATGCTTTTTACAATCAATGTATATATTTAGTGTCAATTTTGCATACACCATGTGAAAAGAATTTGTTATCAAAAATCATAATATTCTCTGAGCATCCAAGAGTTCAAAAGCCCCCAGAAGACAATTCCTGCGTACGGGCCTGCTTTTGAGTATTTAGTGACGTCTTGAATGAATCAAATTTTGTAAGCGTGTGACATCCACACCAAAAGATATAATCAATTTTAAAAACCTTTTGTAGTCAAAAAGGACCAAAATAAAAGTAGCTGCCATTCCTAGAGGGTTTCCGTAAGAGAGATATAGGGAATCTTATTTGCCATGGATTAAGCCATAGAATGCTTGAAGTCTTTAATATTATTAGGAAAACGCCCTGTATAAATAATAAAAGAATTACTCAGTATTGGAACTACTTCAGAATATTAAATTTTGCAGTTTTAATCTCAGTTTCCATGAAAAATGTAAGAGCTAAATGAAAAAAAAAATAGATTTTTGAAATCTCCGTGCTCCAATCCACCTAGAAACGAATTTTTGCTCAAATCCGTCCATTATTCTATTTTTGCCCACTTCTTATATGGAGACACAGCACTGTGCGAAGTGCGAATAGCAGTATCTGGGCTTAAGAATAACAAAGCACAGGGCACTGACGGCTTGCCAGCCGAGCTATTCAAACATGGCGAAGAGTTGATAAGGAGCATGAATCAACTCCTATGCAGAATATGATCAGAAGAGCGCATGCCGGACGATTGGAACTTAAGTGTGCTCTGCCCAATCCACAAAAAAGGAGACTCCACAGTACGAGCCAATTATCGTGTGATAAGCCTCCTGAATATCGCATATAAGATCTTAGCAGGTGTATTGTGCGGAAGACTAAAGCCCACCGTCAACAATCTCATCGGACCTTATCAGTGTGACTTCAGACCTGGTAAATCTACCATCGACCAGATCTTCACAATACGCCAAATATAAAGCCTTTCACCATCAATATAACTATTTTCCACATTTGGACCCTTTTCTTCCTCTTCAGGAAACTATGCCCTATGATCTGTTCCCTCGTCCACTACGGTACCAAAAATCTTGCAAGAATTACATAAATTGAAACCATTGTTAATATGAACGGTACCAATCCCACTTTTCCGATAATGGCTTATTTATATGTATCTTACTGCTTCCCGGGTATCATAGTAAATAATCATGTTTAATTTCGTGCAACTCCGTACCACGGTTAAAAAGTTACAAGAGTTTAAATGAACAGATTTTCATACTTCAGTTTCATATAAAAAAATCCTACTTTTTTCCATATTGCGATCCATTTTTTTTTTTTTTTTATCTGAATATCTTAGGGAGTAAAATTTTGCACATGTGGCTGATTTATTTTTATGGAAAAAAGAGATCGAGAACACATTTTTTTGCTAATTTTTGAAAAAAATTCATACAAATTTCATAAAAATTTAAATTAAAAAATTTGTTTACAAAAATCAAATATATACTAATAAAAAACTTTTAAAAAGAAAGAAAATAACGGTTGAATTATCAAAATCGGTTAGTTAGATCGTCTGCAATCGAGTTTAAAAAAAGAAACAAAACAGAAAAAAGAAAAAAACAAAGGTGTTTATTGGTGTCACAAAGAGCTTTCCAAAAACGCCACTGCTGACCAAAATGGAAATATTTTATGTTTGGGTGCCCCGTTTCAAAAATTCTTACCTAACTATGAAAGTATTGTCAATAGCTAGAGCCGAAGTAGGGTTGCGAAGTCATGCAACGTGCTATATGTCCGTAAGGCATATATGTAATTTAAGTGAGCGCAAGTCACTTTAACATTAGTAATCCTACTTTTTTTCTTATCTCAAAATCTGAAATTTCAAAATACCTAGAAAACTTTTCTAATTTTGAACCATCTGATTACACAGGATTAATGTATAAAATGTCGATATGAAAGTTTTTGAAATTTTGTCGGGTAGTGTTATATTACCGGCCCCTGTACATACACATATATGTACGTAATCATAAGAACTTATTTACTGTATTACCGGTATTTTTGTTTCCCAGGTTTATGAGTTCGCACAAAAGGAGGAAGCGGAATTTTCTATTGAAGACTTGCGCCAGGATTACACTCCACCACGAAAAAAAAAAAAGAAGCAACGTCTATGGTCGCTTCATTGCCGTAAGATTCAATTGAAAAAGGATTCTGCATCAAATCATGTTTACAATTATACCCCATGTGATCATACCGGTCCATGCGATATGAGTTGCTCATGCATACAAACCCAAAATTTCTGTGAGAAATACTGCAATTGCAGTAGTGATTGTCAAAATCGATTTCCTGGGTGCCGTTGTAAGGCACAATGCAACACCAAACAATGTCCATGTTATTTAGCGGTGCGTGAATGCGATCCAGATTTGTGTCAAGCGTGCGGTGCTGATCAGTTTAAGCTTACGAAAATAACTTGCAAAAATGTTTGCGTTCAACGAGGATTGCGTAAGAACGAATGTGTGGATTTTAATTTTTTGTTAATCACATTAATTGTTGTAGATAAGCACCTGTTAATGGCGCCCTCCGATATAGCAGGCTGGGGTATATTCCTTAAGGAAGGAGCTCAGAAGAATGAATTTATTTCAGAGTATTGCGGCGAAATTATTTCACAAGATGAAGCCGATCGACGTGGCAAAGTTTACGACAAATATATGTGCTCTTTTTTATTTAACCTTAATAACGATTTTGTGGTAGATGCTACACGGAAGGGCAATAAAATACGATTTGCCAATCATTCCATTAATCCTAATTGCTACGCTAAAGTTATGATGGTTACAGGTGATCACAGAATTGGAATTTTTGCAAAACGTGCCATACAACCTGGAGAAGAGCTGTTTTTTGATTATAGATATGGTCCTACCGAACAACTGAAATTTGTTGGCATAGAACGTGAAATGGAAATTGTTTAACTAAAATAATAAAAGTGAAGTATGAGGCGAAAATACAAATAAATTCGTAATTATAACGATTCCTTTATCAAACATCATATATATTATTTCTAATCTATTTGTATGCAAATATCCCTTTTTCTGCTCACATAATTTACCAAAATTAATAAGTAAGGCATCGTTTTAAAGGTATAAATTAGCTATGCATGTGAAACTGTGTTTTACTGGGCGTGGTACTTTTTTAATAGTATTTTGCAAAAATTAAATTTTTAAATTCAAACTAAAAGATTTGCGCCTAAAACTATGCCTTCAGAATTATTTTATTCTAACAAGAGTGTAGAGTTAAATACAAATTTCAAATGTAGATGTCGCTCCAGTTGAACAGTCGTGTATATTTTAAAACACTTATAAGCTTCAGCTGTATGTTTGTATGTAAACATCACATTATTTTAGGCGAACACGTGTGTATTCATACTTACACTGAGTGGGGTTTTTCAGCATGGGATGTGCTTATTTATACATAGCTGTACGTAGTACAATATATGTATATATATTTATACTTTTGATCAAATAACGGTTGTACGTAAGACCATAAAATAATTGAGATAGATATGGACTTACATAAATCAAAAGAACCAGGACGAAAAAAATTGATTGAACGGCCGGCCGTACATAATCTAATTGGCCCAAAAATAGAAATATTTTAATGAAATTTGGTACACAGATTCTAATGGGAACAGAGAAGGTTGGGGTTGAAAATAAGGCATATGTATGTATTTCGAAAAACACGTAAAACATGATAATTAAGTCACTAATAAAGCCCGAGTGATGGAATTTCATCCATGCCGTTATGAGGAAATATGCTGAAATTTAAAAAAAATGGGCCAAGAGGAGCAAATTTTCAGAGATTTATAATGCAAAACTCAGGAACTGTAGCAGATAAATCGATTAAGCTTCGGCCACTGATTTTCTTGCCAAGGCAAACGTGTGGAAAAAAAATTACCCAAGTCGGCAGGGACCACATATATGTACATAAAAATATATGTAAAATAAATAATAAAAATATATATTTTATGCGATATCTTTGTCAAACATATAGGTAATTCATTGAAAGTTCCATAAGTTCCACCAGACCAAATAAATAATTTTTTTAAAATGGGCGTGGCAGCACAAACCATACCGACTGGCGCCACGTATGTTATATATTTCTAATATTGAATTACGGACACAGTTAAACGGATACAGTATTATTTGCAATAATGGGCTTTGGACGTGATTTGAATGTAAGTTTTTTTGTGCATAGTGCGCGTACTATATATTCAGTATGTTGGTGAGATTTATTCTCTACGGTAACTGTATTATCGAGTAGTGTACGTTCCAGAGTTCGATTTATGGTAGCATTGAGGTCATTTGTCATACTCGTCTCGCTGTATATAAATTTTCCGATCACTGCAAACGGGTTTTCCAGCTTTTGCTCACGCCCTTGTAAAATATGATGTCCAATGATTAGTATCTACCGAAAAATTATGACTGCAATTTTGGCGCTGTTTAATTATTGTGTGGCATAATTACTTACCGGTTGACCATATTTGTTGTAGTGTAAGTCACCTATATACAAGTCATGAATATTTTCACCAGATCGTATTTCAAGGTCTCCTTGTAGCTCGACAATAGCATATTCTTCGCTAGCCTTGGAAGGTCTGGAAAGTAAAGCAAAAGTTGTATTTTTTCCCAGAGGCCCAAATAATTATAACTTTTAAGATAATAGTCCTTGAATACAATTATTTTTCAACTTTTAATAATATAATATAAATGAAATAAATAGGTTATATCCGGAGTTTTATTTTTTTGCGGCCAAAACAAAAGTCCTCTCTAATAAGAATTGAACGGTTCATCCGAATTAACTAATTGCATACCAATCAATTTGTGTTGATGTCTAGAATCCAAAAATATATTGGCTTTGTTCAGAAACTCAGTTTGAAGCTCAACCTGCTTTTGTAGTAGAAGCAGAGCGTTCATAAACGTAAATTTTGCATGAAGCGTTGCTCATCACCAGTGTTTAAAAAACTGAAGTCGGAATTAGCAAAAGTCGTGAAATGTTTGATTTTATTTGATTTTGATATTCGTCGCTTTTTAAAATGACGATTTTGCCTGATTTTGATTTTGTGCTGATTTCATATTGCTCAAAATCAAAAGCGGCCTGATTTCAAAATGAACAATTTTGCCTGATTTTGATTTTGCGCTGATTTCATATTGCTCAAAATCAAAAGCGGCCTGATTTCAAAATGAATGATTTTACTCGATTTTCATTTTGTGCTGATTTCATATTGCTCAAAATCAAAAGCGGCCTGATTTCCAAATGAACGATTTTGCCTGATTTTGATTTTGCGCTGATTTCATTTTGCTCAAAATCAAAAGCAGCCAAATATCAAAATTAGCGATTTTGCCTGATTTTCATTTTGTGCTAATTTTGATTTTGTGCTGATTTCATATTGCTAAAATCAAAAGCAGCCAAATATCAGAATTAGCGATTTTGCCTGATTTTCATTTTGTGCTAATTTTGATTTTGTGCTGATTTCATATTGCTAAAATCAAAAGCAGCCAAATATCAAAATCAACGCTTTCACAGTTTCGCTATTTACGCTTACATGAACACATGTAGGTACCCTGTAGGGAAAATCTCTAGTTCCGAACTAGTTCGCTTCTAGTGCATTTTTCGACACTACTAGTGCGAGCTAAATCATTTTTGCATGTTATCAACTGGCGAATTTAACACGGCGATGTCCTAGGCGGTGTCAATTGTCCCTCTCTGCACTACATTTTCGATAGTTCCGAACTAGTACTAAATTCTACAGTTTACACTAGTTCGTTTATTGGAACATTTTCGATAGTTCTGAACTAGCTACAAGTTCTACAGTTTTACATCTGCCGCTTAAGTGCAGACTTTGACACACTTCATGTAAGTGGCGCGATGGCCAAATGGCTAACGCATGTGCCTCTCAATCTGAAGGGCGCGGGTTCGAATCCTGTCGGTGTCAAGGTGGATGATAATGTTTTTTTTTAATTTTTTTTTTACTAATATTTTTTTATTTATTTATTTAATAAAATTTACAGTAATATTTAAAAAGTAATAAAATAAAAAAAATTAAAAATAAGCCTGAGGGATCGGAAAAGCATAATTAGGGGAACATTTCATTTCATACAAGTTAAGATGCAAATAGAAACCTCTTTATATGAAACGCTTCACTAAACATCTGAGAACTGCAGAAATATACAAAGCTGACGGAAATTGAACGAACGAAAAATTTTCATAGAATTTTTGTCACTTCGAAATTGCATACAAATAAAAGAGCCTTTTCACATTACTCGGTACGACATCGGATCGACATTTTTTGCTCGGTATTTTCAGCTTACCGAAACGATTCCGCGTTACTGTGTTTTTCACACTTGTGGGAATACTTTCGGTGCGTAATCGGCAGAAAATAGGAAAACAAACATCGAAATTTGCAAAACAAAATTTTTAACTTCAACAAATCACTCAATAATAACAATAATGTCTTCTAGCGAAGACGAAGACAATATAACTTGCTACATTTATTACCGAAACGAGTTTTTTACTGACTTTGTTCTTCTTCTTTTATCACGCCGCAAAAATGTATGCAGTAATTCCTCAAATTTTACTGACCGGTCTTACCGCGTTGCGGTATACCGAAATTAATCCGCTCCGATTTCATGTATGCAACACTAATGTGAAAGTGCCAATTGAAATACATGTGGTCAGTAAGCTCTCGGTATACTTTCGGTAAAACCAAAAATGTCGATCCGATACCGCACCGAGTAATGTGAAAGCGTATATTGTGCCTGTGGGTTTTGTAGCGCATAGCCTTTATTCAAATTGTCAGGACTTTTTTAAATGCGATACCTTACAGGAAAATTGCTCATCTGTTGTAAATACATATAATCAAAAAAATTAAAAACAACCAAGTTCTAGCAGCAACTTTAGCTAGAATTGTGCAAGAAAAGAAATCGGTGAACAATTAAAACTACCACCCAAAACAAGGTGGGGAAGTTATTTCTATTCAATACAGAGTGTAATAAAAACTAAAGCATCCCTTCAGGTTTTAGCAGTTCATGAACAAATTGATTTACAAGCCGATATAAAATCACAGCTACTTAGTGAAATCTTTTGGGAGCAATTAAATTTAAGCTTAAACATATTTGGTTGCATTCCAGAATGGATTTGTAAGCTCGAATCCAATGAATATAATATACACAGGGTATATTTCGCGTTCAATGAAATTAAAAGTAAGCTTGATTGGAGTTTGGAAGTGATCTTGATCCGTCAGAGGAGGTAGGTGCATTGGAATTCATTCACACAATGTCACAGGCGCTAAACATAAATATAATGACAAATTTTGCCAATTACAACGCCAAAATTGACTTCTGGACAAAAACATTTGCCTGGATCTGTTTTGGTGAGATTTCTCCATTAACTTGGTGGAAAGGAATTTGTGGCAGCACGCAATTAAGCAGATTAGTTGTTCACCACCTTCAGCAGAAAATACGCACTCCACTTAATTCGAAAATGCCACTAATTATTCACTAGAAGGTATTCAACACGACATCCCTTCAACTTCAACGGGAATCACGCACTCTACTCGATATGAGTTTTTATCGGATACTGATAGCGAAAGCGATTATGACTAAATTCATGTAAAATTTCATTTGTCACTAAAAATCTATTTCACACTAAAAAGTTAAATTCTTTCTTAATTCTGGTTTATACCCACATTTTGGGTAAATACCCAGGTACTTGGGTAAATACTTCGGTATTTACCGGTAAATACCCAATTTACCATTTGGCTATTTACCCCTGTCCCATCACTACCTGTAACGCAAAAAGGTCTTCTAAACACACATTACTTTAACACTGCACTACAATCGTCCGGCAGATGGGACTTTTTTTGTGATCTGCAGGCCCGCAGAGAGCCGAGCCCTGGGACAATTCGCGTTTACGGGCCCCCCTAAAAAATAAACTCAATCTAATAAAAAAATAACATTCATTTAAGAAAATACCTGTTTCAGTAACAAAAAATTGTTACGAATTTATCATAAAAACTGTTATTTTCATTTAGAGAGCTGTCATTTTTTACGAAAAATTCGTAAAAATTTTTTGTTATTGAACAGAGCTATTATGATGACCGAAAAATGTTTTTTTTTTCGCCTACTTTAGTTTTTTATAAACATATTGGAGATGATCAGTGTCACTTAAGTTTCATCAAGGCGTTACTTACGTTTCAAACACCGTAATTTTGTTACAGAAATGAGGTTTTATTAGGTCTACAATGAGCCACATGGTATTTCAGTTAAAATTTCCAACAAATAGCCATTAATATAATTACATATATTGAAAAATTCAGCATTTTCATACGCAAACACTTATATTTTTGAATATTGTATGAAAAGGTATATCTGTTTAGCTCCTCCTCTTTTCAAGCACAAATATAATACGTATTTCACTTTTGCCACCTCTTAACCCAGAGAGGGCTTATTCTTTATACTGCTTATGTGTTATATTGAGGTTTTGTGTGTTTTTGGCTTGAAGATCCTCTCACGTTCGGTATCCAGCATTGTGCTTTCCCTTTATGTGGCTACTCGATCGTCAAAAAAATTAACACTTATTATATTATTATATTATCTGGCGCCACTTACGTTTCACTTTTTAAATGGCAATAATTAAAAAAATGGCTTAACTATAAAGTTTTAAATGATGCAGATTTGTTTGACAGGTAAATTTTAAAGAAACTTCAAGATATGAGCTAATTTGAAAGATCGGTTTTGAAATTAAGGTAACTTTTCTAGGTTTTTGCGTCACTTACGTTTCATTTTCCTATTTAGATTTTCAGCAAGAAATTATATGTATTACTGTTAAGCAGTAACTAAATCTTAGGTACAGTTTATTTAATCCTTCTTGCACTTGTTCCTGGTAATAACTCCAGTATCTAACTGTTGACTTACGACGTTTTCCGACAAACAAAGTATACTCGCAAATTTAGTTATAAAGATTTAATGAAAATATAAAGTTAACAAATTTAATGACATTACATTGTACGAATTTAATAATATGACATTGCGCTTGTATGTTTGTATGTATGGTATGTGTGTTTCACACTTGTGTTTGCGTCCGCCTCGATCCCGATCTACATCGTAAGTGTCGAAAATGTGCATGAAGTCTTTTGCAATTTATAAAATATATGTATCTGGCTGATCACCATCTTGCTTTCAGCGTTGCCACTCTCGTCAGTTTATATAATTATTTAGAACATCACAGGGTGATTAACACCCCGCCCCCGTGAATCAACCAGATTCACCATCTACCACAAGTCTGGCAAGACGCGATGCTGGTCTACGAAAGACTCCACTACTGGTTTTTACTTCTGCTACTCGCACCTGTCCATCCTTTGCTGGGAATACGTTGGTTATGCGGCCTCGTTGCCATTGCTTGCGGGATAGCGTTGCGTCACTTACAATTACCAGGTCGTCAACTTGCAGCGGTGTAATCTTCTCTTGCCACTTACTACGGCACATCAACTGTGGTAAATATTCTATCACCCATCTCTTCCATATACGGGCTTTGAGGTTCTGTGCGATTCTCCACTGCTTTCGAAGGCATATCTTCTCATCTACTGCGTGTGGTGTTTGAGTGGAGTTCACACATCCCAGCAGGAAATGATTCGGGGTAAGTGGTTCATCATCATCGTGTGACAGAGGCAAATCAGTCAATGGGCGTGAATTTATATTTTCCGCCTCTATCAACACACTTTGCAGCGTACTCACTCGTGGTGCTACCTCCTTTAACGTCTTGGTCAACAATGATTTAATTACCCTTATTAGTCTCTCCCAGCAGCCACCGGAACTTGGGATCATGGGACAGTTGAATTGCCAGTCGATACTATGTCTATTCGCCTCCGCTTGAATACGATCTGCATCGAATAATTGCTCTGCTGCTTTAAGCTCCCTCTGTGCGCCGATAAAGTTGGTACCGTTATCACTCCTAATCCTCACTGGGGTTCCACGACGGTTAATGAAATTGCGAAGACACAGTATAAATGCGTCACTGGACAGATCGTCCGCCAATTCGATGTGGGCGGCACGCACTGTTAAGCAGGTGAATATGACACCCCATCGTTTTTGTGTGGACCTTCCAACTGTTACGCTCAATGGCCCAAACAAGTCTACACCAGTGTAGGAAAATGGACGTATAAATGGAGTGATACGGTCGGCCGGCAGTTGACCCATTAACGGCGGATATGGTTTTGCTTTATCAAATATACACGTAGGACATTTTTGTTGAATTGCTTTGAGCATTGCTTTCAAATTGGGAATCCAGTATTTTTGTCTAATCGTATTAATAGTGACGGCGAAATTTTGATGATGGTTCCTCTCGTGTACATGTTTCACAATTAATACCGATACGGCATGTTTCGATGGTAGCAATATTGGACGTCTTGCTTGCATTGGTAAATATGTGGCCTCATCAATACGCCCACTCAACCGCAGAATACCATTTTCGTCGATGTATGGCGTCAACTTGTACAACGAACTCTGCTTACATACTTTACTCAGTGTCGATAATTCCATCAACTCATCCGCATATCTCTCTTTTTGGATCAGTTTACAAATAGCGATTTCTGCTTGGTTGATTTCTTCTGCACTAAGATTGATAGACGGTTTGTCGGTTCTGGTAAATCTCCTGCGTAATACTGCTATGGCTCGTAATACCCATGCCATCGTATGTCGTAACTTCGCGAATGAACTAAATCGCGTGAAATCTATGAGCGTACTGTGTGACTGAAGAAGTAGTAATGTGTCGTTCTTTATTTCCTCTAGCAGGATGGCTTCCGGTTGTACTTTCAGGTACGGCCAATGTTGTTCATCGTATTTTAAGAAGTCTGGCCCATTTATCCAATGGCTATTTGCGTCAAACTTCGGTGGATATAATGGACGTGTACCAGCGTCTGCTGGGTTTTTATCTGTTGGTACCCAACGCCACTGGTCTTGTGAATTGGAAGATAAAATCTCGGCGATGCGATGACCCACAAAGGCTTTGTATTTTCGCTCCGATGAATATACCCATTGAAGAACCGTTTGCGAATCGGCCCAAAAGGTTGCACGAGCAATGCTGACTCATCTCATGCTCTATCATCTTGAATAAACGTGTGCCCAGAATGGCAGCCTGCAACTCCAGCCTCGGTATTGACATGAGTTTTGTTGGAGCGGTTCGGGTTTTGCCTATTATGAAACTAACATCGATAATGCCCTCGTACTGAACTCGTATGTATCCAACGGCTGCAAACGCCGCCTGACTTGCATCCACGAACATGTGTACCTCGACTTTATCTGCATTCGGCGTATGTGTGGAGTAACATCGAGGAATCTTTAGTTGCTTTATATTAGGAAATTCGTGCCACCAGGCCGACCACTTCTTTCTTAACCCTTCCGGCAATTGTTCGTCCCAACCGACCTCTCGTCTCCAGGTTTCCTTCATTAAAACCAGAGACCAACATAACTGTTAAGTTTTTTCTAAGTGTCCTAAAATAACAGTTTCATGTAAACACAAAAGCATAACAGTTGAGCAACGCCGATAACAGTTATTGCTTACAGACTAGCTGTTTCCGTCAGTGGGAAACCTTTATTTTCAATTTTTTTCCGTCACTGTTGGACAGTGACGGTTATCGTTGAGCAGAGAAAAATTTCTGTCGCGAAGGACGGATATTTCGGGCAGAGAAAAAATAAAAGTCTTTTGTGCATGTATGTGTCGTGCGCACGTACCCAGTTGGAAAAGGTAATGTATGGTCATCTATAAATGGATATAAAGGCCATAGGATCTATACATTCCAGAATGCATGATTTTTTTCATTGTGATGTCCTAGGGAAGTCATGCATCCACTTTTCCCTGCCAAGGTAAGGCAAAAAGGAATGTTTGGATGAGAGTCGCTCTTGCCGTGATCTCAGTGTCGGTTTATTTTCTCACTTAAAAATAAAAAAAAAATACTTTTTTTTTGCATTTTTCTCTTCATTCTCTCTCCATCCGATTTCCAACTAGAAATATGTAACTTCACTCCAGCTTGTTCTCCTCTGCTTCTCTCATTGTCGCACCATCTTCCCCTTCACTGCTTCACCCATGTGGGACATTCAACATTATATTGATCTTTAGTGCCGCTTTTATGCGTCCGTTTGTTAAAATAGACTCTGTGAATTGTTGTCGTCATTGTAAAAAAGCAAAACTAGAGAAAACCTGATTCTCCTAATTGTTTTTTTTTTTTTTTGCTAGATTCAATGTTATAGCTGAGAGCCGATGACTGACCTCTCGCTTACCTTGGGTTGCATTCTGGAATGTATCCTATTTCCTATAAGTTGGAAGGTATAGCTGAGAGCCGATGACTGACCTCTTCGCTTACCTTGGGTTGCATTCTGGAATGTATCCGATTTCCTATAAGTCGGAAGGTATAGCTGAGAGCCGATGACTGACCTCTTCGCTTACCTTGGGTTGCATTCTGTAATGTATCCGATTTCCTATAAGTTGGAAGGTATAGCTGAGAGCCGATGACTGACCTCTTCGCTTACCTTGGGTTGCATTCTGGAATGTATCCGATTTTGTAAGTTGGAAGGTAAAGCTGAGAGCCGATGACTGACCTCTTCGCTTACCTAGGGTTGCATTCTGGAATGTATCCGATATTCTATAAGTTGGAAGGTATAGCTGAGAGCCGATGACTGACCTCTTCGCTTACCTTGGGGTGCATTCTAGAGTATATCCGATTTCCTATAAGTTGGCAGCCACACAACATAGAGTTTAGATGAAATTATAGTTTTTTTTGGAATAAATACTATAATGTAAATCTTTCGTACATCTTTTCATGCGTCCGCAAGGTCATGCATGACCACCTTTCCAACTGGGTACATGTGCCACTCCGTTGAGGATGAACATATGAAATACATATGTATGCATGTAGGTATGTAGGTATGTAATTATACTAAATGGTACGCCGGTATGCCTGCGATCTGGTGGAATGGAAAGCAGGTAATGCAATTTTCCATGTTTATTATACATTATTGAATCTTTTGTTTAACATTTTTTTGCATATACATATGTACACATGTAACGACTCCTTTTTATAGTTTAGGTAGTCGCCTTTTATTTAATTTTAAGTGAGAGGCTGTACAATCTTAATACCAAAACAATAAATTCGTTATTTTTAATAAAGCCGAACTCTAAGTATTAAAAATAATAATATAAAATAGCTATGGACATAGGTATGTTCCTGCGTACTACTAAGAATAACTATGATATGTTAATATGTATGTAAGTACATACATAATATGTTCATATGTAGGCATGTATAAGAATTGCAGAAATATGCAAAGCCGACGGCAAATGAACTGGTGCCTCTTTGACACATTTTCGCTAGTTATGAACCAGAAATTCTGTTCTCTAGTTACTTATTAACTTCCTGCAGAGTATGTAAAAAAAATTCAGATACATGCCTTTATAATTAAATACCTATATTAATATGTACATAAATATGTAAGTAACGAATCTAATATCAAAGTATATTTTAATACATATACATATTATGTATTAACTAAATAATTCAAAATAAAATTCCTGTCCATACCTGCTTAGTTACAAAATTGGTTATTTTAAATACAGTTATACTACGAACACAAATTTTCTTCCATTTGTACACATGCGTAAGCGCACGAACGTACATGCATATCTACATATGCAAACATATTTTTCAGCAACACTTTTCTGTATCCCTCTGTTTTTAACTGTTATCAAAGGACGGAAAAAAAATAAAAGTCTCATTGAAACCGTCACTTGCTGAGGGATATTTTTGAGTGTTGAAAAATAACTCTTAAATGGCAACAGAAAAAAGATCGTTGAGAGAGGTTGCCCACGGTGAGAAACACTTTGAGTGAAAGAGTTTTCTGTTTCAGTCAGTGGGAAACACTTTGCGCTCACCATTTTTGTGTTTCCGTCAGACTGAAATGGAATGAAAATAAGTGTTAACTGTTAAAGTTGGTCTCTGATTAAAACTTTAGTGAAAATAAGAAAATTAGCCAACATACCATACGGATCGAACACTGACATCACGATTCGTAGCAGTTCACGTTTTGTTGGTGCACACCTTTTATCTAATACCTCCATGGGAACACGATGGAATCTTGTGTGGAATTCGAAACAGTCTTCGCCAGTGTTCCAATACAGTCCGAGTACCTTATCTGTACTTGCGTTGCATTCCATGTTAACGGCTATTCGGTCGGGTAACGAATACTGGTTTAATTTGTTTTGTACTTCGCTTGCGTTTGACAAGAAATTTCATAGCTCAAACCCAGCGTGTCGATTAATTTCTATGATTTGTTGACATACCACCCTGGCTTGTTCTACACCAGTGAACGAAGGAGGTAGGACTGGACTTAGGCATACGAATAGGGAATATGCCCATCCCTACCGTAAACAACCCAAAGATCTTGGGTGTTACCTTTGACAGTCTTGTCTCCTTCTCCGCACATACGACCGCTATCATTAACAAGGCCCATAGCCGCAACAAAATCCTCAAATCGCTAGCTGGCAGCACGTGGGGTAAAGACAAAGAAACAATAATAGCAACATATAAAGCAATCGGCCGGCCGGTCCTCAACTATGCATCGCCAATATGGTCGCCGGGGACTTCAAGAACACAATGGCAGAAACTCCAGGCCTGCCAAAACTCTGCCCTCAGAACCGCCACAGGCAATCTCCTGATGGCGCCGGAACACCATTTACACCATGAGGCCAATATACTCCCGGTGTTAGAACACAACACCATGCTTAGCATGCAGTTCTTGCTGGGATGCCACCGCAGAGGCCATCCTAACAGCCACCTGCTAGAACCAGAACCGCCTCCCAGGCACATCAGGAGACATCTTCTCGACCTCACACCAGAGGTTGAAAAATACATAAAACAACCATTTGACCCAACGGCTTACAGGCAGGCATTAAAGGAGATACACACCGACACCATCACCACATTCGTTTCAGTCCGTCCGTCATACAGAATATTGAGAGACCAACCACCCCCCATAGCAGAAGAATTGGAGCTGCCGAGAGAAACACGCGTCACCCTAGCGCAACTACGATCAGGCTTTTGCAGCCGCCTGAACTCATATAGGGCCAGAATCGATCCCGAAATACCTAATACGTGTCCGGCATGTGGAGAGACGCCGCATGACACACAGCATCTCTTCTCATGTCCACTCAAACCTACTCACTTAACCCCCCTGTCCCTATGGACTAGCCCAAAAAATGCAGCTTCATTCCTGGGCCTCCCGTTAAGCGAGCCTGACGATGATCTATGAGCCTATCGTGCCGACTAAGCAGGGCTTAGTACTGCTATAACAACAACAACAACATCAAATCGTCGACATAATGGTTGTTCACAATTATTGATGCTGCATCCGGGTACTTATCACGAAATTCGTCTGCGTTTCTGTTCTTTATATACTCCGCCACGCTCGGTGAACAAACTGCGCCGAATATTAAAGATGTCATGGCATATTCATCTATCGGTTGATTCGGGTCTCCATCGCGCCATAAGAAGCGTTGAACGTGTTGGTCGGTTGGACGTATTTTAATCTGCGAAAACATTTCACGGATGTCGGCTGACACTCCAACTCTGCCCTGGCGAAATTGTAGCAAAATTCGAATTAATGTCTGTGCCTTTTCGGGGCCCTTTAGAAGTACGGAGTTCAGTGAAACGTTTCCAACAGTGGCAGCGGCATCAAAAACAATTCTCATTTTTTTCTGGCTTATGCGCGTTGAATACGGCGAAGTGAGGTAAGTACCAGATGCGAAGATGTGGCGCGTTTATCTCGGCTATGCTTAATTTTCTTGCGTATCCCCTCTCTATATACTTCGCCATTTCCTCTCTATACCTCACACAATACTCGACGTTGTCCCTCATTTTCCGCTCCACTGCAAGCAAACGTTTTTCCGCCATCGGTCTACTGTTCGGTAATTTTATTTGGCCCGTTTTCCACAAGAGACCAACTTCGTACTGCTTGCCGATTCGATTTGTTGTTTGTTCTAATATTTTGCGTGCACGTTTATCATCTTCGGATTCTAGCTGAGTTGCTAATGGATTCGTACCAAATGTGTCTGATGCTAAATACTTGCTGACCATGTCGTGAAGTTGTCGAAATTCTCGTAGATGCAGAACTCGAGGGTTGGACGTGGACGAAATGTTTGCTGGACCAAATGCGACCCAACCTAGTGGAGTTTCTGCAGCGAACGGTTTGTCATTACCAGCTTGAACGATGTTTGAAGTTGTACCAAGATAAGCGTGTTTGAGACCAATCAAGAGCGCTGGCTTTACGAAATTGTAATTCAATATTGGCAAATTCTTCGTGTGTACGAAATTCTCCTTCTTAAATGACTGCTCCGGTAAGTTCAGGTTGTTTACAGTAAATACATCTCTCAATAAAAACTTGTGTGTGTTGTAACGATTTTCGATTTCGATATTTATTTTGCGCGCCTGTTCTGTCACTATGCGATTGTCATACCATTGTAGTGTGAGTGATTGTGAATTGCCTTTAGCGCCAATCGCATCTGCAACTTCCGTCTCCATAATCGATATCGACGAGCCATCGTCGAACATTGCCATTATATCGCGCTTACCATGAGGACCGTGGACAGTGACCGGCAACATCTTAAAGAGTAAATCGTTATTAATCTGCCTTACCTGACAATTCAATAGCGGCTGCGCATTTTTAGCTTCTGTCGTAAGACGCGACGTCATATTTGCGACATCTCCATGGAGCAGCTGATGATGATGATATCGTCGACAGCCGTTGACTTCGCGCCTTTGTTTAGAACGGCATTTTGATGTTCCATGGCCCTTGCGTAAGCATGAGAAACACAGTTGATGTGCTTTGACGAATTCCCATCGCTCGTTCACGTTTCTTTGCTTTAAATGAATCACACTGTGATATCGCATGACTATTGTTGCATTTGTAACACGTTGCATGTTCTTTAGATCGTTCGATGTGCATCAGGCGTCGTGGAATGTTCGGATGAACTGTTGGTCTGTTGCTGCTATGTGTGCTGCTTGTTGGCATGAGACCAATTATTCTAGCTAGTTCACTTAACCAAATTGAAAAATGTTCGATTGTTGGATATGGTTTGATCGTCGCTGCATGCTTTGCCCAATCGAACTGTCTGGCTTGCGGTAGTTTGGAGACCATTTGTTCGAGCAAAGTTATGTTCGCTAAGTGCTGTTAGCATTTCGCTGACTTCAGAAAAGCAACAACATTTCGGACTTTGGACGAAAACGGTACAATTTTATCTATCTTGCTGTCTAAAATTGGCGGCAATTGCTGTAATTGGTATATCTGATGTTTTACCAAAATGTCGGGCCGACCGAACCTAAATTCAAGTTCGCTTATGACATTCGGGACGTCGTTCGGATAAATCAACATGGACGCCACTGCTTCTTTTGCTGGGCCGACTAAACATTTCTGTAGCCGCATCAAATTTTGGCGGTGACTATAGCGAAATGTCTCGGTGGTGTCCTTGAAATTTGCATAAAATAATGGCCACTCCTCAATGTTGCCGCGAAACGTCGGTAGATCGTACAGCTTTAGTCGCGAGTCAGTATCAGCTACCATAACCTCTCTGGGGTCTTGTGCTGGCTGCACATTCTCCTCGCTAGGAGTTTGTAGTTGCATGCCTTCCCTCAACCTGATAATATCCCTTTGGCTTTCCGCTGTGCTCTGTCTAAGCTCTTCCAACGACGTTCGTAGGGCATTCAATGTGGCGACAATGGTACTCACGTTTTCACCAACTGCATCATCCATGTTGACTCTTTCGTTATTGTCCCTTTGGTTCCCACTACTTTGGTCAATTTCACCACTATTTCTGTGTTCCACTGTCCGATTCCGAAGCGAATAACTATTTGTCTTTGACATAGACTTACCAGGCAATCTGCAGCTTCGACATTAACACGTGGTATTAGACGAGGCAAATGTGTGAAAATTGGACGAGGCGAACAAGTGTGAAAACTGTTGACTTACGACGTTTTCCGACAAACAAAGTATACTCGCAAATTTAGTTATAAAGATTTAATGAAAATATAAAGTTAACAAATTTAATGACATTACATTGAACGAATTTAATAATATGACATTGCGCTTGTATGTATGTTTGTATGTATGGTTTGTAATTTGTAATTTGGTTTGTGTGTTTCACACTTGTGTTTGCGTCCGCCTGGATCCCGATCTACATCGTAAGTGTCGAAAATGTGCATGAAGTCTTTTGCAATTTATAAAATATATGTATCTGGCTGATCACCATCTTGCTTTCAGCGTTGCCACTCTCGTCAGTTTATATAATTATTTAGAACATCACAGGGTGATTAACACTAACTATAAATCATGGAAATAATAGTAGATAAAAAATGGTACTTGAAAGAGTTTTTAGTGCTTAGCACGAAATTTTTATTTTTAATTCAATTTTTAATTGTTGGGGTAAGTGGAAAAAAATTTTCAACAACTATTTACAGCGAAGGTTGAGTGTATAGCTATTTCACGAAAAACCATTTTCGATCATCAGCACTCTTTTCGGAAGTGGATGCACCGGGTGCATCCCCAGTGCATCCACTTCCGAAAAGAGTGCTGATGATCGAAAATGGTTTTTCGTGAAATAGCTATACACTCAACCTTCGCTGTAAATAGTTGTTGAAAATTTTTTTCCACTTACCCCAACAAAAAATGGTACTGTTTTTAATAATTTTTAAATGGTAATTATCTAGTTTACGGTGGAACGACTAAAATAGTTCCTTCTTTAAAAAGAGGGGTATCAATCGACGCATTTCGATCTCAGGAACACGAATCAGAAGGCGAAGCTTAACTTTTTTATTTCAATAAGAAGTTATTAACAAAAAACATTATCATTTAAAAAAGTTAAGCTCCGCCTTCCGATTCGTGCTCCTGAGATCGAAAGGGGTCCATTAATATCCCGCTTGTTAAAAATTGACGAGTTTTAGCCGTTGCACCGTAAACTATTCTCAATTTAAATTTTTAAATATATTGTGTTCTTTAAAAAAAAACGATGTAGGCGAAATTTTTTAATAAAGATATGCGCGATTTTGTATTCCAAGTTTTGGTAATTATTTAGCTTAGGTGACACGGTGAAAATTGGTAAATTTTCAAGAAGTGGGGTGCCAATCGACGCGTTTTGATCACCGCCACGGTGATGACCTTACCTTCTGCGTAGTACACCCTTCAGCGATTTTTCATTCCAAATTTTCTTTTTTTATTAATGGAGTAATATCCAGAAAAAAGCGCCGCATTTACAGTGGCGAGCATTATGGATGAATGTTTTCCACTTCTGTGCTTATGTGTCCATAAAACCTAATCCAAACGACTAATTTCAACCAATTTTTTTTTTATTAATTAGCATATTATTTTAATAGAAAACCTACAAAAAGTTTAAATCCATCTTGATAACCACGTTTTTTAGGGCGAAAAACTCAAACATCCACATTCATCCAATTTTGCTCTTGGAGAAAAAAATTATTTGGGTACTTATGGAGTAATAAATAAAATATGGAGATAATCTTTCTTTTTCATAGCTCCACCTATTTTTATTAATGGATCAAGTTTGCATCAGGTAAAACAGCCCCAACCCCTATAATTTCCTCCCAAGTTTTCTTTACTTGGTGCCTTTGAAGTGTTTCACGTGGCCAGTGTCGAAAGTATTGTTTGCCATCCGACTGGAAGCAATTTATTTTTGTTTCGTCTGATCATATAACTCGTTTCCAGTCTGATGGCAAGTAAAATTCTTGGCACTGGCAACATGAAACACTATAAAAACACGAATTGAAGAAAACTGTAAAGCATGGACGAGGCAATTTTATGGTTTGGGGCTGTTTAAGCTGATGGAAACTCGATTCATTAATAAAATTAGGTGGAACTATGAAAAAGGAAGATTATCTTCATATTTTAAGAACGGATTTTCCTGAGTTCGGCGGAATAAGCGCATATTCCGAAGTGGAGGTGCTATTTCAGCAAGGCGGTAACTCCAAAAATAGGCGAAAATCATGCGAAACTGGTTATCTAGGCGATTTGGGGTGATAAAGTGGGCTGCCCAAAGCCCAGATCTTCGGCCGGCAGAATACTCTTCCTGGGGTAATATCTATGGATCCATACAACCACCAACAAATTACATACTAAAATTTCGTGAACCATTAGCCTCCGGCAGATTTTGATTTCATTTTTGACATCTGTCAGAGGCCCTCTACCTCCCTGAAAGTCATTTTTCTCGAACCGTGGTTCCTTAGTGTGATATTCCGCAGTCCCGTCGACCGGAGATGATTGTGTTGTAAAATTTGGCTCAGATTTCCATCTGTCTACCAAAAGGGAAATCTGAGCCAAGGTGTTCTAAAACGCAATATCTCCTTGTGGCCGCTGTGGTGCAGTGGGTAGAGTGCTCGCCTGCTGTGCCAGAGGTCTCGGGTTCAAACCTCGGTCCGAGCCAAACACCAAAAACCATTTTTCTAATTAGTAAAAATCCAATTATTGAGTTTTTTAAGAGCAGCGGTCACCTCTCGGCAGTGGGCGGCATACCCTCCGAGAGTATCTCTGCCATGAAAAAGTTTCTCACAAAAAAAAAATGCATTCGCCGTTCGGAGCCGGCATAAAACTGTAGGTCCACCCAATTAGTAGGAAAAACAAAAAGGAGCACACCTCGAATTGGGAGAGAAGCTCGGCCATAAAACTCGTCAGAGTTATAATAGCGCCATTGTATTATTATTATTATTAATATCTCCTGAAATATAATCGTCTGGCTGGTGGGTGGCACCATCTTTTTTGTGATCTGAGATCCTCCGGAAAGTAATTTTTTTGGGATCGTGTTTCATTATACATATACAAATTTTGCCCCCCGAGGATAGATTCCCGTCTTTAAAGCTGTTAGTTATATTCGGACTAATGTATTATTATAGACATAACTATTTGATGGCTCACGTTTTAATCACAATAGGCATATTCGATTGTATGATATATTTTGGTGCAAAGGTAAAATTTGTGTAAGATCCCGTCTCCACATAACCTGATTCGCCAGCGAAACATCTCGCGAAATATTTCGCTCAATAATCCCATAGCACTGTAGACATAGGTCTAAAAAATACAGGAATGTGCCACGATATATATGCCATTATCACCAACACCGTCGGCGGTACCGAAATGACGTTTTCGGCAATTTGGCATTATGAAAACAAAGCCGAACCGTATCTTTCGAAGTTCGGTAAATTGGCATTATGAACCCCGAATGAACGAACATTTTGACAGTTTTTCGCGCCGAAATCAGCCGCAAGTATTTGGTTGCGGCGATAGTAACAAAATATAAAAAAAAACACAAAAAGCTGAAGTAAATTGGTAAAATGTAAGTATGAAGTGGTAATAAGTGTTAATAAGTGTGAAAAGATGTAAATATATTAATGAATAGGTCGCGAGTAGTGATGGGCGATTCGGGAGGGCTCAGATTTCCATCTGTCTACCAATAGGGTAGGCCTTAGATTAAGGAACCACGGTCCGAAAAAAATGACTTTCAGTGAGGTAGAGGGCCTCTCACAGATCTCAAAACTAAAATCAAAACCTGCCGGAGGCTTATAGTTCACGAGATATTTGTTGGTAGTTTATTGGTAGTTGGATGGATTCATAGATGTTACACCAGAAAGAGAATTCTGCCGGCTGAGGGTTATTTTTTTGAAGCGCGGTCGAAGGCCGCCAACGCAAAAAGGTGTTCTGCACACAACAATACATAGTGCGTGTTTTTATAAGTGTCTTCATACGGTAATACTGCACAGTTTTGGGGTTTTGTTTTGTAAATTTTACAACTGACAAATATCTCCGGTCGACGGGACTTTAGGATTTTGAATAAGCAGGACCTCCTCTACAACGCCCAACAAGTCCTTTTTTTCAACGCGTGGTAGACTGTTGGAAAATTTTCCCCTCGGGAGCATCTACAAACCGCGCGCAATACGAGAGGCTCGTCAACCTCCTGGCGGAGCGGGTGGACATTGCCACAGGATTTCCCAGGACTGCAAAGCAAGATGTTCAACGTTGGGATGAAGTCTGTGAGCAGTTGAACAGCATTGGGCCTCCAGTGAAGGACACGACGACATGGAAAAAAGTGAGTAAAAAGTTAGTGAAAACAGTCAAATAACAAAGCATGGTGGCATTCAGAGCTGTAAAGCAGTGCAATGCAACAGATCCGTAAAGTACTGAGCATATATTTGTACTAGATGCATTAAATGTAAATGGAATACTCATATTACATGAGTTGAAATTTTTGAAGTGGGCCACCTAAAATTTTTTCGACGGCCATGTATTTTAATGAAAGTGGGTAGTATGGCTCACAACGCTTAAAAAAAAATACGTATTTAACAATTTTTCGAAATTCGAATTATTTTCCAAGTTAGGGCTATCAACACTTTTCGAAGTTCCTCAGTTTTTGCCGATTTTCTCACGATTGGTCAAACCGATTTTGCTAAATTTTGACATATATATAAAAGATGATATCTTCTAGCAAACTGCATTTCTTATTTTTGCAAATAATTTTTTTTGCAAACATTATTCGCAATTTTTATGTTCTGGACCACGGTCGCATGGCGCTTTTGTATGATGTTGTTGGGCATTCCATTAGTAACTATTAGCAAAAAAAAAATTTTGGGGCACTTTAAAGGCGCGGGAGTTATTTACTTTTTTACACTTGTTATTTTTGTATGCATTTTTTTTTGTTACTTACTGAGTACTAGGAATAATGAATTAAAGCATGCATAACTCCCGCTCCCTTAAAGTGCCCCAAAATTTTTTTTTTGCTAATAGTTACTAATGGAATGCCCAACAACATCATACAAAAGCGCCATGCGACCGTGGTCCAGAACATAAAAATTGCGAATAATGTTTGCAAAAAAAATTATTTGCAAAAATAAGAAATGCAGTTTGATAGAAGACATCATCTTTTATATATATATCAAAATTTAGCAAAATCGGTTTGACCAATCGTGAGAAAATCGGCAAAAACTGAGGAACTTCGAAAAGTGTTTGATAGCCATAACTTTGAAAATAATTCGAATTTCGAAAAACTGGGCCAAACGTATTTTTTTTTTGTTGTTGTGAACCATACAAAAAAGTTTCAGAAAGATAGTACAACTTCGAAAAAAAGTGGCCCACTTCAGAAAATTCAACTCATATGTATGTATATGCTCGCAATGAATTTTCATTCCGAAAACATGCAATTTGGAAAATTTTGTGCTTGTGTTTTATACATGCATACATATGTATATACAACATAAAAACTAAATTAATTTTTTTGTCGTTTTTATACATTCGTTTGACAATTTTCTGTATTATGCAGTTGGAGCGTGTGTTGTATATTTCTAGCAATATAGAGGTAGGCTCGGGGTTTAATATAATGAACCAATTTGATTTATTTATAAACTACTGGGAATTTTTCTGTGAAACTTTCAGAAAATCTTTTATGGATGATAATTCATCCAATTTTAACACTTTAAACTATTATTAAATTATAATACTAAAGTTCTTCCTAGATATTACCCTAAAAAGAAAATCATCTTAAACTGGATTTTTGCTTTTTTTGTTTTTTTAATTGCAGGTGTGGTTGGACTACAAAAGCTTCGTCAAGCGAAAGCTTGCAAAAAATAAAAACGAATATAGGACGACTGGAGGAGGGGTCTACCGCGTGCAATCATTTAGCGAAGTGGAGGAGACGGTCATAAGGATCTGCGGGTTGGAGACATCCACGAACGGCCTTCCTGGTACTGTAGCGTGTGGTATGGGACGAGGCAGATACACACAGCAAAATGTCGGCGATACTCAGCCGCTAGCTCCAACGCCACAAGCTCCAACGCCACCAGCTCCAACGCCAGTAGAAGCGCAAAACTCATCGATGCGTTCTCTCTCCACCAGCGAAGACCTTCCTGGCACTTCTCGTGCTACACGAGAAGAAACCACACGAGCTCTTTTGCAGAAGCAGATAGCTAGCCAACTAAGAGTGCAGAGCAAAATTGATGATATTTCTAAAAACATCAGCTCTCTTGCCATAACCCAAGCCGATCTATTGGAAGAGAGCTATGGAAATATTAAGAAGGGAGGAAATAGATAGAATTTTCTTGCTGGATCGACCACAAAATCCATAAAAGTCCTATCTATTTTCTCCCTTTTTAATATTTACACCAATTTGTTGTGCTGATGTGCATCCTCCAATATTTCGGTTAGGGTTATGACAACGGAGCTTTATATTTTTCGTAATGTCATTTATTTTGCTATTCCCTCTTTGTTGGATAGATATTTGCTTCCTCAAAAAATACTCTAGTGTTCTCGACTCGGTTGAAACTTAAATTTTATTAACGGCGAAAGAATTTTTTATTATTTTTAAGAAATGAATTTAATGAATTTAATTAATGAATTTGTACCTGCTTTAAATGCAAGAAAATACATAAAATGATTTTTTGTACATTTTTATAAAATGAATATTAAAGAAACCCACTTACATGAATTGAGTAAAATTTTAAATAAATTTTTTTTATTTTCCATGGATTTCTACTAAAAGAAGGAAATATTTATATTTACAAGTTTGTAGCTTGCAACAAAATAGTATATATATGTATATACATGTGTGGATTTATCCAAAATCGTTTTAAAGTTTTTTTTCCTTTGCGAAGATTATGTAATTTTTTCAAGCTTCTTCGACGGCGACATTACACAGATGAAAAAGCATGCTGGCAAATGCTCAGTAAAAAAAAAAATTCAGCTTGCGTGAAATGAACATATGTATGCTGTATACTTGATCTTCCAGCACGTATAAGTAAGCGATGCCAAAACTGTTGAAAAAAATTCAGGATTCATATACCGACCTTTTGCCATTTTATAAATTAAAAAAAAACATACAAAAACAGTTTAAGCAAGAAAATATTTCTTTAATGAAAATAATAATAAATTAATATGTAAATTTTTAACTTCGATTATGTAATGTTCTTGCTATATTATCCCTTATGATATTAGCTTCCCTCGTGCAATTTCTGGTCTCATTTTGTTCGGAATCCACGGGCACCACTTCTTCGTGTGGGTGATCTTCAGGTAAATCGTACCCTACGCGGTAATGTATGCAAATATTGTGTAATGCACAGCAAACGTTTACTATTTCCGAAACTTTTTGCGGCGAATAGTGCAACTGACGTGCTCCCAGGATGCAGCGAAACCGATTTTTCAAAACACCGATTGTTCCCTCAACAATATTTCTGGCTTTTGCATGCGCCTTGTTATAAAACATTTCGGGCGTACCTTCGCCCGGCGAACGAAACGGTGTCATTAGCCACGGTTGGAGTGGATAGCCGGTATCACCTGATTGATTTGAAATATTATAGATATACATATATATATATATACATATATATATATACATATATATTTGTTAAAATTACCCAGAATCCATGTGTTCCGCTCTCCTCCTACATATTTTTCCTCAAAAAAGGTACTAGCATCGCTGATGTTCCACACGTGGGAGTCGTGATTGCTGCCAGGAAATCGCGCATCAACATAGCGTATCTTCATTTTGTTATCACAAATCTAATATTTATCGTAAAAAAAATATTTTTTTTTTTATAAATAAACGGTCGTATATATATCTTTTTGCTTTGATTTACCATCATTGCGTTGATGCTGTAGTAACCTTTACGGTTATAAAACAAGAATTTTTGTTCTGATGGAGGAATTATTTTTACATGCGTCCCATCGACGCACATGATAACGACAGGGAACCGCGTTCTGGAATAGAAGTCCATTTTCGCCTCCCTTTTTTCAGTATTGGACATTTCCAATATGATCCAATCTGGGCACAACCTCTCTTGCATTATGTCCAATGTTTTTTTTTAAACCACAGACATCGTTGATTGCGCCATTCCGACATCACTGTCTTTACCGACACCCCGCTGATATCCTCCCTCTGCCAGGAATCGTAAGGTACCCATTAAATGGTTTAATGTATTTATCCCTCTTCCGTGGCATGGCCCTATTGCATTTTCCACCACCTCCAACACGTATTTGAACGCATCTTTATTGAGACGAAATTTTTTTATGAAACTGTAATATAAATTCATAATTCAAAAGTTGCTTTACAACAATTTACATATTATTATTTTTTAAGTGAGAAAAATATTTTATATACTTAGGCACTCTGCACACGGAGCGTACTGCTTTAGACGCGTATTAGATACTACAGACGAAAGCTGTACGCTTTGATGTCGCGCACGTATATTTCAATTGAGGGCTGCACACGAGTCGTCAGCTTCATGCATTCGTCAAAGTATGCTGGCTACATGTCGCTTGTCGTAAAGCAGTGCTGGTAGCTAGGCGTACTACGCTTAGAAAACAGGAAGAAGAAGATGTTTGTTTACATTTTTCCACTTGGTGGAATTTATGAAAGCAGTAAAATTTGTGTAAAAAATCGGAAAAAATGAGTGTATAATGAAAGAAAATGGAAGATTCCGTAAAATTTTTCATCTTTTCTATTTAAAGCTTCGAAATTTAAAGCAAATACCGTATTATTAATTTCTTTGTTTGTTTTGTGCAGCGAAGTTTCATGTCGCTTCGTGTGCAGATCTTAAGGCGTAGAGAAATCGATGCTACATGAAATGTCTCGTACGCGTCTATGACGATACGCCTCGTGTGCAGAGTGCCTTACGCTTGTTCACTTAGAGCGCTTTCACATTACTCGGTGCGGTATCGGATCGACATTTTTGGTTTTTACCGAAAGTATACCGAAACCTTACTGACCACATGTATTTCAATTGGCATTTTCACATTAGTGTTGCATACATGAAATCGGAGCGGATTAATTTCGGTATACCGCAACGCAGTAAGACCGGTCAGTAAAATTTGAGGAATTACTGCATACATTTTTGCGGCGTGATAAAAGAAGAAGAACAAAGTCAGTAAAAAACTCGTTTCGGTAATAAATGTAGCAAGTTATAATGTCTTCGTCTTCGATAGAAGACATTATTGTTATTATTGAGTGATTTGTTGAAGTTAAAAATTTTGTTTTGCAAATTTCGATGTTTGTTTTCCTATTTTCTGCCGATTACGCACCGAAAGTATTCCCACAAGTGTGAAAAACACAGCAACGCGGAATCGTTTCGGTAAGCTGAAAATACCGAGCAAAAAATGTCGATCCGTTGTCGTACCGAGTAATGTGAAAAGGCCCTTAAAGTAAAAGGATTGCTATGATCCCTTAAAAACTTTCTCTCGTTTATCTAATTCCTTTGCTCTTCTTGCTATTCTTCCTCCACTAATATAGCTGCTATCGCAATAGAATTCATTATTTTATTATTTAAATAAATAGTTTTTAGTAAAATAAAATAAAGATGTATTTGCTTTTATCAAAAAGATAAGAAACGTCAGAAAATCCCGCTCAATTCCGCCAGCCAGATTTAGAAAGGTAGGCGCATACGTGAATTCAGAAGTTTAATATTGTAATTGGTATAGTTTAATGTCATAATAATGTTTCACTTTGGTTAAAATCTGTATTCGCTTGGGACTCGCCCATTCCTGTTGGCCATAGTGTGAATTTGCTTTGATTTTGACATTACCTTTTGACTGTACCTTTCTAAATAAAAAAGTAGTTTCTGAATTCACCGCTGCGCCTACCTGTCTTGAATTTCACATCAGTACTTGGCAACACTGATTCGAACACAGTTCACATATTTGGCTACACTGAACTTCGAACCGTCGGGGTTTCTGATGCCATTTTCGATGAGTTCGACGCCGTGGCTTTCGGCATTTCGGTGCCGCCGACGGCGCTGGTGATACACACAATATATTGGTCAGGTAAATGATTCAAATAAAGAAGATTGTGTATTCAGCGGTCCCGCTATGCGTTCATCCAAAATTTGACAGAATCAGCTGATTTAGTGACGTAGTAACATAAATTCTCTTTCACCCAGTTTCGTTTCCGGTTTTCTAATAACTAAAAGGCGCATTTCAGTTATTACATCTGGGTCTGGGTCAAGATAAATTTTTACTGAAACAATCCGGATCATAATGAAATTTGGCTGCACTTGAAAAGAAGTAAAAAGAAGAAGAAATATCAACAAACCATTTGTGATTTGAGAAAGTAAAAGAAAACAAAATAAAAAATCATGGATCAAGAATTATTTGAGGCAAATTTATATATAATTTAATTATATGACCTTTATACTCATATTTTATGTGTTGCTTCCATAATTTGTTTTGTTTTTTCACGGCGTCTGAATGAAAAATATGGCCGACAGCTGCTTGTGTATATACATATACAAACATATACCCCGCAGTAAAAATCTGAAATGAATCCTTTATTAATCACATAATAAATTCATCTGAAGAGGCATCAGTGAATACTTTCATATAAAGGCTGCTGAATTTTTTCAAATAAATGGTTTGCTTTCCTTATGCCTATATGACACTACGTTTTTTCTCTGGTATTTTTGGTTTGGAAAACGCACCGAAAGGCAAAATACAAAAACAATTCTTCTGTACGTTGAAAATAGATAAATACTCCCTCAAAAACAATTTGATTGACATTAAACTTCAAACTAAATGAAAATAATAGTTATTTCAAAAATTATTTTTTTGGAAATTTTAATTTAAATTACTGAAATAAATTATGAAACTCAAATGGCGGGATAGCTATGTATTCCATGTTATAAAGGGAAGCCAGTTCGCAATATAATTTTTCTTGCGGACTTCTTCTTTACCCTTACGGCCAAGGCAGAAGCTTACAAGAGGCAAATTTAAAATTTGTATTTCCATATATTTTTTTATTTTAAATATAATTTATTTTATGGTTGTCAAATTGGAAAAATTGTCAGAAAAAATGACCGAATGTCAAAAAACCTACCGAAATACAAGCTGGCTCGTTGGTTTTTAACCGCCTAGATGGTATTTTGTTGGTATTTCGTTTGGTTTTTTCAATATAGCTTGCTCGCTTGCACCAACGCAAAACGAAAGTGATGAATATTCAACAAAGAATCATCAATGATTATTTAGCAGTGAAACAAATTTACTGCAGGGTATATGTATATATATGTATACATACAAAATGTCACTTTTCAGTTCTGCCAAATCAAAAAAGCACTGTGCTGCCAAATCAACACTGAAAAAAGAAATCGAACAGGGCGGATCATAAATTGAACCAGCAATTTATCTGGTTTAATCGAGCTGAAATCGTTGTTGTTGCATTTACATGCAAAAATTTGTATCTGGGTTAGGATCACCGTATGTGAAACACGGCTAAAGATTGTGTGCGATAAATGTGAAATTTATATTAAAATACTATTTTAAATAAAGAAAAATGAAGTGCCGCGTATTTATTTGTGTGAATAATAGTCCAATAAAGGTAGTTTTTGCGTGTTAACAAATTTTCTTTCTCGTCGATAACGTAGTTGATGACGTACTAACCAAAATGAACCCAGTCTCACGGATGAATATTTTGCTGAATATGGCTGAGTGCACAATCTTCTTTATTTGGATCATGGGTCAGGTATGAAGATGTTTTTGTTATTGGTGTTTACTTTAACTTGTCTAATGACTTCGGACCTAGCAGGGATTGTGATTGTATTGACAGACAGACAATTTGTTAGATGCATAGTTATTATGCCACTATCACCAACACCGTCGGCGGTACCGAAATGACGTTTCCGCAAATCGGCATTATGACAACCGACGGCTTTTCGAATTTTTCGAAGGTCGGTATATCGGCATTATGAACACCGAATGCACGAACATTTTGACAGTTTTTCGTGCCGAAATTTGCCGCAAGTATTTGGTTGCGGCGATATTAACAAAATATCAAAAATTACAATAAAAGTTTAAGTAAATTATGTAAATGCATGTATGAAGTTGTAATAAGTGTTAGTGAGTGTGAATATATGTAAATATATTAATCAACCGGTCGCGAGAAGCCACAAACATGGCGTGGGTCCATTGCATTTTCCACCGCGATTGAATTGCTGTTATATGCAAAGAAAAACTTCAAAGAAAAAATTGTGAAATGATAAGAAGAGTGACTTACGTGCGTATGTAGGCTTTGGAAATTAAAATATATTTTCACCCAAGAATAATAATGCATTTTCTGAAGTTGGCAATTATTGTTTGACTACATACTATAAAAAAGCAACTAACGAATTATGAATGTGTATTACCAACAATTTACGATTTTATTAAAAATTTTCGTCTCAATAAAGACGCGTTCAAATAAATATTACAAGTGGTGGAAGATCGGTTTCAGTATAATGCGCCCGCAGTATTTATTTTCAAACCTCTAAGAATGTTTCAATGAATCCTTCAGGAAAAGTTCTGTGAATGATAATTTTACTAGTTATAACACTCCCGACTACGCAAAATTACTGTAAATCTCTCCAGATCTAACTCCAGAAAGGGAGTTCTGTCGGCTGATGGTTACTTTTCACAGCGCGGCAGCCTTCGCAATGCATAAGGGTGCTCTACGCCAAAATACTGTGTTATTAATGAACTATAAGTTTCCGCAAGATTTCGTTTGCATTTTAGTGATCTATCAGAAACGAAAATTCCGGTACCGGGTACATTGTTATTGAAATTTTCCTCTGTTTTTGTATACAATTTGCTTTTATGAAGTTCAAAATAATTCTATGAAAAACAGAAAAAAGAACAAGGTAAAGATTTCTTTCACGCAAAATTAAGACTATTTTTTTTATCTTCAGCCTGTAATTAAATTTACGCTTGTTTACTTAAAGTAAAAGGATTGCTATGATCTCTCAAAAACTTTCTTTCGTTCAGAGAAATCCTTTGCTCCTCTTCCTGTACTAATAAAGCTGCTATCGCAATAGAATCCATTATTTTATTATTTAAATAAATTGTTTTTAGTAAAATAAAGTAAAAATGTATTTGGTTTTATCAAAAAGATAAGAAACCTGAGAAAAACCCGCTCAATTTCGCATCAGCACTTGGTAACGCTGATTCGAACATAGTTCATATAGTTGGCAACACTTAACTTCAAACCGACGGAGTAGCTGATACGATTTTCGACGAGTTCGGCACCGTGGCTTTCGGCGTTTCGGTAGTTCGTTCGTTTTCGTGAAACTGGCATAAGTCTGTTCGGCACA
Source organism: Urophora cardui (assembly GCA_960531455.1). NCBI lineage: Eukaryota > Metazoa > Arthropoda > Insecta > Diptera > Tephritidae > Urophora > Urophora cardui. The sequence continues at coordinate 93,634,288 of OY482673.1, read as the reverse complement.
AAAATTTGCAAGCAACATAAGCACAGAGAGAATTATATCAAACTCTCTCTAAAGCTGAAACGTACAAAGTTTCCGCCGAACATGACTGTCAACATTTGCAAGCAAAACATATGTTATGTAATACATATGTAGTTTAAAACATATTGGGTCGGCTTCGGTATAATGCGCCCGCCGTATTTATTGCAAATAACAGAGAATTTTTCATTTAAACTTTTAGGAAGTGTTCTGTCGATGTTAATTTTACTAATTTTATTAATAAATTATAAGTTTCAAAAAGATTTGGTTTTCCATTTTACTGATCCATATGAACCCCCTACAACTCAAACAATCAAAAAATTCCGAGGTCGGTGCATTATATCGAAATTTCATACAAATATTTAAAAAATAATAAAGTTTTACAAAAATTTAAAATTGTTTTCCAGACTGAAAATTCTTTGTCAAGATCAGCTGTTTTCAACTTGCAAATCTTTACTGAGTCCAAAAGACTCCGTAAAAACTTGTAACTTTCTCTCCAAATGAAATGTCAAAATCCGCTCTCAGCTTGCAAAGTTTGTGGAGTGCCGAACGGGATTCGACAAAATTTTAGGAAAATTTGTACAAATTGTACAAATTACCAGCGTGCCGAACATAACTATTATGGTAATAGCAGGGCGAATTCGGCAATATTCGCCTCGATTCGCTTAAGTTTTGTCCAGCAGGATGTCAAACTCAAAGTCAAATTTTTCTTTGTTTGACATTCTTCTGTACACGGCGAGTTAAAAACGAGAAGAAGAAGAAGTCAGCTGTTCACGTGCCACTACCATATGAATGAATTTGCCTTGACGTTTGTGGCAGCACTGCCGCATGCGACTCTGTAAAATATGTATTCGTTATCTTGTCCATTGTGAATTATTCGTAAGATGTATGTCAAGTTCTAAGTCGTGGTCGTTTCTTGTCATTCGCTGAAAATAAGCCGGACGAGAAGCAACTACGGTGAGCATAAATTTGCTATTTTATTTGTCACTTCATTAATTGTATTTAATTCTTCAGAAATAAACGCCATCACTGTAATTTACATTTGGTGTTCAGATTTCAAATCTCGTTCGAGCCTTCAGCGTCTACATCTTTATTTCGTGCTCCATTTTAATTTTTTCATGCATTTATTGCATCCATTGCAGCTGCCATTTTGCAATCACCTTCGTCACTGGAAGTGGCGCACCGTTACCGGCATTCTTCGTATGCTGTCTTGTGTTAAGTACATAATTTTTCGTCATACTAAGAGCCTATACACACTTGCGACTCAATCGATTTGGTCGAATTGGACTGTTGTATTCACACTACTCCAACTATTTAGTCGAATCGGTGGCAGCTATTCACACTTGAGACTAAATAGTCGTGCGATTGACAATGACATAGTGTTGCCAATGTTCACATTTTACTAAGCAAATTTTACATTAGTGGTCTTCATATAAAGTGATGAAGTATTAAATTGTTAAAGTTTATCTGCATTCTTACATGAAAGCACCTTCTTGTCAGCTGTCAACTTGATTAATAAATAAAAAACAATAAAATAAACAAAAAGTGCATACATTGTTTGGCTTTGTTTCTTATTAAACTAGCAACTAGCTGTCAAGTAAATGAAAAGAGAAAAACGGAAGGAATTACGCTCATAAAGGCGAAACGAACAGAAGTACAAGAAACGGAAAAATAGTAAAAATCAGCCATTAATAATTTTCATGAAATTTCATTTTCATTATTTCTATTTTAAAATGCGATTATTAACATTTTAAGAGAACAACAACATCAAGAAACATATGAAAACGGAAGTAAATATCCTTAGTTAGATAATTCTTGTCTATAACTACACCATTTCCAGATGGATTTTAGAAAGCGTCAACTGGATTTTAGAAAGGGGAAATTGGATCTTAGAAATGTCAATTGGATTTTAGAAAGGGGAAATTGGATTTTAGAAATGTCAATTGGATTTTAGAAAGGGGAAATTAGATTTTAGAAATGTCAATTGGATTTTAGAAAGGGGAAATTAGATTTTAAAATAGCCAAATGGATTTTAGAAAGGGAAAATTGGATTTTAGAAATGTCGATTTGATTTTAGAAAAGGGAAATTGGACTTTAGAAACTGTAAATTGGACTTTCAAAAATTTATATAATTATTAATTTATACTTTCATACGCCATAAAGAATTTCTATTCGAAAAATTCTGTGTAAAATTTATTTTAAACGCACATTCTGAAATCCAATTCACGCTTTCAAAAATCCAATTTTGTTTTCTAAAATCATTTTAACGCTTTCTAAAATCCAATTGACATTTCTAAAATCCAATTTCCCCCTTCTAAAATCCAATTGACATTTCTAAAATCCAATTTCCCCTTTCTATAATCCAGTTAACGCTTTCTAAAATCCATCTGGAAATGGTGTAGTTAATAAGAAACGAACCTTTTGTTTTTAAACATTTTGAAAATATTAATTGAAATATTCAATCTCTACAATTTACCAAAAGTGAAATAAAAGTAGTTCTGTCAGCATGGCAACTCTTTCCACTACGAATATCACTGTTGTTGTTGTAGTCGTTCGACTAAATTGTCTCAAGTGTGAATACGTAGAAGGGCGCCTTGCTGATCAAGCAGTTGTAAAACTGTTTCAGTTGGAATGAAATTGGGCTGCAAATCCAACTGTTTCAGTTGTACAACTAATTGAATGTAGTGTGAATGCTTCCATACATTCCCATGCAAATCAATATTCGACTAAATCGATTGAGTCGCAAGTGTGTATAGGCTCTAAATCGATTGATAGTCCAACTCTAATGCACCGTATGCGAATGCGTGTGCGTATGCGCATCTAAACGTTTTCTTGCGTGCGGCCCTGGCTGCTCCAGTGTATGCGTATGGTTGCGTCTGTCAATTACACTACATACATACATATATACAATTTCCACCGTTGTTATTTTTGAAAATACATATTTTACCAATTCGCGAAAGATTCAATGAAATGTATAATGAATGGGGAATTAGAATTGATATTAATTATGATAGGAAGTGTTATTACCGTATATACGGAATACGTTAAAATTATTAAAAAAAAAAAACACGTACCATTCGGGAACGTGACGAGTTTAATGACCGAGCTTCTCTCCCTATTCAAGAAGTGCTCCTTTTGTTTTTCCTAATTGGGTGGACCTACAGTTTTATGCCGGCTGCGAACGGCGAATGCATTTTTTGTGAGAAGCTTTTTCATAGCAGAAATACACTCGGAGGGTATGCCGCCCACTGCCGAAATTTGACCGCTATTTCTAAAAACCCAATAATTGGTTTTACTTAATTAGAAAAAATTTTTTTTTGAATTTGTCTGGACTGGGGTTAGAACCCGAGGCCTCTGGTATAGCAGACGAGCACTCTACCCATTGCACCACAGCGGCCATATTGCCAAATTGCTATCCGTTGATTTTTATGTATTGTAAGAATTACAGTTTCTTTGCCTTAAAATATAAGACTGAAAATTTTGGTTAATACAAATATGTATATGCACAACCTCTGAAATCTGGTGTTCTGTTATACCAAGGCGAAAACTCCCTATTCAAAAGAATACTCACTTCACTTAATTATTTTTTTACAGTTAAACTTATTTAAGTTTCAATTATGTATTTACACACGGGTAACTACATATGTATATGTAATTTAAATTCATGTACTAAATATGTACATGGGTATTCAGATAGTAATTAAAATATAATTAATATTAACCATCTCTAAATATATTTAAAACCCCTTTTAATTAACATTTCTGCTGGCAAACACATTTTCACTACTTCACTTTAAATCAATTTAACGAAGTTTTTACCAAAAAAATATGTATACCGATGTAGCAACCAACCTAATATTGGCTGCAACACGCATAGAAAACGCATAGAAGTAGAAAATTTTCAACTTAGCTGCGTTCGAATGCGTGTTCGAAACCATCTTCGAATTTTCTATGCGTGTGGTGCATTTACATCCGTGCCACTGGAGTTTGCCTCATTTAAACACAGGTATGCAACACGGCTGTCAGTGACACGCACACGCATACGCATCTGCATACGGTTCATTAGAGTTGCACTATGAGTCGCAAGTGTGTATAGGCTCTAAATCGATTGAGTCGCAAGTGTGTATAGGCTCTAAATCGATTGAGTCCCAAGTGTGTATAGGCTCTTAAATTACGTTTACCTGAATATGATTTAAATTCAACAATTGAAAAAATTGACAGAAAATCTTATAAAATATCCAACGATGGAGCCGTCGGCTTGTGAAGGTATTAATCGCATTGGGCGAAGCTTTCCTTTACCAACTCATTGTTGTAATATACATATAATACTTTACGGTACAATGGCTAAAACTTGTAAATTTTTAACAAGCGGGCTGTGAATGGACGCGTTTCGATCCCAGGAACACGAATCAATTTCAATAAAAAGTTAACGAAAGACTCGTTTTTTAATTGCTTATTGCGAACACGCAAATTCAGTTTATTTTTTTTACTATTTGATAATGCATCCTTTATATTTACTATTTCACGCCCAAAATGTGCTAATATGTTGCAAATAAATATATTTTAGTAAAGCCGGTATCCACATCACAAGAAATGGTAAAACTCCATATAAAAACCAGTAAAGGTTGGAACTTCATTAGTCGTGCCACGATTCCAGGAAAACTGATTTTTCTAGGGGGCGTGGCACCGCCCCCCGATTCTATATCTGAAGTCCAAACGGCCAGGAAACAAATAGTTTTGGAAATATTAATGTTTAAAGTTGCGTAAATTGTCACACTGTATGCAGGGCGGTAGAGGGGCTCTCACAGATCTTAAAACTGAAAACCAAACTTGCCGGAGGCTTATAGTTCCCGAGATATTCCTTCCTAAAGTTGTGAAAATACTATGCAGAAGGACATCACCGTGGCGGTAGCCACGGTTGGGGCACACGTCCGGACGGATGGCGTAGCCCAGGGTTATTTTTTATAAGCGCGGCCGAAGGCCGCCAACGCAGAAAAGTTTTTTTTGCAAAATTTTCGCTAAACTCCATGTGTGGTGAAATTTGTATGGGAACTTTAACAGCAAATATCTCGGGAACTATAGGCCTCCGGTAGGTGGGGTCTTCAGTTTTGTGATCTAGGGGCCCCCCTCTACCCTCCTAAAAAACCATTTTTTTCTAGCCGTGGGGGACTCGTCTAAAATTTTACATATCTCGGAAACCATAAGCCTCCGGCAAGTTTGGTTTTCAGATTTGGGATCTGTGAGAGCTCCTCTACACCCCTGTATAAGTCATTTTTCTCGGGGCGTGCTGGAATAATGGAAACATTTCCCTATTTTTTGCAACTTTAAATGCCTAAGTGTGAATGCGCTGTAAATTACACCTAATTGAGTGGCAACGCTACTCATTTTGACAGTTCAATAATCGGTCGGAAAAAGCAAAAAAAGGCAAATTGTTTACTTAGATTTTATTAAAATATAGTATTTAATTGTAAAATATTGCAACTTTTTGTGTGTTATTTAGTAAATATAAGGTATGTGTGATACTATGATAAATAAATCAGTTGAATTTATGTGTTGGTGTGTGTGTAATGACCAAGCAAAAAGTTAGATCGTTTTTTGTTAATAATTTTTTATTAAAATAAAAAAGTTAAGCTCCGCCTTCGGATTTGTGTTCCTGAGATCGAAACGCGTCGATTGGTACCCCATTTGTAAAAATTGGAGCAGTTTTAGTCGATGCACCGTAAACTAGATAATTACCCTCTTTTTTTGTGTGCAAATCGATTGGTCTGTTGGTCTAGTGCTTCCACACAACAACAAAAAATCCAAAAAAAAAAAAAAAGCAATCAAAAAATTTCTAAAATGTACAAAGAATGTTTTATAGAAGTTATGCGTATAATACCCTTATTCGTTGGCAGCCTTCGGCCGCGCTTCAAAAAAATAACCCTCAGCCGGCAGAATTCTCTTTCTGGAGTAGAATCTAAGATGGATCCACAGTGCTTTTGCGCAGAACACTTTTCTGTGGGTAATTATCTAGTTTACGGTGCATCGACTAAAACTGCAATTTTTACAAATGGGGTACCAATCGACGCGTTTCGATCTCAGGAACACAAATCCGAAGGCGGAGCTTAACTTTTTTATTTTAATAAAAAATTATTAACAAAAAACTATCTAACTTTTTGCTTGGTCATTACACACACACCAACACATAAATTCAACTGATTTATTTACCATAGTATCACACATACCTTATATTTACTAAATAACACACAAAAAGTTGCAATATTTTACAATTAAATACTATATTTTAATAAAATCGAAGTAAACAATTTCCCTTTTTCTGCTTTTTTCGACCGATTATTGAAGTGTCAAAATGAGTAGCGTTGCCACTCAATTAGGTGTAATTAACAGCGCATTCGGCATAAGTGCAGAATAGCTACATTTTGCAAATCGACAAAATTTATATTGGGATCGATAAAGCTTCTCAAGGTGAGTTTAAAAATATAATTTTTTTTTCGTGCAAATATATAGGTGGGGAGTTTGAGGGGGGTAAAGTTTCAAAATTAAATATCTTTAAATGCTTATATTTCAGAAAGTATTGGGTCTATTTTCAAAAATTTTACGTCGTTAAAAAGGTAATTTAATTGCCTTTCAGGTGATATACATACTTCACCAAAAAATTTATATTTTTGTAAAAAAAAAGCAAAAAAACGAAATTATAAACATTTAATTTAGGAAAATGTGTAACTTTAACCATATATTCCTCGAGGTACGTCCGGCGCCTAAAATTTACGGATTCAGAACACCCTTCCCTTCCCCTACCACCCGGTAGAAGTCGTTTTTTTGGGGGCGTGTGACATTATTGGAAAGTTTCCCCGTGTATAACATTGTTAGGTAATATTTAAGTGTTATGTTGTTGTTGTTGTATTAGCAGTACTAAGCCCTGCCTAGGCAACACACCTTTGTCATAAACTATCATCAATTTCATCTAACGGTAGACCGAGGAATGTTGCAGCCTCTATGGGGTTTGTCCAAAGGGACATCGGTGTTAGATGGGTTGGTTTTGAGGGGCATGTGAAGAGGTGCTGAGTGTCGTGTGGTGTCTCTCCACATGCTGGGCATACATTTGGTATGCTTGAATCAATTCTGGACCTGTATGAGTTCAGTCTGCTGCAGAATCCCGATCGGAGTTGCGCGAGTGCAACTCGTGTTTCTCGCGGCAGATCGCGCTCTTCTTCTGCTATAGGTGGTGGTTGGTCTCTGATTAATAGGTATGCCGGACGGACGGACACATAGCTGTCAACTGTGTCGGAATGGATTTTATTGAGGGCCTGCCTATAGGTTGCCGGATTGAGCGGTTGTGGTATGTAATTTTCCACCTCTCTGCGTAAGTCAAGAAGGTGTTTTCTGACATGACGGGGGGGTGGTTCTGGCTCAATTAGATGGCTATTAGGGTGGTTTCTTCTATAGCATCCCAGTAAGAATTGCTTGTCTAGCATGGTGTTGTGTTTCTTGACAGGGAGCATTTGAGTTTCAAGGTGAAGGTGGTGTTGTTGTGTCATCTGTAGGCAACCTGTGGCGGTCCTCAATGCAGTGTTTTGGCATGCCTGTAGCTTCGTCCATTGGGTGGTGCAAGTCCCCGGCGACCATATTGGCGACGCATAATTTAAGACCGGCCGGCCAATTGCTTTGTACGTCGCTAATAGTGTTTCCTTGTCTTTGCCCCATGTGCTGCCGGCAAGCGATTTGAGAATCTTGTTGCGACTTTGTACTTTATTGGCAATTGCGGTCGTATGCGCGGAGAATGAGACAAGACTGTCGAACGTAACACCTAAAATTTTAGGATTGTTCGTAGTTGGTATCCTGGTGTTACCAATGTGGATATCCAATTCCAGTCTTACCTCCTTCGTCCATGTCGTGAATAGGGTCGCGGAGGACTTACTTGGAGACAAAGCCAGATTTCTCGAATTAAAGAAACCGGAAAGATCGGAGAGATAGTTGTTGATTTTCGAGCATAGGTCGTCTATGTCGGTGCCTGACGCCATTATCGAACAGTCATCGGCGTAGGAAATAATGTTAACTCCTTCTGGTGGGGAAGGGAGTTTTGATATGTAGAAATTAAACAACATTGGGGACAGGACACCACCCTGGGGAACCCCTTGTTTAATTCTTCTTGCCTTGGATTTTTCGTTCCTAAAGTCCACCGATGCATGTCGACCACTCAGATAGTTCGCGGACCATCGTTTGAGTCTCGGTGGGAGGGATGATTGTACTAGGTCCTCTATAAGGGTGGCGTGGTTGACCGTGTCGAAAGCTTTCGACAGGTCAAGTGCCACGAGGACCGTTCTCGCGCAGGGGCGCTTTTGATTGAGTCCTTGAACTATCTGGGTGTTAATGGCGTTTAGAGCTGTTGTTGTGCTGTACGTTTTGCGGAAACCATGCTGGTGGGTCGCTAGTTGTATATGTTCGTTGAAGTAGGGGAGTAGTACGGCCTCAAGTGTCTTGATTACTGGGGAAAGGATAGATATCGGGCGATATGAGTCCCCTTGGTTGGCTGGTTTCCCTGGTTTCAGTAGTGGGACCATCCTTGCCATCTTCCATATATTGGGTATGACAAGAGTGGTCAAAGACAGGTTGAGGACCTCCGTTAGGAATCTTACTCCCATCTGTCCGAGGTGTTTTAACATCAGCATGGATATTCCGTCTGGTCCGACTGATTTAGACGATTTCGCCTTCCTAATGGCTTCCTGAACCTCCGTGCTGGTGATGTCAAGCTGCGCATCGTTGTTTGGTTGTTTGCGCATTTTTCTGAGTATTCGACGCTTGGCTCTGTCTACCGGAGGATGTGGTAGGAATAGCCGACCAAATTGGTTCGCACATCGCTTCGGGTCCGACTCTGCTTCACCTCCAAAGGTTATGGACACTTTGTCCTTCGGCTTCGTCGGGTTAGACAGGGCTTTCACGGTTGCCCAGAGCTTGGCAACCCCAGCAGAGAGATTGCAAGATTTCAGGTGTTCCCTCCACTTCGATTTTTTGTGTTCGTCCACCAACGCCCGAATTTCCCGGTTGAGGTCCTTAATGCGGGGGTCTCCCGGGTCGGTGTGGCGGATCTGGTCTCGCTCCCTGGCTAATGTAGCGGCTTCACCCGGAAAGTTGGGTCGGATCTCTGGGATTCTACCCGCCGGAATGAAGCGTGCATTAGCTTTGGCAATGACCTTGCGGAATTTTTTCTCGCCGCCGAGCACATCGGTCGGAGCGGGGAGAGCACCGAATATGCTCTCTGTGTATTCTGTCCATCTGTCCCAGTCTGCTTTGTTGTGGTTAGTGTATGTTCTATTGTCAGTTGTTATGAATTCAGCAGGCATATCTATCGAGATGATTATGGGAAGGTGATCTGATGCTAATGTCAAAGTAGGTTGCCAGTCTACGTTGTTTATCAGATTTGCGCTAACAATTGTAAGGTCTGGCGAGCTGCAGCACCTTCCCGTAATCCTAGTGGGGGCCTCGTCGTTCGCCGTGCAGAATGTCGATCCGTCTATCTGATCTGCAAGATATTGGCCTCGTCTGTCTTCTGACAGAGCCGATTGCCATAGCTCAGGGTGAGCATTGAAGTCTCCTACCACCAACCGATTATCCCCCGTAAGCAGTGAACTGATTTCGGGGAGATATTGCGGTGGGCAACAGGAGACTGGTGGAATATATATGTTGTATATCTGCAGTTCGACGTCGCCTGCTCGGACTGCTATGCCCTGACATTCTAGGGTAGTGTCCACGCTGGTTATGTCTGCTTCGATTAGGCGGTAATGCACGGAGTTGTGTGTGATGAACGCGAGACCACCACCATTACCTCTTGCGCGGTCTCTACGGTGAATGTTGTAGTCTGCATGGTTAATCAAAGCTGAGTTGGAAGTCAGCTTTGTTTCCTGGACCGCGGCTATAGGTATCCTATGCCGGTTCATAAAGTCAGTTATCTCTGCGATCTTTCCGGTTAGACCATTGCAGTTAAGTTGTAAGATTTTAAAATGACGCGGAGGGGTGGACGTAACTCTAGGCGTTAGAGACTGTGCTGTTCTGGCTGGCATATTTGTTGTTGCGTGCTGCCTTTGGGGTGGCGGTTGCCTTCCCATAGGAGGTGGTATCGGTAGTGCCGATGATGATCCAGCTAGACAGCATGGTGCAATGTAGTTAGCATCCCAGTCTCTGGTTGTACGCAAGCCAGAACACCTGCGAAAATGACACCAGTTATTGCATGAGTTGCATTTTACTGAGGTCATGCTCGCAGGTATCCTGGCGTTGCATACGGAGCACAGCCAAATGATTGGCTGTAATATGTCCCGTGAGTTAGTCGGAAACTGCCCAGGTCTTGTGTCTCTCCTGGGTCGGGTTGATGTAATTGTTGCTGCTGCACCATGTGAAGCAGCTGAATGCTGCCCGTTCCCTGATGGGGATTGCGGCGATGTTTGTGCCGGCTGTGGTTGGTGCACGCAGCACGGTGCCACGAATTGGGGCGTCCACTGTCTGTGAGATGTAAGACCTGAGCAGTTTCTAAGGTGACTCCATCCATTGCATGAGTTGCAACGTACAGATGTTACGTTGCGATGGAGTCTCCCTAGGCAAACGCAGCAGAAGTACTCATCAGGTCCAGGATTAGGTTCTATACCTGATATTAGGAGGAGTGTTTTGAGCAAATTGGCTGCTAGAATTTGCTCAATAGGATGTAGTTTATGGGTTGTGTGTGCTGGTCTAAGCAGGGTTAGGCTGAAATGACAGCCCTTGGTCGGGGAAACCCCGAGTCATTCCGGTACGTAGAACCGGCTGTCGTGGGAATGTGTTATGTGTTAAGTGTTATGTAAAATAGTGCGATTAAGTAACCACTTTCTCACGAATTAATATAAAAAGGAGAAATTGGGTCGGGGTTACACCTCTCCACCACGCCTAGAAAAAACGGTTTTTTAGGGGGGTGGTGGAGGGCCCCCTGATCACAAAACTGAAGACCCCACCTGCCGGAGGCTTATAGTTCTCGAATATTCCAGTACTGTGTATCGGTCCTTAGATACTATTCCAGAAAGTGAATTCTGCCGGCTGAGGGTTATTTTTGTAGAGCGCGGCCGAAGGCCGCTAGCGCAGAAAGGTATTCATAGTTAGTACATATAGTTAGTATAGTAGTCCTTAGATACTATTCCAGAAAGAGAATTCTGCCGGCTGAGGGTTATTTTTGTAGAGCGCGGCCGAAGGCCGCCAACGCAGAAAGGTGTTCCACCCAAAAGTACTGTGGATCGGTCCTTAGCTACTATTCCAGAAAGAGAATTCTGCCGGCTGAGGGTTATTTTTGTAGAGCGTGGCCGAAGGCCGCCAACGCAGAAAGGTGTTCCACCAAAAGTACTGTGGATCGGTCCTTAGATACTATTCCAGAAAGAGAATTCTGCCGGCTGAGGGTTATTTTTGTAGAGCGCGGCCGAAGGCCGCCAACGCAGAAAGGTGTTCCACCCAAAAGTACTGTGGATCGGTCCTTAGATACTATTCCAGAAAGAGAATTCTGCCGGCTGAGGGTTATTTTTGTAGAGCGCGGCCGAAGGCCGCCAATGCAGAAAGGTGTTCCACGCAAAAGTACTGTGGATCGGTCCATATATTCTACTCTAGAAGGAGAACTCTGTGGTATTTTCCAACAAGTTGTACACCAAATTAAAGGTATTTTAAAGCTCTTTCTGACAATGATACATTTACATATAGTTAGTAAAGCATTTTTACGAAAAAAGCATGTGTTTTATAAAAAAAATATGAAAATTATGTTTTTTAAGTGTTTTTTTCAAAATTTGTATAAAACTTTATATGAATATGGGCACCAAATGAAAGACCGTTTAATTACCTATTCACCGGTATAAAGTTTTTTAAGATTGGATTAGTACTTTTCAAGATATACGCCTTTGAAAAAATTTAGACTTCCATCTTTACCCCCCCCCCCCCCCCCCCTAACACCCTGCCATTTGGTTTGCACCAAAAAAAAAAATAGACCACTAAAATCAGAAAAAAAAGGCGGACCACGCCCACTTTTTTATTTTTGTCTAGCTAAAATGTAGCTATTCTGCACTTGTTCCGCGCATTCACACTTAAGCATTTAAAGTTGCAAAAAATATGCCTTTGCGCAGAACACTTTTCTGCGTTGGCGGCCTTCGGCCGCGCTTATTTAAAATAACCCTGGGCTACGCCACCAAAGTCCGGATATACAACCTAACCGTCGCTACCGCCACGGTGATGTCCTTCTGCGTAGTACACCCTTCAGCGATTAGATATTGCGATATATCGGAAACTCACCACTTTTCACCATTCATATAAAAAGAGCTTAGTGTGAATGCAGGTTAATATAGATTAGTAGTAAATATTGGTGGCAACACTACGCGCCACAGTCCTAAAATTAGCGACTTTTGTTTACTTTGGTTTTTATTAAAATATAGTATGTAATTGTAAAATATTGCAACTTTTTGTGTGTTATTTAGTAAATATAAGGTATGTGTTATCCCGCGATAAATATATAAGTTGAATTTATGTGTTCGTGTGTGTGTACTAAGCGAGCAAAAAAGTTGCATTGTACAAACAGTTTTTTTGTTAATAATTTGTTATTGAAATAAAAAAGTTAAGCTCCGCCTTCGGATTTGTATTCCTGAGATCGAAACGCGTCGATTGGTACCCCATTTGTTAAAATTGGAGCAGTTTTAGTCGATGCACCGTAAACTAGATAATTACCTTTCTGTGTTGGCGGCCTTCGGCCGCGCTTATAAAAAATAACCCTGAGCTACGCCATCCAAGTCCGGTCGTGTGTCATAACCGTGGCTATTACTATTAACAATTTCATAAAAAATTGTACATATATTTGTCAATAGACCACTGGTGGGAAAATGCGACTCATGTGAGCAATGAGAGTAAGCACTTGTGTACGTATACACACCGGTTGTCACTACTACAGACAAATAAAGAGCGTAAAACGAGCGCTTACGATGGGACTAGGCGATCGTCGATTAGCAAAAATAATTAAGTTGCCTTCGACTGGCGTGAAAGCAAGTGGTCGTTAGGTGGCCGTCACTTGAAATTATTTTATTTGCAAATAACGTGTGTACACAAATACATACATATGTCTGTACATATGTATACGTACGTTCTTTCATAATTTCGAAAAGCGTGCGCGCATGACCCTGCTCGCTCAACATCTGCATGCAGACTGATTATCTGTAATAATTTTTCACTTTGGCCTACAGTAGGCGCACCAACACACGCTCATTTTTCGGTCCCCTACAAGACAAGCCAGAGCAGTTTTTGGTAAAGTCCTTGAAAATGAGTATATGTTTGATTAGTTAGCAAATTCAAACATAACCTAAAAAAAACATTGTTGGTGTAATCTTTCTAATGTACAAAAGAGATAATAAAATCATTTTCGGCTATTTGACGACGTTCCTTATCAAATGCATATGAAAGACAGAGACAGATACATTATTTCATTTATTATGAATTTATTATTATCATTCTCAGTTAGTGATGGGAAAGTAAGTTAGATATCGATTTCTCTTGGCAATGCATCTTATGATAACATCGATTATTTAATACATCGAAAACTTGTATTTGTGTAATTTTAGCATTATTTACATATTTTTTGCGTTCGCAAATGAGCACGGGATTCTGGAATTTTTACTACGTCGTTTTTTTTAAAGACTATACTGAGGAGTAGCTACACTCAGATAAATAAACATATAGATATTGCCAAATTTTTCAAACCAGTTTCCACGATATGTAGGTTCATAAAAAATTGCCAAAAAAATAAATAAAATAATTATTTTAAAAACTGAAAAATGCTATTAATTTGTTGCCCACATTGGTACCAAAACTTTTTGATAATTTAAAAATAGATGGCAAACTTGTTAAAACAACCTCAGTGGCAACACCTACATATAAAAGCATTAAATATTTAATATTATTTATAGGCAACACTTCATTTAAATCGTTATTAGTTCTATTTCCGATAAATCGAAATTAATAACATCAGTGCATCAAAAAATCGAAACTAAAAATGTATCGGTCAATACACATGTATATCGACCATACCTAATTTTCATTCGCAAATCAATCAGCTGGACGTTTGGTAAGTAAATTTTCATTTGTTGAAATTTTGTATTATATTTAATTAAAAAAATATATTTTACTATATTATTTTATTTTAGGAGACAAAATTTGTATTGGACGCCAAAGTGGAGGAGATTTTCAGCATGGAATTGGTAAGTAAAGTGCTTTTTTTCTGGCTGTAAAATGCGGCGTTTGAATTGTGGCGCTGGCCGATTGATGCACCATCATATATCAGAAAGCATAAATTTGTTTAATATATGTATATTTGATGGTAGATATATCAGTCGACTAGTGCCAGAGAAACAGCCGGAATCTTTTATGTGAAAAAGAATGGCCATCAGTCATCGTGGATATAATGAACCAATTTCATTTATTTACAAGCTACTGGGAATGTTTTCAGTGAAACATTTAAGTAATATTCTATGGATGGTAATTCATCTAATTTTAACACTTTCAACCAGTATAAAATTGTAATATTAAAGTTCTCCAGAAAGAGAAACCCACCGGTTGAGGGTTCTTTTTTTAAAACGCGGTCGTGGTCTATTATATCAAAATTTTCCCCAACATATTTCATATTACACATGATATAAATATCGTGGGTTTTTACGGTTTTTACACAATAAATGAAACAATTTATTTTCTTTTTTTTTCTGAAAGCTAAACATAGACTGCGAAATGGAACGGATGACCACAATATCAGAGCACCGGAAACAACAATGATAACGCTAAATCGAATCCATGACCAGTGGGTGGAAATCGCTAATTGGGGCTTTTCGAAAGTTTTGTAAGTCATACTATATCATTTTTTTATATTGAATAATGTTAACAGAAATTTTTCAATTCGTATTTAGAACTGGCATTTAAATATTTGGTGGTAGAACTGGGTGGTTGGAAACTATTGGACAATCTAATACAATGGATGTTCAAAATCATCACAGCCCTATTTTTGTTGTTGCTGGCATGTTGATCGTAACTAGATTAAATTCAAATAGTAGTTTTAAGTAGTTTCTCATTAAATAGTCATATAAATTTAAATATAAATTTTTTGTATAGCTTTAAATTAAAAGTCGTATAAATCCAGGCGTATATCTCTTCTAAAAATTAAACAAATTCGTTAAATTATAATTTTTAGTATGATTTAAAATAATATATATAATAAGATAATATAATAATAAAATAAACAAAATTTACATTTTTGAATATTAAAATTAAGGTTTAATATTTCGTAAAATGATTATATATAAAATTAATATATAAAATTAAAAAAATTTAAATTTGCTTTTTTTCAATATTATGATTAATTCGTAAAATTTAAAACAATACTTATAATAACAAAAAAAATATATTTAAAAAATTATACATTTTACGAAATTTAGTTTAATTTTTAAAAGCTTTGCTCACAGATTTAAAATTACATTTATACGACTCTTAATTTAAAGATCTACACAAAACATTTAAATATAATGCTAGTTATTAAAAAAAATTTATTTTACTGGTGCAATAAATCATAAGATATTTTTATTAAATTCCTAATATTTTTAAAATAATATAGTAATAAAATGTAAATAGCAGTAATATGTCTTGTAAATACAACTATAGTTTTTAATTTAAATTAATTAGTTAAAAAAAATATTTTATATATGTGAACATCCTAATAAGTTAAAAAAAATTTCCAAATAGTTTAATAAATTAATTATAGTATTTCATATACACAAAAATATTAATAAGTTAATTAAATCAAATTTATAAACTCGGTTCATTTTAAAAAAATGTTATCTGTACACACCAGTTTTGTATGAAATGATGCAATGCATTCATTGTTTGCATTGCAATTCATTGTTTATAATTATTTAAATTATATTTAGTATTTAAGAAATTTTTTCAATAAAATTGTTTAATTTTAAGATAAAAATAGCAAATTTTGAATATATGTATTTTATTTTTCCGGGAATGCAGGTGAGTACATTTTTTCAGCACTTTTAGCATTCGCTTTGAGTAGTTTTTGGTGAAATTTTTCAGTACTTTTAGCATTCGCTTTGAGTAGTTTTTGGTGAAATTTTTCAGTACTTTTAGCATTCGCTTTGAGTAGTTTTTGGTGCAAATTTTCATCACTTTTAGCATTCGGTGCGAGTAATTTTTGGGGACTTTTTTCAGAACTTTTGTCATTTGGCGCAAGGTGTTTTTGATGTAAACATTCAACAGTTTTGTTGCTAGCGCAATGTACTTTGTCAGTATATTAATGATAATTTTCATGCTCTATTAGAACGAGTAAGATATATTATTTGGTTATGTGACTTTACCATTAGTAAAAAAGAGATGGCATATAAACTTGGGAGGAGAAGTGCTCACTTTTTTCACGCGGCCTCAACAAAATTGACTACTTTTTTAAGGACTGTAGGCATTAATGTCAATGCTCATATAAATACCTATAATATACTCATCTGTCTGGTAGGGTCATCGCTTGAATGTGTTAGTGCCCACCTATGCAATAGACACTACTCCCACTATACCTCCTGTAAATTTCAATTAAAAATATGAAGTGGTTTAGAAACTATGAACAATGGCACGACTTATGAACTTGCAGCCAAATTAAATGTTACCTATGTATACATAGCCTGATTTAGTATAATTTATAATTTCAATTCTGTGGGTTGTTTATGGAAGGATTTATTAGAAAAACTAGTGTCTGGGCTATTTAAATGGAGAAGTTATACCCCAAAATGTCCATATCTGAACAATCGGTTGTATGGGAGCTATATGTTATAGTGGTTCGATCTTGACAATTTTCGCTAACCTTGTTTGGGCCAATATGGGTACAAATACTTCAAAATTTCACACCGTTAGCTATTTAAATGGAGAAGTTATAACCTAAAATGTCCATATCTTCTGAGCAATCGGTTATATGGGAGCTATATGTTATAGTGGTTCGATCTTGACAATTTTCGCTAACCTTGTTTGGGCCAATATGGGTACAAATACTTAAAAATTTCACGCCGTTAGCTATTTAAATTTAGAAGTTATACCCCAAAATGTCCATATCGGAACAATCGGTTGTATGGAAGCTATATGGGCTCAGATTTCCATCTGACTACCAAGAGGGTAGGCCTTAGATTAAGGAACCACGGTCCGAGAAAAATGACTTTTTCAGGGAGGTAGAGGGCCTCTCACAGATCTCAAAACTAAAATCAAAACCTGCCGGAGGCTTATAGTTCACGAGATATTTGTTGGTAGTTTATTGGTAGTTGGTCCATTGGATGGGTCCATAGCTGTTACCCCAGAAAGAGAATTCTGCCGGCTGAGGGTTATTTTTTTGAAGCGCGGCCGAAGGCCGCCAACGCAAAAAGGTGTTCTGCACACAAATATATATAGTGCGTGTTTTTATAAGTGTCTTCATACGGTAATACTGCACAGTTTTGGGGTTTTGTTTTGTAAATATTACAACTGACAAATATCTCCGGTCGACGGGACTTTTGGATTTTGAATAAGCAGGACCTCCTCTACAACACCCGTCAAGTCCTTTTTTTTCAACGCGAGGTAGACTGTTGGAAAATTTTCCCGCTATATGTTATAGTGGTTCGATCTTGACAATTTTCGCTAACCTTGTTTGAACAAATATGGGTACAAATACCTCAAAATTTCACTCCGTTAGCTATTTAAATGGAGAAGTTAACCCCTAAAATGTCCATATCTGAACAATTGGCTGTATGGGAGCTATATGTTATAGTGGTTCGATCTTGACAATTTTCGCTAACTTTCTTTGGGCCAACATGGGTACAAATACTTCAAAATTTTACGCCGTTAGATATTTAAATGGAGAAGTTATACCCCAAAATGTCCATATCTGAACAATCGGTTGTATGGGAGCTATATGTTATAGCGGTTCGATCTTGACAATTTTCGCTAACCTTGGTTGGGCCAATATGGGTACAAATACTTCAAAATTTCACGCCGTTAGCTATTTAAATGGAGAAGTTATACCCCAAAATGTGTATATCTGAACAATCGGTTGTTGTGGAACTATATGCTATAGTGGTCCGATTCGGCCGGTTCCGACAAATGATCAGCTGCATATAACAACATACCTGTATTCCGAATTTCATTCAGATATCTCAAAAACTGAGGGACTAGTTTGGGAACAAGTGCAGAATACGGTCCGGTAAGCTAGACAAAAAACAAAAAGTGGGCGTGGTCCGCCCCCTTTTACTGAGTTCAGTGATATCATTTTTTTTTGGGGCTCGCTCATATTAAGGGTGCTAGGGGGGGGGGGGGGGGTAAAGAAGAAATTTTCTAAATTTTAAAAAGCGAATATCTCGAAAAGTATTTAACCGATTTTAAATTAAAGCACACCATTGAAAAGGTAATTAAAACACTTTTTTATGATATACATATGTATAAGCTTATAGTAAATAGTTTGTAAGAAAATTAAGAAAACAAAAAAAAATCAATGTATTTCATAAAAAAACCTATTTTATAAAAAAAAAATATTATAAACATATATTTTTGTTGCTGAAATCAAAGAGAGAATTCTATTACCTTTTATTTGATGTATAACATGTTATATAAATATGTACAAATAATAAGAAAATTTGTGTACATTGGCAACCACGTATATCATAGATGCCCACGAAGCTGCTCGCGAGCACAGCGCTGTCGCAGAGCCATATATGTATACTGACGTGACGTAGCAAAGCACTGCTTCAGTCGACTTTGCCGTTGGTTGTTTTTCTTCTGAATTTTAGCTCGTGGTTGCCAGCTGCGTAACCGTTATGCGCAATTATGAATGCAAGTAAATAATTTTTATTTGCGAAAATGTCCACAATGTGTGATGACGTGCACGAATTAGAGTTTTTTATTGTCAAAAACTCTAATTCCGAATACGATTGTAGCATAATGGTGAGATATGCTGCCTACGGACCAAAGAGCGTAGGTTCGAGTCCCGAGTAGCGCATTTTTTTTTTGTTTGGGATAAATTTTTCACCTCTCGTTTACAAAACATTGTATAAAAATGTTTATTAAGAATTTCCTTCCAAACGTGAAATGCAATTATAGAATTAGGGTTCCTTTTCGTTGATTCAGCAGTTACTATTAAATGAATTACAAGTTTTATATTAAAGATTTTCGAAACGTTTTGCTTACTGAAGTAAGTTTATTGTAAACTTATAACAAATGTATTTTGCATATTGGGATATTTATTATATTTCCATATACGTACGTATGAATATGATTTTTAGAGAAACATTGGTGTCTAATACTTTTGGGCAAGGCTGTATATTTATATTTATCATTTGAGTGTGAGATGTATTTACGTACAAGTATTTTAAATAACAAAGGTGGAAAATTATCATTAGCCTAAAATCATCATTAGCAAACAAAACACACCTCAGTTCGGTGCCATTACAGAGAAGTGGCAACTCACGTTTCTAGCGACCAAACACCATGCATCAACACTACGACAAAATGAGACTGTATTTGTGTGGGCATCTATGACGTATATGCTCATACTAACAGCATATGAAAAAAACGGTATATTTCAAAGGTACTATTGTACGATCAAACGAACTTACCTGAGTGAAGTTCGATCGTAATTATACTAGCTGTCTCGTCCGAAGATATCAAACTGGTAGTAACGTCAGTTGCCAGATCTAATCACAACATTTTACAACACTTAAACAAAAAAAATTTTTGTCGAACGACAACCCATCTCTAGACTGCTATCCCTAATTCATTCATTTTACAGTTCCCTACAAATCGACTCAGGGTATGACTAAAATTTTATAATTTTGTTTATTATTTCTAAATTTTAGGGTGGGTGGGTTTGATATCTTCGGACGAGACAGCTAGTATAATTACGATCGAACTTCACTCAGGTAAGTTCGTTTGATCGTACAATTATACCACACTGTCTCGTCCTCGATATCAAACTGGTAGTTATTTACAAACTGGAGATTTGTTTAACGTGTTTTATTTAATTCAAATTACTTGTTTTTGATTTTGACAATAAAAAATTGAACTCGCTAACTTTTTTTTCATTTTCCATAGGTCTGTGATAAAATCGAGCAAATGTCTCGGACTTCTTCGTCCATCCTGCCGCTTTACGTATAGTCTCAATGTCAACTCCATTCCTAAAGGCCGCTGAGGTAGATGCATGACGTGTGCTATGCGCAGTGAATTGGCTTACATCCAGCCCACTTTCTTGCATAACGCGTTTAATCCATCTGCTAATTGTTTGTGACGACGCCTGATGATGCGGTTTGTTAATTGTTATAAAAAGATTGTTTGATTGGCTTCTTAAACTCTCTGTCCGGTTAAGGTATGTTTGTAAGGTTGCTACTGGGCAAATTATATCATTCTCTGTATAAGTCGGAATTATCAGATTTGGTTGAATGCCGCCAACTGCTGATGTTTATTCTTTTTCATACAGAACTCATACCAGGCAATGATCGGTTTATTGTACTGCTTCAATGTGTTTTCGGACAATGATGCTAAGATGTATTTCAGTGATTCTATTGGAGCTTGTTTGTTAGTGAACGCTTCCCCGATAATTTGCCTGCAATTAAGGTTATTGACTTCCATGCGGGGTGAAATTCTCTAAAAGGAGACCTCAAAAGGTTAATATTTTGTTCAAAATAAATAGGTTTAGCCACAAGTAACTCATTAAAAATTGGAAACCAGGGTCTTGATGGCCAATCTGGTACTACCAATATACCTTCTGCCTCATCATTCATTATTTTCCTGAGTACTTTTAGAATGATAGCGAAAGGTGGAAAGGCATAGAAATAAATATTGCTCCAATCCGCCGTAAAGGCATCTACTCTTACAGACTCTGGGTCTGGAAACCAAGAAAAGAAAACTGGGCACTTTTTATTAATATTCGTCGCAAATAAATCAATACTTGGCCGACCAAACTTCAACTCAATTTCCCTGAAGGCATACTCCGCAAGCTCCCATTCTGTTTCTTCTGACTTTATACGTGACTCTCTATCAGCTTCTACATTTTCTGAAGATCTAATATATGTAGCATGAATCCATATTTCCTATCTTGGCGCCATTGCCATATTTCTTTACTAAGAGCAGACAATTTGGGGAATTGTATACTACCCATTTTATTTATATAACTAATCGCGGTAGAATTATCTATTCTGAGCAAAATTTCAGATGACCTTACATGAGTTGCAAAGCATTTCAGTCCATAAAAAGCAGCTTTTAATTCTAGAAAATTTATATGATTTAATCTTTCACTATCACTCCACCAACCATGTGAACGTTTTCCGGTACACTTTACTCCCCAGCCAGTGAGTGAAGCGTCCGAAAAAATTTCTAAAATAAATCTTCCCTCTCTGATAGGGTTATTCGCTATTTCGATATTCTTGATCCACCAATCAAGATCCTCATATAAATAGGGATCAATATTAACTTTTTGCTCATAATCTCCGTTATTTGCGCTAAGACCTAAGAATTAATGTCTTTCCAGCAGTTTTGTATAAAGCATTCCATACTGAACTGCAGGACAAGCTGCTACGAGATATCCTATAAACTGAGCTAAAAACGTAATTTTCACCCTATGCATCGATTTCAAGTTTTTGGCAGCTGCCTTGATTTTTTCCCGCTTCTCTAGTGGAAGACTCATACAAAAACTACCTGTGTTGACTATAAATCCTAGAAATTTGCAGCACCGAGAGGGTTCCAATTGCGATTTTTTCCAGTTTATTCTCAATCCAAGCTTTTGTAGAAGCAATATAGTCTCTCTTATATTGTTTCTACATTGTGAGTCAGACCTTCCCAACAACAGCATATCATCAAGATAAATAATTGATTGGAAACCTCTCGATCGTAGCTCTTTCACTACTGGTTTCATTACTCTGGTAAATAACCATGGAGCCACTGACAGTCCAAAAGGTAAGCAATTGAATTCGTATAATTGCCCAGCAAATGAAAATCTCAAAAACTTACGGAAATCCTCGTGGAAATCCATGGTATCAATAAATATGCATCCTCAAAGTCAATTGAGGCCAAAAAATCATCTTTGGATATTATTTGCGTTACCGTCTTCCAATCCTCGAGTTTAAAGTGAGGAGCAACAATAAACTTATTTAGCATTTTTAAATTAAGAATAAATCTCTTCCCACCATTTGGTTTGTCTACTAAGAAATATGGCGACACGAATTGACCCTCACTTGGGGTACAGGTGTTAATTGCACCTTTCCTAAGCAAATGTTGAATCTCTGCTTTGTAGTGAACCATCTCTTCCTTCATAAGTGCAGGTTCTTTACGTACCTGAATTTGATATACCTGTGCACAAAAGGATATTTTATATCCAGATATAGCCTGCAGCACTACGCTGTCTGAGGTAAGTAATCGCCATTCACTTACAAAATATTTTAATTGCCCCGCAATATTGCTTACCTGATCTACCGATGATAGTTGGAGCGGTTCCTGCTGCGATTCCTGATGTGATTCTTGCTGCCCCGATGATGACCTGTTTTGTTCCGAGATGCGCTGCCCCCGGTCTGGTATGTTTTTCTCTGATTGTACTTCTTGACAGGGGGTTTGGAGTTTAAATACTGTTTTCGCATATAACCTGTGGCCGATTTCGAAGGTCCATTTTTATGAGTATCTACCGAAGTTTTAAGCATATCTTTACCCGCTTTTTCTAATGCAGACGCTGTTTTGACCCGTTCGGTGAACGCTTCACCAAACAGGAACGTATCAACCGGCACCTCTGTCGCCACACTCTTAGACAAAAGGGTTAAGCCAGGCAATATAAATGAACGCCTAGTGGTAGTGCGATTGCCAGCTGCGGCAGAACTGCGACTGCGTGATGTAGCAGAACTGCGATTGTTTCTTTTTCTTTTCCGACTTTTGCGCCTTGCCTCATAATTATTCTTCCGATCAGCAGCATCTTTCTCTAAAATAGCTATTCTTCTCAAAGCCTCTTCTAAACTTGATTTTGAAGAATCCATTTTGAATCAAAAAGCTCAAACACGTGCGATTAGATCCACACAACAAAACGTAATGAATTAGGGATAGCAGTCTAGAGATGGGTTGTAAAATGTTGTGATTAGATCTGGCAACTGACGTTACTACCAGTTTGATATCGAGGACGAGACAGTGTGGTATAATTTAAATTAACGTGTATATATTTTTCCAACGTGAAAAAGGTGAATAAAAATGAGTTCGCAAATTAATGTAAAAAAAATTTATAAAATGTTTGATTGTGGGGAAAAAAGCTGGACCAAAATATTATACAGCAATTAATCCACACTGTCTCGTCCTCGATATCAAACTGGTAGTAACGTCAGTTGCCAGATCTAATCACAACATTTTACAACACTTAAACAAAAAAATTTTTTGTCGAACGACAACCCATCTCTAGACTGCTATCACTAATTCATTACGTTTTGTTGTGTGGATCTAATCGCACGTGTTTGAGCTTTTTGATTCAAAATGGATTCTTCAAAATCAAGTTTAGAAGAGGCTTTGAGAAGAATAGCTATTTTAGAGAAAGATGCTGCTGATCGGAAGAATAATTATGAGGCAAGGCGCAAAAGTCGGAAAAGAAAAAGAAACAATCGCAGTTCTGCTACATCACGCAGTCGCAGTTCTGCCGCAGCTGGCAATCGCAGTTCTGTTAGTCGAGACACCAGTTCAAGTAGCCGTTACACGTCGCGTCGCTCAATTCGAAAGTCTCGTAGAGGTTATGTGCGCAACGCCAAAAATTACTTGTCTTCTACTTCTAGCTCGGGTACTTCCCGACATTCACGTTCGAGAAGTGGCAATTCCAAGAGAATACATTACAGGGCTGAAAATCGGCATTCTGAGCGAAGTGATGGTAATCGTATCGCGAGACGAATGACACCAAAAATTCACGCCGGTGAGCGTGACCTGCGAGGCACGACACGGGTGTCAGGCAACTCACCTGACAATCGACATTCAGAGCGAAGTGATGGTAACCGTATTGCGATACGAAAGGCACCAAAAATTCACCCCGGCGAGCGTGACCTGCGAGGCACGACACGGGTGTCAGGCAACTCACCTGACAATTGCTCAAATAATATATTACCAGCAAGCGTACAACGCAATGAAAACGTGAACTCGGCGCTGTCGCCGGAATCGCCCGATCGTGAAGAAGTATTGTCAGACTCCATGTTAGCATTTATTGGCCCAAATACTAATGCGAATGCAAAGGAGCTAAATATTTTCCAACCAATAGCGGAAAATTGGGTGGGTTTGGCAAGATCGGGTCTGTCGAACGTAGACGAACTTCTCGAGAAGTACCCAATACCTAAAAACTGTCCAGGACTGGGAGGGCCAACCTTAAACCCCGAACTTAAATTTACACTAGCGGCGCATGCTCTTAAAAGAGATGAATATCAGCTG
Source organism: Urophora cardui (assembly GCA_960531455.1). Lineage (NCBI taxonomy): Eukaryota > Metazoa > Arthropoda > Insecta > Diptera > Tephritidae > Urophora > Urophora cardui. Next base: position 93,609,811 of record OY482673.1, on the reverse strand, counting down.
GCGCTTCAAAACCAGCTAGGTGCAGCCTTAAGCGCGTTGGGACAAGCATTTTCGAGGACATTGAAACAAGATCCCGAAGATGAAACAAACAAGATCATCAACGAAGCACTTGGAGACGCAGGCAGATTGCTTACTGATTTACACCATAAGTTGTCTACCACTAGGCGTTCATTTATATTGCCTGGCTTAACCCTTTTGTCTAAGAGTGTGGCGACAGAGGGGCCGGTTGATAGGTTCCTGTTTGGGGAAGCGTTCACCGAACGGGTCAAAACAGCATCTGCATTAGAAAAAGCGGGTAAAGATATGCTTAAAACTTCGGCAGATACTCATAAAAATGGACCTTCGAAATCGGCCACAGGTTATATGCGAAAACAGTATTTAAACTCCAAACCCCCTGTCAAGAAGTACAATCAGAGAAAAACATACCAGACAGGGGGCAGCGCATCTCGGAACAAAACAGGTCATCATCGGGGCAGCAAGAATCACATCAGGAATCGCAGCAGGAACCGCTCCAACTATCATCGGTAGATCAGGTAAGCAATATTGCGGGGCAATTAAAATATTTTGTAAGTGAATGGCGATTACTTACCTCAGACAGCGTAGTGCTGCAGGCTATATCTGGATATAAAATATCCTTTTGTGCACAGGTATATCAAATTCAGGTACGTAAAGAACCTGCACTTATGAAGGAAGAGATGGTTCACTACAAAGCAGAGATTCAACATTTGCTTAGGAAAGGTGCAATTAACACCTGTACCCCAAGTGAGGGTCAATTCGTGTCGCCATATTTCTTAGTAGACAAACCAAATGGTGGGAAGAGATTTATTCTTAATTTAAAAATGCTAAATAAGTTTATTGTTGCTCCTCACTTTAAACTCGAGGATTGGAAGACGGTAACGCAAATAATATCCAAAGATGATTTTTTGGCCTCAATTGACTTGGAGGATGCATATTTTTTGATACCATGGATTTCCACGAGGATTTCCGTAAGTTTTTGAGATTTTCATTTGCTGGGCAATTATACGAATTCAATTGCTTACCTTTTGGACTGTCAGTGGCTCCATGGTTATTTACCAGAGTAATGAAACCAGTAGTGAAAGAGCTACGATCGAGAGGTTTCCAATCAGTTATTTATCTTGATGATATGCTGTTGTTGGGAAGGTCTGACTCACAATGTAGAAACAATATAAGAGAGACTATATTGCTTCTACAAAAGCTTGGATTAAGAATAAACTGGAAAAAATCGCAATTGGAACCCTCTCGGTGCTGCAAATTTCTAGGATTTATAGTCAACACAGGTAGTTTTTGTATGAGTCTTCCACTAGAGAAGCGGGAAAAAATCAAGGCAGCTGCCAAAAACTTGAAATCGATGCATAGGGTGAAAATTACGTTTTTAGCTCAGTTTATAGGATATCTCGTAGCAGCTTGTCCTGCAGTTCAGTATGGAATGCTTTATACAAAACTGCTGGAAAGACATAAATTCTTAGGTCTTAGCGCAAATAACGGAGATTATGAGCAAAAAGTTAATATTGATCCCTATTTATATGAGGATCTTGATTGGTGGATCAAGAATATCGAAATAGCGAATAACCCTATCAGAGAGGGAAGATTTATTTTAGGAATTTTTTCGGACGCTTCACTCACTGGCTGGGGAGTAAAGTGTAGCGGAAAACGTTCACATGGTTGGTGGAGTGATAGTGAAAGATTAAATCATATAAATTTTCTAGAATTAAAAGCTGCTTTTTATGGACTGAAATGCTTTGCAACTCATGTAAGGTCATCTGAAATTTTGCTCAGAATAGATAATTCTACCGCGATTAGTTATATAAATAAAATGGGTAGTATACAAGATAGGAAACTATGGATTCATGCTACATATATTAGATCTTCAGAAAATGTAGAAGCTGATAGAGAGTCACGTATAAAGTCAGAAGAAACAGAATGGGAGCTTGCGGAGTATGCCTTCAGGGAAATTGAGTTGAAGTTTGGTCGGCCAAGTATTGATTTATTTGCGACGAATATTAATAAAAAGTGCCCAGTTTTCTTTTCTTGGTTTCCAGACCCAGAGTCTGTAAGAGTAGATGCCTTTACGGCTGATTGGAGCAATATTTATTTCTTTGCCTTTCCACCTTTTGCTATCATTCTAAAAGTACTCAGGAAAATAATGAATGATGAGGCAGAAGGTATATTGGTAGTACCAGATTGGCCATCAAGACCCTGGTTTCCAATTTTTAATGAGTTACTTGTGGCTAAACCTATTTATTTTGAACAAAATATTAACCTTTTGAGGTCTCCTTTCAGAGAATTTCACCCCGCATGGTGAAGTCAATAACCTTAATTGCAGGCAAATTATCGGGGAAGCGTTCACTAACAAACAAGCTCCAATAGAATCACTGAAATACATCTTAGCATCATTGTCCGAAAACACATTGAAGCAGTACAATAAACCGATCATTGCCTGGTATGAGTTCTGTATGAAAAAGAATATTTCTCCATTTGAACCGAGGGTGTCTACAGTGCTGGAATTTCTATCACCATTAGCTACAGGCAAAACAAATTACGGCACTCTCAATACCTACAGATCTGCTATATCGCTTTTGTCAACGTGGGATATTGGAAGGGATCCGGTAATTAAAAGATTCTGCAAGGGGGTTTCAGTACTCAAACCGCAGCGTCCTAGATATAGCCAGACATGGGACCCAAGTATTGTGTTAGAATTTCTGATAAGTCTAGGACCAAACAATAAGTTAGACCTTGATCGCATTTCCAAGAAACTGGCTACTCTATTGGCATTAGTGACGGCACAAAGAGTTCAGACATTATCAAAAATTAAAATTAACAACATTAATATTAATTCGGAGACAATAATAATAAAAATCCCGGATAGAATTAAAACATCAGCAGTTGGCGGCATTCAACCAAATCTGATAATTCCGACTTATACAGAGAATGATATAATTTGCCCAGTAGCAACCTTACAAACATACCTTAACCGGGCAGAGAGTTTAAGAAGCCAATCAATCTTTTTATAACAATTAACAAACCGCATCATCAGGCGTCGTCACAAACAATTAGCAGATGGATTAAACGCGTTATGCAAGAAAGTGGGCTGGATGTAAGCCAATTCACTGCGCATAGCACACGTCATGCATCTACCTCAGCGGCCTTTAGGAATGGAGTTGACATTGAGACTATACGTAAAGCGGCAGGATGGACGAAGAAGTCCGAGACATTTGCTCGATTTTATCACAGACCTATGGAAAATGAAAAAAAGTTTGCGAGTTCAATTTTTTATTGTCAAAATCAAAAACAAGTAATTTGAATTAAATAAAACACGTTAAACAAATCTCCAGTTTGTAAATAACTACCAGTTTGATATCGAGGACGAGACAGTGTGGTATAATTGTACGATCAAACGAACTTACCTGAGTGAAGTTCGATCGTAATTATACTAGCTGTCTCGTCCGAAGATATCAAACCCACCCACCCTAAAATTTTAGAAATAATAAACAAAATTCTAAAATTTTAGTCATACCCTGAGTCGATTTGTAGGGAACTGTAAAATGAATGAATTAGGGATAGCAGTCTAGAGATGGGTTGTCGTTCGACAAAACAATTTTTTGTTTAAGTGTTGTAAAATGTTGTGATTAGATCTGGCAACTGACGTTACTACCAGTTTGATATCTTCGGACGAGACAGCTAGTATAATTACGATCGAACTTCACTCAGGTAAGTTCGTTTGATCGTACAATTATGGCCTTGTCCACAGTGCTTTTGCGCAGAACACTTTTCTGCATTGGCGGCCTTCGGCCGCGCTCATAAAAAATAACCCTGGGCTACGCCATCCGTCCGGACGTGTACCCTAACCGTGGCTACCGCCACGGTGATGTCCTTCTGCGTAGTACACCCTTCAGCGGCGGCGATAAAAATGTAAGTATACAAATTTCGGCCTTTTTCGATCATTTTCCTCATTTCGACATTTTTTAATGCGGTCAAAAATGTATTCGGTATAATAAGGCTTTTTTCAATTCGGTCTTTTAAGATTCGACATTTTTTTTTTTCGACTTATCATACGAATCCCGAAATATAAGGTTTTTTCCATATGCCGTTAGTATGAGCATATACGTGGTTGCCAATTCACACAAATTTTCTTATTAATTATATACATTTATATAACATTTTATATATCAAATTAAAGGTAATAGAATTCTCTTTTTGATTTTGGTAACAAAAATATATGTTTATAATAATTTTTTTTTAAATAAAATACGTTTTTCACAAAAAAAGTTGATTTTTTTTTATCCTCTCAAATTTCTTACAAACTATTTACTATAAGCATATACATATGCATATCATAAAAAAGTGTTTTTAATTACCTTTTCAATGGTGTGCTTTAATTTAAAATCGGTTAAGTACTTTTCAATATATTCGCTTTTTAAAATTTGGAAGATTTTATTTTTACCCCCCTCTAGCACCCATAATATCTTCGAGCCCCAAAAAAAAAAATTACATCCCTCAAATCAGAAAAAAAAAGGCGGACCACGCCCACTAATTTTTTTTGTCTAGCTTAACGGGCCGTATTCTGCACTTATGCCCAAAGTTATAATGCCATTTCATTCTCATGAAAGGTATAAAAAGCTCAAGAATCAAGTCAAGAAATTTTCCTGTGTCAAATTTTCGGTAAATTTTAGACTACGATACCCGGGCTAGAAAAAAACGGGTTTTTTAGGGGGATAGAGGGGGCGGAGAGGATCACAAAACTGAAGACCCCACCCTCCATAGGCCTATTGTTCTCTTTTCATCGACTGTTAAAAATATTTTAAATACTTAAAGAAAAAAAAAATTGATAATATACATATAGAAAGCAATAAATTAAAATTTCAAGAGGAAAAAATCTCAAACAATTATATTACGAGTTAGTTCTGTATCAAAATTAGGATGATTTCTTCCATTAATTCTAATTCTAACTGTAATATAAGCTCTTGGAGGTTTAGCTACAGGTTGCTGTACTGTAAATGATATAAAAATAGAAAATAATAGCTAGCAGAGGCTAATAGATGTAATAGATATATGGAATACATTGCTATGGGTAAAGGCCTTTTCCTTAAACTATATAAAAAGGGTTATAGTCTTTTTTATAAATCACAATTAAAAAAACTATTAAGGAATTTATCAAATCGGCCACTTACTGATATAGATTAAATAACTTTGGTAAACTGCTAAAATATTTTAAAAGTGTTTTTATGTGTGACACTTTACCGAAATATACACGAATTCAAGAATGTGATATTGTTAACTTAGATGATTCTGTTGTTCATATATTATAAGAAATACTTTGATAGTTTTGGCAACTTACAACCACCACTGGAAATAACTGAATATTTAAAACCACCTATTGAATATAATTATAATCAAAAACCAAGATTCAATACTTAAAACTTCGGATATTTATGTTTCAAATTCTTATTTCAAAAGTATAATTTAAATAAATAAAGATATTTCAAATTTCAATTTATATATAATAATATAATACAATGGCGCTATTATAACTCTGACGAGTTTTATGGCCGAGCTACTCTCCCAATTCGAGGTGTGCTCCTTTTTGTTTTTCCTACTAATTGGGTGGACCTACAGTTTTATGCCGGCTCCGAACGGCGAATGCATTTTTTGTGAGAAGCTTTTTCATGGCAGAAATACTCTCGGAGGGTATGCCGCCCACTGCCGAGAGGTGACCGCTGCTCTTAAAAAACCCAATAATTGGATTTTTACTAATTAGAAAAATTTGTTTGGCTCGGACCGTGGTTTGAACCCGAGACCTCTGGCATAGCAGGCGAGCACTCTACCCACTGCACCACAGCGGCCACATTTATCAATCAATTTATATATACTGTGCTTTTATTTCAACTTTTTAGATTTTAAAATTACTTCATGTAAGAGTATTAATTCCATTTTCTGATATATCTATATATGTATATTATCTGGGTAACTTAATACTAACTTATTAATATGTTGAGTACATATTTAATGAAGTTTTGATTTAAAAACATACATGTAATTAAAATATATATTTTTTTTCAAATAAACAATTCTTAAAGTCATTACATGAAATTTGTGAAACAAAAGCTCTTTTCACACCTTTAACTTTTTTAATTTCTTCCTCATTTCCACTAAGTCTATATGAATACATTTTAGTTCTTAGGCCAATGAATTCATACATAATCTTACCACTATATTCATCCTTCATCATATCCAAAACCTTTTTATTTAATAAAGGTAAATTATAAAGTATCTAAATATGTTTGAATATCGTTACGAATTTCATTATAAAAATCTATTCTTAATATTATAAATAAATTAACCTGTATCCATATAATTTGAACTAACATTTTCCTTATATTTAGATATAATTATAATGAAAATTGTGCATTTTTAATTTACATAAATCTAAAACACTAAATCCTATGTAAATTGGCTTGTTGTATAATGTGGAAAGCTGTTGTAATTGAATAGCAATCATGTTATCAGTAAATGTGAGTAAACTATGAAAATTATGTTTTGCTATAAGAACTCTGGCATCTAATCTTTTACCTCTATTTTCCCATTCACATACTATTTTAATATTCTTCCTTCTGTCAACATTTTCCATGGTATTTTCCGTAAACTGTATTAACTAACAATTAAAAAAAAATGCTTAAATCTATTTGAAGCTAAAGTTCGATGATGATTATTTAAATTAATATATATTTTTAACTAATCTGATTGATTAAATTGTAGAATTCTATGATTTTTTTTCAGAATAAGATAATTTTTAAGGTATTGTTGTAAAGTTCTATAATGAATTATATACTTTTATTTATTCCCCAAATCTGATATTAGTTTTTTGTTCCATCTTATAAATTTTTTTTGATTTCGGAACAAAATGGTAAGTCGTTATATCAATCAGGTAATGAAGATGGATATTCTAAATCCACTTCGAATATATATATATATATATGTATGTATGTATATCCAATAGAAGAATTTTCGTGTATATTATGAATATTAAAGTCTTCAATATTTTCAACTAATTTAAAAAATTTTGTAGGGGAGATATTGTAACATAGCATAGCCATATAAATTATTAATGTATAAATAAACTTCCTTCTTCTGTATAATCAAATTTATAACTATAAGAATACAACTTTTTCATTCTATATTTATCGATATTAGTTAATGTATTGTAATAGAATAAATGGAGTATAGTAAATATGGATATATATTAATATGTATGCTCTAAACGTTTATATATTATCAATACATTTGCTTTTTAAAATTTTAGATGGTATAAATTACATTATATTTCAAAATGTTTTATATGAATATGCTGTTTGAATGAATTATTTCGGAAAATAATTTTTCTACAATATCTACATAACCAAAGACGTATTTACTTTTTTATTTTGAGTTTCTTTATTTTTCGCATTCCAATGTAAAATTATATAAATATTTATTTTCATATTCTGAATTATAAAATTACATTTTAAGTCTTCCATCAGTTTATTGGTAATGTTATTCAATCGCTCTGGTAAGAATACATATATTTAAGAATACGACAAATTTTTCTAATGTCAATATAATTTTTCTCTATATTTAGTTGTTTTTCGTTCTGCCTTAAGAATTCTTAAGAGACTATCCAATAAGTAATCTGTTAACGATAAAATCTATCTCATCTTGATTGTTTTGACTAATCATTGTAATTTTGGTAATATTAACGGGGTATATAGTTGAATGTATTGAATGTCCTCCTATTTTCAATTCTAGATAATTTTATATGATAAATTACTGTTTCTCTATTATGTAGTAGGAGTGAACTTTAATAATAATAATACTTTTTATGCATACATGTGATAACAAAACTCACGTACATCTATACATATATCTATATAATAAAACTAATGAATTATTTTAGTTATATTTTATCTTTATTTTTATATGATATAATAAAATCTTTAAATAAATGAACGTTTTTTTCTGCACATATCATATGTTTATGGTGAAAGTTACATGCATATACATTGATATTATCCTTATATAAGTTTTTTATGCTTTGGCAACCTATATCTTCTAAATTATATATAAGAATATCTTCTCCAGTAAGTTGTTGTATCCATTTTGCTTTTTGTGCTCCTTTCACATATATACAAATATTTCGCTTTTCATCTTTAATATATCCGTTTAAGTAGTTCTTAAAGGATTTGAATGTTGAGTTGCCATCATTCCATTGCAATCCATGGTGATATGTATGTAACCATTCTAATTCAATTCTTTCATTCAATGTTAATCTTGAATAACTAAAAGGTGGATGTATAATAAATGTTTTTATATTATGTGTATCCATTAGATCTGAAATGCTAACTTCTTTTGCTATAAACTTGTTGGAAATATGGAAACCCTGTACATCTATAACTATTAAACTTTTGTTATCGATCATTATTAATTCATTCAGCTTAAACTTAGCATACTGAATAGTATTTGAAAATATGTTAACTATATATGTCTTGAAAATATATCTATGTATATTTATTTTATATATAAAAATATAAATAAATAAGTATATAGATTTAAATGTATATATACATAAATAACTTATTTATATGTTTAAGTTTCTGATTAGAGAGGTTTAGTTTTACTTTATATCTGATTGAAAATGTTTCATTTTAGTATGAAAAGTAATATAATTGAAGAGTTTTTAAAAAATAATTATAACTATATACTTGATCATCATAGAAAACTTATACAAAATACATTTATAACAATTAAAGATATAAAGTATGAATTAGTTATGGAATCTATATATGGGAGACACTACACAACCTGTCCTTGGAGTAAAAATAATATAGAATCAGGACCTGATACATGTAATTGTCACATCATCGAAAGACGATATAAGCATATAATGGATTTAGTAAATTTATACAATTACTACTTTGATAAGGAAAACAAAGAAGTTATTGACTTAAAAAGATTTATTATTGATATAAACATATTGGATGAAAAGTATTTCTAAAATATGTAAAAATATATGAAGTATTTATCTTTATCATTCTTACAAAAAAAAAAATAATAAAATAAAAATAAAAAATAAAATAAAATGTTAGTAGAAGAGCTGGAAACATTTTTAGGAATATATAGTTGTTATATTAAAAATGAAGATATACAACTTCTTAAAAATATGATTGATGAAATGCGTTTATATAAAACCATTACCTTCCAGCAAACAGCTACAGGAATGCATAAATTTGATTGCAAGTATTCAAATACAGCAACCACTTGTTCATGTGCATTCTTTTATCAACGATTTCAAACTGTTAAAAGATTATTAGAAGAATATAAAAATTAGAAATTTTGTAACTAAATTTTCGATTTGAATAAACTATAATGTTAAAATACTTTTTTTCATAATTACTTAATTTTTGAGGTCTCATGACCAATATTTTTTTTTAAGTTTATGTGCGGAATTTATGATTCTGTAAGAATAAGTCTGAAAATTTTAAATATGTACGTGTATATACAAGATATTTGTGGAGATGTAAATTTAGATTTTCATAAAATTTCATATAAAATTAATATGAAAAGTAATTTAAAGAAGTAGTTATTGTATTGAATATAATAAAAAAAAAAAATAAATATAAATAAATTATACAGATATTATATTGGTATAATGAAATCATTGGAATTTTTTAAAACACAACAACATAAGTAATAACAAATATATAATAATTAAAGATATTATGTAGAAGAAGAAAATAATATGAAGAAAAAAGGAACAAAACAAAAAATAATGAAGTGGAATATATGCATTAAGCCGGAAATTATAAATAAATGGAATAGGTCTAGATTTATATTAAATAGTTTAAATGCAAGCAAATATTAAAAAAAACTATTGCAAACAAATTTTTAATAAAATATTATCAAATAAATATAATTAAGAAACTAAAAATAAATAAAGTATTATAAATTTGCTTTTATCAACATAATAAAAAATAATATTAGAATTGTTAGAGAAAATTCAATGCAATTGTCTACCTCATATAAAATTTCATAGAAAAAATTTACTTTCTCATAGTTTTCACAGGAAATGCAATTTCATATAATTTGAGAATTGAATCTAGGTATATATGAGTTCAATGATCTTAAAAATTGAGATATGTATGAGAAAAAAATTGGAAAGAAAAAAAAATAATGAAGTAATAATAGTAAATAAATGAAGTAAGTATAAAACATAAGTAAGATTTCTACTGAAATATCTATAATGCACACATACTAAAAAAAAAATGTAGTTGCAAACAATAATTTATAAAGAAATAGTATCGAAGAAATATAATTAAAGAAACTATAAAATTAAATTTTGAAGAAGACTAAAAACTGATATGAATATGTGTATATTAGGCTAATGATTTTAAAAATTAAAATATGAATGCTGTATATATGAGAATGATGAGATTTTATAGAATGGATACATTAATTTTCATGTATATGTTGTAAGTATTAAGCTTGTTGACTTCGACTTTGGGGGAAATTTAGATAATAATATTAGAATTGTTAAAGAAAATTCAATGCAATTTTCTACCTAATTTAAAATTTCACAGAAAAAAAATTTCTTTCTCACAGGAAATCCAATTTCATATAATTTTGGAATTGAAATCATGTATGAGAAAAGTTAAAATATGTATGAGAAAAAAATAGGAAGGAAAAAAATAATAGTAAATAAATGAAGTGAGTATAAAACATGAGTAAGATTTCTACTAAAATATCTATAATGTACACAAACAAAAAAAAAAAAAAAAAAAAAAAATGTGGTTGCAAACGATAATTTATAAAGAAATAGTATCGAATAAATATAATAAAAGAAATTATAAAATTAAATTTTGAAGAAGACCAAAAACTGATATGAATTTGTATATATGAGGTTAATGATTTTAGAAATTAAAATATGACTGTATAGGAATTTGTATATACATACGTATGTGGATATGAATAAAAGTATGTATTGTAAGTAATTAAAAAATATATAGTTTTATATATTTATAATAATATAAAAGTAGTAATATGAGTTTTTATAAGAAATATAATAATACATTATTATAATTAAAAAATTTATAATTTGAAAAATATAAAAATAAACTTGTAGCAATAAATTTAAATCTTCAGTATTCTTTAAAACAAAGCAATATAAATAGTTCAACTTCTAATTCATATAATAATCAAACATATTATGTAGAAGAAAAAAATGGTTAAGAAGAAGTAGGAGAAAAAAGAAGGTGGAATAGATTATATTTGTGAAGTAGAGAAGTTTGGAAACTTATGGAATTCTATTATAATATAGTCTTTAATGTAAACCAATGTAAAAATTGTACTTTTACTCAATAAATAAATTAAAAAAATTTTATATAAAATACTTACATTTGTTTTAACTTTTACATAAAATGGGAATCTAAAAGTAAGTATAAATGTTTGTTTAAATTTCTTTCCCTCATAGCTAGCTATCATCATAAGCATATAGGTATCTATGTATGTATGTCTACATACATATCTATGTATATACGAAGATTTCTACATTCAACTTAAACGAAGAAAAGCAAAGAAATAACATCTTCTCTATGAGATATCCTCCCCGCACATTGGTAACATACCTACAAGCGTTGGAAACACAAAAATGAAACCTAATTGAATATACATACATATATATGTTTATAGCTACATGTCTATATCATCATAGATGTTTATATGTACATACATTTTTATACATATACATATACATATATATTCTAGTATACTTCTCATAAAACTAGATGTGGTTAAGGTATATTTTATGGATGCTATAACAAAAATCCTATAAAGCAGTGTACTTTTTATGGAAAAAACGTCTAATTTTAAACAGATGGCGCAATTATCAACAATTATCACTGAGCTTGTCCTATTCAACGCTAGATGTCGCCCAAAAATTCCACATTAGACTGTGTCTTTTTTGTGAAAAATGCTTGTGATACACACACAAACACATGTTGTAGATAGGAAGAAACATTAGGGTGGTGTTTTCTAAAAAATCTCCATACAAATTTCTGCCATAATTTGTGTTGCGGTGAGCTAGAATCCCCATATCCACACTACTACCACCGCTTGATTTTAAGGCTTTTTCCGCCGAGTGGTTGATAGCTCTTTAAAGCTCAGTTTAGAGCCAATTATCAATCCCAGGTATTTCAGTGAGGGCTGCGAATTAATTGCACTCTCCAACCGTGATGTATATGCTCTCGTGTATTTTCTAGCACTTGCAAGTAGTACGTCCGTTTTTTGTTCTACCACATGCAGATCCATAGACAGAAACCAATTTTGTACGCGGACTATTGCGTCGTTGCATTTGCGCTGGTCTAGTTGCTTAGTGGCCGCTGTGGTGCAGTGGGTAGAGTGCTCGCCTGATATGCCAGAGGTCTCGGGTTCAAACCACGGTCCGAGCAAAACACCAAAACAATTTTTCTAATTAGTAAAAATCCAATTATTGGGTTTTTTTAAGAGCAGCGGTCACCTCTCGGCAGTGGGCGGCATACCCTCCGAGAGTATTTCTGCCATGAAAACGCTTCTCACAAAAAATGCATTCGCCGTTCGGAGCCGGCATAAAACTGTAGGTCCACCCAATTAGTAGGAAAAACAAAAAGGAGCACACCTCGAATTGGGAGAGAAGCTCGGCCATAAAACTCGTCAGAGTTATAATAGCGCCATTGTATTATATTATTATTAGTTGCTTAGCCACTCCTACTATAATCAGATCATCTGCGTATGCAATGAACGGTGTGAAGTCACTCTCTAGCGAAGTGGACGTGTTTCTAAGTGCTCTTGTTTAATAGTTTAATAAATCAGTAAAATAACCAAATTAAAATTAATCCTACATTTGGTTTGCTGTGTGAGACATTGTCTCTTATATTTTGAAAACTTAATAAGCATTAATGCAAATGTGTAAATAATAATTGGCAAACTATAAATCTTTTTAATTTATCATGCCATGTGTATGTGGCCAAAAAGTTGAGCGCGCCCAGTCGAAAGTTCAATGCCATCAGTGTAAAGAGTTTTATCATATCCTCTGTGTTGGTATTTTATCAGCTGATTTTGACTTCTACACTGATAACAACTATACGTGCAAATGCTGTGCCGCTCTTCGCCGAAGCTCTCTTAGATCTCCACCACCTACCCGCATTGTGTCGGATAATACCAACAATGACTTACCATCTAACACGTTTACTCAATCGGCTGCATCGCCGCCACCCGCTCATATACTCTCAGATGGTGGCATTGATCTAAAGTATATATCGCTCATACCAACAATTTTGAGTGAGCTCAAATCACTAAGAGCCGATCAGTCGATGACCATCGCTGAAATTAACGCCCTACATGCTGACAAACAACTCTTAGTTGGTAAGATCGATAATCTGCATATCGAGTTGAATGCTTTACACAAACAACTTAATAATAGCGTCGACAACTCTCTCGCATCGCTCACTACCGCTGTCAGTGAGTTTCGTTTGAAGTGCCAGCATTGCAGTTGCTCTGGCGATGCTGTCAGCCAGCACTTGGTCTCTAACGAACCCGCAGATAAACATACAGAAGAGACTACCATCGTTGTGATTGATGCTGACGTCGTGGGAGACTCAGATAACGCTGCAATGTCTAGTAATTGCGCTGCTCTAAGCGAAAATTTATCTACAAAGCCATCCTACGCTATTGTTGCTGCTAAGCACTCTCCCAATACCAAAACAAAAACATCTAATAATACTCCGATTAATGTTACTGCCGCATTAGGGCCTGCCAAAAATAAACGCAATTCGCAAAATGCATCTGTTCCGGTAGCTAAACGTTCTGATAATGATAAGAAAATGGGTACGACTAATACCGAAACAAAAATATCTCATAACACTCCGGTTAATGTTACTGCCGCATTACGGCATGCCAAAAATAAACGAAATTCTTCAGCTGCATCTACTCCGGTAGCTAAGGCACTCTGCACACGAGGCGTATCGTCATAGACGCGTACGAGACATTTCATGTAGCGTCGATTTCTCTACGCCTCAAGATCTGCACACGAAGCGACATGAAACTTCGCTGCACAAAACAAACAAACAAATTAATAATATGGTATTTGCTTTAAATTTCGAAGCTTTAAATAGAAAGGATGAAAAATTTTACGGAATCTTCCATTTTCTTTCATTATACACTCATTTTTTCCGATTTTTTGCACAAATTTTACTGCTTTCATAAATTGCACCAAGTGGAAAAATGTAAACAAACATCTTCTTCTTCCTGTTTTCTAAGCGTAGTACGCCTAGCTACCAGCACTGCTTTACGCCAAGCGACATGTAGCCAGCATACTTTGACGAATGCATGAAGCTGACGACTCGTGTGCAGCCCTCAATTGAAATATACGTGAGCGACATCAAAGCGTACAACTTTCGTCTGTAGTATCTAATACGCGTCTAAAGCAGTACGCTCCGTGTGCAGAGTGCCTAAGTGTTCCGATGTGGATAAGAAAATGGGTACGAGAGACAATCGTTTAATTACAACTCTTGTAATTTTGATCTTTTGAACTCCCGATTAATGGAATTCGACTGGGCAGATACCCTGGCTAGTTTAGATGCAACCAACGCATTCAGTGTCTTTAGATCATATGTCTGCAAGTCTTGTTTGGAGATTATGCCGATGAATAACAAAAAAGTCTACGTACTGCCTTGGTACACTAAAGACTTAAAGCGCTTAAAGAATCGCAAAAATAAACTTTATAAAAAAATACAAAACCTCACGTTCACCAATTTATTACGACTTATACCGTAACTGTTCAAAAAGATTCAATAAACTCGATAAGTCTCTATATAAAAAATACTTACGTAGGCAAGAATTAACTATTAAAAATAACCCTAAAGCATTTTGGAAATTCGTTAATGCAAAACGGTTGACGTCTAGTATACCATCGTCATTGTTTTATGATGACACGCATGTTAGCACACCTCAAGATGCCGTGAATCTCTTCGCAGATTATTTTAGTTCAAATTTCATATCAGACATCGGCAATAGCTCTTTTGCCAGTTCTCTTCCAGAGAGTACTTTTTCTCTTGGCGAGCTTACCTTATCCGAATCTGATGTCGATAAGGCTCTTCAGTCTTTAAAGTCCTCTACTGTAATGGATTCCGATGGCTTTTCAGCCATAATATTTAAAAAGTGCCCTGCACTAATCCAGCCACTAACCTTAATTTTTAATAAATCTTTGTCCAGTGGCATATTTATTAACGACTGGAAAAAAGCTTTCATTACTCCTATCTTCAAGAATGGTAATAAAAATGACATTACGAACTACCGGCCTATTTCTAAATTGTCCACAGTGTCTAAAGTTTTAGAATCTATTGTCTATGAAAAGTTAGCTTTCATAGTCAATAACTTAATATGCAATAATCAACATGGCTTTGTGGCAGGACGTTCTACGGTGTCCAATCTTGCCATCTTTACTGAGGACTGCCTAGCAGCCTTTCAGAATGGAATACAAGTCGATGCAATTTATACAGACTTTTCCAAAGCTTTCGACCGCGTGTCTCACAAGATTCTGATATCTAAATTATCTCTATTTGGCTTTCATTCTTCTTTCTTAAATTGGATTCGCTCCTATTTAATAAACCGGCAATGCGTTGTTGCATTCGACAATCATTCTTCATATCCATTTGTCGCAACATCGGGGGTTCCCCAGGGCAGTATCTTGGGGCCTCTATTCTTCATTTTGTTTATTAATGACATAGGGACTTGCTTCCAAACTTAAAATTTTCTTTTATATGCCGACGACCTTAAGGTCTACACTAGGGTCCATACCTTGCAAGATTGTCTTGCTCTTCAGCAAGACATAGATAATTTATTTTATTGGTGTACAAGAAACCGCCTGTTCTTAAATATCAACAAGTGTTTTACACTACTTTTACCAGAAAATGTAATCCGCTTTCCACTAGTTATCAAATCTCTGGTTCGCCACTGAGCAGCGTTACCGAAGTCAAAGATTTAGGTGTTTATTTTGATACTAAATTGACCTTTACAACGCACATCAATTACTTAATCTCAAAATCATATTCAATGCTGTCTTTTGTTCGCCGTAATAGTTCCGATTTTACGGACCCTTATACCGCGAAATTATTATATACTACGTTAGAGCGACCTAGGATTGACTATGCCGCCTTCATCTGGAGACCGTACCATGCCATTCATATAAATCGCATTGAACGAGTCCAAAAAATATTTATCGTTTGCGCTTCGTAGATTGCATTTTTCGGATCCAACTCCTCCCTATGAGTCACGATGTCAGTTAATCTCTCTCAAACCTCTGCAATCTAGACTTGCGTCTCTCTCTTGTAATTTTGTTATCAATATTTTGAGAGGATCGGTCGATTGTCCAGTACTTCTTTAGTCAATAAATATCTTCGTTCCTTCGCGTTATCTTCGCCATGTTCCGCTATTTTACATTGATTTCCAGAGATTCGATTATACCAAGTTTGCTCCCTTGGTTAGAGCTCTCACTGAGTTAAATAGTATCCCTAACTTGGATCTTTCCCTTACCTCAAATGCTCTTCGTAGTATAATATATAGTTACCTCTAAATAGGGTATCATTTTAGTACTTGCTAATACTCAAACATCACTAGTTTTAAAGTACTTTTGTTTCTTAGTCAGTAAGAAATTTGTTGTTTCCTTTGACTGAAATAATAATAATAAATAATAAACTCTACACCTTCTGGCTGTTCCTGCTCAAGGACGTCATTCTACGTTGTGGTCCAAGAACAGATCCTTGCGGGACACACTCGTTATTTCATATCTCTTAATTCCTTCATCTGAGCCATACATATAATAGCACCCTGTCTTTGAAATAGTTAAGAATTATTCATATCATATACAGTGGTAGTCGAAAGTGGGAGGATGGCTCCGTGTGTAGAAGTCCACGTAAGTGGGGAAAGTTACTGACTGCCATCCGCCTGGGGATGGTCAGAGCTATTCTTTTTCATGCTGAGCAAGCATCTTACGACTTCCTTGCAGTGTCATCCGGATGGCCACCGAATACCCGTTTCTTGGTGAACTAAAGTGAGAAGGCGACAACTCGACAAGGCCACTCCGACATATTCGGTTTAAGGGTTTGTTGAGGGGAATAACTGCAGCGTCTGTTCACCAGCAGGTGCGGCTGAGAGCGGGCGTCTGTCTTGGAATAAGCGGCTCGCTATATACACGTGTAACAATATACAACTCCCGCAGTGCAGGTTGTGCGTCGGGCTTGGGACACAACACGTAAAAATCCTTTCTAATGCGACCATGGCTAGGGTTGACAGACGTACTGATTTGATCAGTACAATACTGATTTTTCGTGCTCCGTACTGATGGTTTTTAAAACATTAAGAAATACTGATTTTTTGGTTTTTGTACTGATTTGTACTGATTTTTAGCCAACACTAAAAAAATTCATTTTTATTACCCTGTTTTTAATTTTCCAACTGGTTTCATTTCACGTTTGTAATGCCGTGGTTATGATTACGACAATACTCGACGAGCAACGTGTAATTGTTGTTGTGCACTCCGACGAGTGAGAGATTTTCGGACTCTCACATCGATCAAATTTGCTGGGTGAAACAAGCACCCAGCACGCCGAGGTTTCGGGGTAATAATGTGTTATGTTGTGTATGTGTGCTCTAATCATCGATTTAAGCGTAACCACCTCTCACCGATGACGAAAATGTGTCCGAATTTCATTGATGTTTTGCTCGTAAGCATAACCATGAAACAATTAGGAAGGAGGAAGGAACGCGAACGTTAAAAGTCATAGAAACATGATTGGCAGTTAACGATATGGAAACAAAACAAAATTCCAGTAATAAAGAAGATTTTCTCCGCATATATATATTTTTTTTTTTTGAAGCCAATGTACTGATTTTTTCGGGAAAGGTATCTGGCAACCCTAACCATGGCAAACGTTTAAAGGACTTTTATTTGAGGGTAGCACCTGGAACGTCCGGACCCTTAATTGGGAAGGTGCCGCTGCCCAGCTGCTTGATGTCCTCGGAGGAGTAAAAGTTGACACCACCGCCATATGCGAGATGCGATGGAAGGGGCAAGGCAAGAAGAAATGCGGGCCTTGCGCTATATATTACAGTGGCCATGCAGAGGAGCATATATTTGGTTTTGGTTTTGTGGTGGGAAAGAGTCTCAGCCGCCGAGTACCGTCTTTCACGCCAGTGAACGAGCGCCTAGCCGTCATCCGCATCAAAGCGAGATTTTTCAACATATCTCTCATCTGCGCCCACGCCCCGATGGAAGAGAAGGACGATACGATCAAAGACTCTTTCTATGAGCAGTTAGATCATGCTTACGACCGCTGCCCCCGTCACGACATTAAGATTGTGCTTTTAATGCCAGGGTGGGTAAGGAAGGTATCTTTGGCAGCACAGTCGGAAAATTCAGTCTCCACGACGTAACCAGTCCCAATGGGACGAGGCTGATGGGCTTCGGCGGGTCACGAAACATGGTCGTTAGCAGTACCAGATTCCAGCACAAAAAAATACACCAAGCCACATGGCTGTCCCCTGATCGAAAAAAGCGAAATCAAATTGATCCCGTTATGATCTACGGCAGACACAGCTCGAGCATCCTAGATGTGATCGGCTTCGGCGGGTCACGAAACATGGTCGTTAGCAGTACCAGATTCCAGCACAAAAAAATACACCAAGCCACATGGCTGTCCCCTGATCGAAAAAAGCGAAATCAAATTGATCCCGTCATGATCGACGGCAGACACAGCGCGAGCATCATAGATGTGCGCACAAACCATGGTCCCAATGTCGATTCGGACCATTATCTTGTAGCAGCCTCTGCGCAGCAAAGAATGTGCCAACAGGACATCAAGAAAAGTTTGAAGTCGAAAGGCTGCACATGACGCAGACAGCCAATGAATACACCACTCGGCTCTCACTCCTGCTCTCTGAGCGCAATCATTCACCAAACGATGTATCTGAGGAATGGGAACACATCGCTTGTTCATTTCGTATCGCCGCTGAGGAATCTATTGGATACAAGCGAGCCCGAAAAAACACCTGGTACGATAAGGAATGTCGCGATGCCTCGGAAAGAAAGAACGCCCCTACAGGGCTACATTGTTTGCGGGCGCAACGCGAAGCGTGTGGGAGCGTTATCGGACGGCGAGGAGGGAAGAGAGGCGCCTTTTTCGAAAGGAGAAAAGGGAGGCTGAGAGGCGCGAGTGTGAAGAGCTTGAGATGCTGGCGGGTAGGAATGATGCTCGAAAATTCTATCAAAAAATCAGGCGGATGACTGAAGGTTTCAAGACCAGGCCAAATTCCTTCCGGAATGATAACGGCGATCTCGTAACTGACGTCCAGAGTGTACTTAAGTTGTGGGGGGAATAGTTCTCCTCCTTGCTAGATAACGGCAACAGTGAAATTGCTGAAGGAGGAAATGTACGACCCGAACCCCCCATAGGAGCTGATAGTAGGCATGTTCCGCCACCCGATCGTGACGAAGCACAGTGCTGTATTGGCGGGCAAAAATCAAAAAAAATTTTGTCACGTATGTCAACGTGTTTGGTATCGTTGGAAAGGTAATTTATCCTAGATTAAGGATCTGGACTTAGTTTTTGTTTCTAAATCATAAGGTTCTCACAAAAATCTCTTAAAGTTGTGTGTTTTATATATAAATTTTTTTTTATGAAAATGCCTTTAGCTGGAGTCTTTAAAAAAAAATTGCTAAAAATACAATTTATCATACTTTATCTTAAGATAAAATTTTTCAAATTAGAAAATGTGTAAGGAAACCACTCTATAGAGCTTTTTAAGAAATATTGAGTTTCCTGGCTGAGATCGCCTATTTGCTACACCCGAAAATTTGTTGCAGAAAATTTTAAAAATTCCTAAGTTTACAAAGGGAAAAAAAAGGTGTGTAAAAGTATGTTTTTTTATTCTTTTATTTGAAAGAAGGGGCATTTTTCTAAGAAAGTCTGCAGACTCATTGCGCGTTTCGAAGAAAATCGTTTTTTAATGTTATAAAATAAACTGTTGCAAAAAACAAATTTCACTGATTACAGTTGCCACAGTATTTTCCATTACTTAAATGTCAAACCATTTTTTAAAAATAGTAAAGTTTATTACTGTAGACTAGTGATGAGCAAACGGTGATTTTTTCACTGTGAATAAAAAATCACAAATCGCAATTGCGATCACTTTTTCAAAATAGCAGTTCACTACTTATCGGCAACTGCTATCGATGTAGCAAGTAAGCAGTTCACCTATGTGAATCGCAATCGCAAAAGCATTATAAATTTCTTTTTGTTTACACTTTTGAGCAGACCACATACGTATTACGTACATATATAGAAATATAAGAAAAAAAAATTATTGAATTTACAATTTGTCTTTGAAAAATATTTACAAACAGCGATATTACTGCGGAATGCGTTGTTATTGCCATCATTTTGTTAACATAAAATAAAGACAGGTTATATCGCTCAGAAAACGCAAAATTAATCTCTACTGGTAACTGATGATTTTATACCAGTCCATGCAATCGCAATAGCAGTTTAAAATCACAGTGATTTAAAAATAGCAATCACCGAAATCACAGATCGAAAAATCGCAGTTTCGCTCATCTCTACTGTAGACACACGCGGTAGTGTTCTGTGCTGTGTAGTGAAGCGTAAAATAGTGAAAAAACTAATCTTTTTATTTTATAAATGTGAAATGGAAATTGTGTTTAAACTCAATTGGTGAGAAAACCACTAAACGGATCCTTACGAAACTTTGCACGCCTAGGTATTTTCACCCGGTAATTACTATAGGCATATTTTTAATCTGATTAAAAGGCAGGGATGGGCACCTCCCATACAAAATTTTCCTTTTTTCGTAATATCTCTTGAAATATTTGTACTAGAATAATGAAAATTTGTGTGAAGAAATAATACATAATTATATACTCAACAGATAAACAATCTAGGTCTTGGTAAAGCAGTGATGGGCACCTCCCATACAAACTGAAACTCACAGCGAATATCTCTTTAAATATTTATAGTAGGGTATTGAAAATTGGTGTGGGGCCTATGAGATAATTACGTACTCTACGGAGAAAAACAAAATAAGGAAACTATCTTTGACGTCAAGAATGATATTTTTTCTATGTAGCTTTTTAGACTAGCTCAATATGCTCATAGTTTTAAAAGCACGTGGTGTGAAACCCGCGGGTAACCTCTAGTATTACTATGAATTCAATTATAAAAATTAAATTTTAGCTGATATCTTGATTTCTATGCTATAAATTCCATTCACAAAGTAAGACTTGCCGATAACGAATGCTTTTTACAATCAATGTATATATTTAGTGTCAATTTTGCATACACCATGTGAAAAGAATTTGTTATCAAAAATCATAATATTCTCTGAGCATCCAAGAGTTCAAAAGCCCCCAGAAGACAATTCCTGCGTACGGGCCTGCTTTTGAGTATTTAGTGACGTCTTGAATGAATCAAATTTTGTAAGCGTGTGACATCCACACCAAAAGATATAATCAATTTTAAAAACCTTTTGTAGTCAAAAAGGACCAAAATAAAAGTAGCTGCCATTCCTAGAGGGTTTCCGTAAGAGAGATATAGGGAATCTTATTTGCCATGGATTAAGCCATAGAATGCTTGAAGTCTTTAATATTATTAGGAAAACGCCCTGTATAAATAATAAAAGAACTACTCAGTATTGGAACTACTTCAGAATATTAAATTTTGCAGTTTTAATCTCAGTTTCCATGAAAAATGTAAGAGCTAAATGAAAAAAAAAAATAGATTTTTGAAATCTCCGTGCTCCAATCCACCTAGAAACGAATTTTTGCTCAAATCCGTCCATTATTCTATTTTTGCCCACTTCTTATATGGAGACACAGCACTGTGCGAAGTGCGAATAGCAGTATCTGGGCTTAAGAATAACAAAGCACAGGGCACTGACGGCTTGCCAGCCGAGCTATTCAAACATGGCGAAGAGTTGATAAGGAGCATGAATCAACTCCTATGCAGAATATGATCAGAAGAGCGCATGCCGGACGATTGGAACTTAAGTGTGCTCTGCCCAATCCACAAAAAAGGAGACTCCACAGTACGAGCCAATTATCGTGTGATAAGCCTCCTGAATATCGCATATAATTTCTTAGCAGGTGTATTGTGCGGAAGACTAAAGCCCACCGTCAACAATCTCATCGGACCTTATCAGTGTGACTTCAGACCTGGTAAATCTACCATCGACCAGATCTTCACAATACGCCAAATATAAAGCCTTTCACCATCAATATAACTATTTTCCACATTTGGACCCTTTTCTTCCTCTTCAGGAAACTATGCCCTATGATCTGTTCCCTCGTCCACTACGGTACCAAAAATCTTGCAAGAATTACATAAATTGAAACCATTGTTAATATGAACGGTACCAATCCCACTTTTCCGATAATGGCTTATTTATATGTATCTTACTGCTTCCCGGGTATCATAGTAAATAATCATGTTTAATTTCGTGCAACTCCGTACCACGGTTAAAAAGTTACAAGAGTTTAAATGAACAGATTTTCATACTTCAGTTTCATATAAAAAAATCCTACTTTTTTCCATATTGCGATCCATTTTTTTTTTTTTTTATCTGAATATCTTAGGGAGTAAAATTTTGCACATGTGGCTGATTTATTTTTATGGAAAAAAGAGATCGAGAACACATTTTTTTGCTAATTTTTGAAAAAAATTCATACAAATTTCATAAAAATTTAAATTAAAAAATTTGTTTACAAAAATCAAATATATACTAATAAAAAACTTTTAAAAAGAAAGAAAATAACGGTTGAATTATCAAAATCGGTTAGTTAGATCGTCTGCAATCGAGTTTAAAAAAAGAAACAAAACAGAAAAAAGAAAAAAAGGTGTTTATTGGTGTCACAAAGAGCTTTCCAAAAACGCCACTGCTGACCAAAATGGAAATATTTTATGTTTGGGTGCCCCGTTTCAAAAATTCTTACCTAACTATGAAAGTATTGTCAATAGCTAGAGCCGAAGTAGGGTTGCGAAGTCATGCAACGTGCTATATGTCCGTAAGGCATATATGTAATTTAAGTGAGCGCAAGTCACTTTAACATTAGTAATCCTACTTTTTTTCTTATCTCAAAATCTGAAATTTCAAAATACCTAGAAAACTTTTCTAATTTTGAACCATCTGATTACACAGGATTAATGTATAAAATGTCGATATGAAAGTTTTTGAAATTTTGTCGGGTAGTGTTATATTACCGGCCCCTGTACATACACATATATGTACGTAATCATAAGAACTTATTTACTGTATTACCGGTATTTTTGTTTCCCAGGTTTATGAGTTCGCACAAAAGGAGGAAGCGGAATTTTCTATTGAAGACTTGCGCCAGGATTACACTCCACCACGAAAAAAAAAAAAGAAGCAACGTCTATGGTCGCTTCATTGCCGTAAGATTCAATTGAAAAAGGATTCTGCATCAAATCATGTTTACAATTATACCCCATGTGATCATACCGGTCCATGCGATATGAGTTGCTCATGCATACAAACCCAAAATTTCTGTGAGAAATACTGCAATTGCAGTAGTGATTGTCAAAATCGATTTCCTGGGTGCCGTTGTAAGGCACAATGCAACACCAAACAATGTCCATGTTATTTAGCGGTGCGTGAATGCGATCCAGATTTGTGTCAAGCGTGCGGTGCTGATCAGTTTAAGCTTACGAAAATAACTTGCAAAAATGTTTGCGTTCAACGAGGATTGCGTAAGAACGAATGTGTGGATTTTAATTTTTTGTTAATCACATTAATTGTTGTAGATAAGCACCTGTTAATGGCGCCCTCCGATATAGCAGGCTGGGGTATATTCCTTAAGGAAGGAGCTCAGAAGAATTAATTTATTTCAGAGTATTGCGGCGAAATTATTTCACAAGATGAAGCCGATCGACGTGGCAAAGTTTACGACAAATATATGTGCTCTTTTTTATTTAACCTTAATAACGATTTTGTGGTAGATGCTACACGGAAGGGCAATAAAATACGATTTGCCAATCATTCCATTAATCCTAATTGCTACGCTAAAGTTATGATGGTTACAGGTGATCACAGAATTGGAATTTTTGCAAAACGTGCCATACAACCTGGAGAAGAGCTGTTTTTTGATTATAGATATGGTCCTACCGAACAACTGAAATTTGTTGGCATAGAACGTGAAATGGAAATTGTTTAACTAAAATAATAAAAGTGAAGTATGAGGCGAAAATACAAATAAATTCGTAATTATAACGATTCCTTTATCAAACATCATATATATTATTTCTAATCTATTTGTATGCAAATATCCCTTTTTCTGCTCACATAATTTACCAAAATTAATAAGTAAGGCATCGTTTTAAAGGTATAAATTAGCTATGCATGTGAAACTGTGTTTTACTGGGCGTGGTACTTTTTTAATAGTATTTTGCAAAAATTAAATTTTTAAATTCAAACTAAAAGATTTGCGCCTAAAACTATGCCTTCAGAATTATTTTATTCTAACAAGAGTGTAGAGTTAAATACAAATTTCAAATGTAGATGTCGCTCCAGTTGAACAGTCGTGTATATTTTAAAACACTTATAAGCTTCAGCTGTATGTTTGTATGTAAACATCACATTATTTTAGGCGAACACGTGTGTATTCATACTTACACTGAGTGGGGTTTTTCAGCATGGGATGTGCTTATTTATACATAGCTGTACGTAGTACAATATATGTATATATATTTATACTTTTGATCAAATAACGGTTGTACGTAAGACCATAAAATAATTGAGATAGATATGGACTTACATAAATCAAAAGAACCAGGACGAAAAAAATTGATTGAACGGCCGGCCGTACATAATCTAATTGGCCCAAAAATAGAAATATTTTAATGAAATTTGGTACACAGATTCTAATGGGAACAGAGAAGGTTGGGGTTGAAAATAAGGCATATGTATGTATTTCGAAAAACACGTAAAACATGATAATTAAGTCACTAATAAAGCCCGAGTGATGGAATTTCATCCATGCCGTTATGAGGAAATATGCTGAAATTTAAAAAAAATGGGCCAAGAGGAGCAAATTTTCAGAGATTTATAATGCAAAACTCAGGAACTGTAGCAGATAAATCGATTAAGCTTCGGCCACTGATTTTCTTGCCAAGGCAAACGTGTGGAAAAAAAATTACCCAAGTCGGCAGGGACCACATATATGTACATAAAAATATATGTAAAATAAATAATAAAAATATATATTTTATGCGATATCTTTGTCAAACATATAGGTAATTCATTGAAAGTTCCATAAGTTCCACCAGACCAAATAAATAATTTTTTTAAAATGGGCGTGACAGCACAAACCATACCGACTGGCGCCACGTATGTTATATATTTCTAATATTGAATTACGGACACAGTTAAACGGATACAGTATTATTTGCAATAATGGGCTTTGGACGTGATTTGAATGTAAGTTTTTTTGTGCATAGTGCGCGTACTATATATTCAGTATGTTGGTGAGATTTATTCTCTACGGTAACTGTATTATCGAGTAGTGTACGTTCCAGAGTTCGATTTATGGTAGCATTGAGGTCATTTGTCATACTCGGCTCGCTGTATATAAATTTTCCGATCACTGCAAACGGGTTTTCCAGCTTTTGCTCACGCCCTTGTAAAATATGATGTCCAATGATTAGTATCTACCGAAAAATTATGACTGCAATTTTGGCGCTGTTTAATTATTGTGTGGCATAATTACTTACCGGTTGACCATATTTGTTGTAGTGTAAGTCACCTATATACAAGTCATGAATATTTTCACCAGATCGTATTTCAAGGTCTCCTTGTAGCTCGACAATAGCATATTCTTCGCTAGCCTTGGAAGGTCTGGAAAGTAAAGCAAAAGTTGTATTTTTTCCCAGAGGCCCAAATAATTATAACTTTTAAGATAATAGTCCTTGAATACAATTATTTTTCAACTTTTAATAATATAATATAAATGAAATAAATAGGTTATATCCGGAGTTTTATTTTTTTGCGGCCAAAACAAAAGTCCTCTCTAATAAGAATTGAACGGTTCATCCGAATTAACTAATTGCATACCAATCAATTTGTGTTGATGTCTAGAATCCAAAAATATATTGGCTTTGTTCAGAAACTCAGTTTGAAGCTCAACCTGGGGCCAAATCGTCGTAGTCGTGAACGAGAAAAAAATTTCGAAATTTTTAAATTTGGTATCACCACATTCGTTAACGAGTGGACTCTATCGAAATTTGATATTTTCTCATTCGTTCACGAGTATTTCATCATTCGAACAGACCGAAATTTCATTCGAATAGAAATTTTCAAACGAATAAATAAATGAGTGAGAATGCAAATATGATTTGCACTACCACTAATCGTTTAATAGCAGCGGAAACCTATGGTCGTAGTTAAGGTATTTAGTGGCCAATCTATTTATTAACGGCAAGGAAGTTTATGGGATATTGTACACATGGAATTAGGCTTAGAAAAGTGAATAACACGGCATTATAATATGTCCTGTGTATATCAATAGGTGTTAAAGTTGTTAATAAAGGTAAAGAAATACTTATACATGTAGTTATAACATAGGACATAGGCCGTGCTGGTTTCCGTTCACTTTTCTAAGCCTAATACCTTAACTACCACCATATGTTTCCTCTTATTCTTCTTCTTCGATTCTGGCCAAGTCCAACAAAGTGCGCCAATTGTTTCTGTCTCGTGCAGCATGGCGGCATTATGGAATACATAGGAGTCACATCGCTGTCCACCTGATTTTCGCAACGCAGTGGAGCTCTCCCCTTTCTTTTGCGTTGAGCGAGTTTCGATAGAAATACTTTCTTGGCCGGAGCACCATAGGTTTCCACTGCTATTAAATGATGAGTGGTAGTGCAAATCAATTTTTCACTACCACTCATCATTGATTGGGTAGTGCAAGGCTGAATGCAATAAAAATTTAGTGCACTTTGCTCAACCCTGATATGAATAATTATAGGAATAAAATTAATATGCCTCCAAAAGGGATAATGGCCAAATACATGATTGAACACATAAACTGGGCTACAAATATGATACCGAACGGCGAAGCTTAATGGTAAACAAAATATATAACGCTCGTCGAGTGCGGACGTGTTTTGCTTGTGCTCAGTGATCTCTCTGTTTTCTCGAAGTTAAAATTTTAATTTTAATTTAATGGATTATTATATCTGAGTGTACTTGAGACAGTGACTCTAATAAAGTAATTTATACATATAACATGCTTCTTGTTTTTAATAATCAGAAAATTTAATAAAACTATAAAGTGCGTGTATAATAAACTTACGAGTTTACATACATATGTGTGTACATACATTCATACCTATAGGCAATCTACATATTTGTATGTCATGCCGTGTGTCTGCGGTAATAGAGTTGACCGCACGAAGAGCAAAGTCCAGTGCGACAAGTGTCACGAACTTTATCATTTAGATTGTGTTGGTGTTCAACCTGCCGAATTAGATTCTTTCGCTAAATCGGACAATATTTATGTTTGTGGAAAGTGTGCCGTTCTCCAGTGTGAAGAGATTATGGCTTCGCAACGTACATTACATCCTAATTCTCACGATGAGCATAATTCCAACGAGTTGTCGACTTTACCTGTTATTCTTGCTGAGCTAAAAGAGCTGCGTGCCGAGCAAAAATGCACTGCTTCAGTGATACATTCTCTTAATATTGATAAAAAAGTTCTCTTGCAAAAAGTTGAACTCTTAAATTCTCAACTATCTAATATGCATAAACTCTACAATGAAGTAGTAGCCTCCTCCATTGGTGAGCTCAAATCTGAGGTTAAAGAGCTTCGTCGCTGTGTAAACAAATACACTATAAACTTCAAACATAGCACTGCCGTAGTGACTAATTCTCTGCCAACGTCGACGCCTACGCTACAGTCTTTAGCTGGTGCTTCCAACAATCCTAACAACAAAAATAAATCAAAGAAATCATCTGCAGGTGGTTCACCCTTGCCGCGGGCTTTAGCTGATCATGCCAATGATAGATCAAATAATGCAATTAAAGTGGTGGTTTGTAACAACAACAATAACAATAAAAATGCTGCTAGTTGCTCTCGCGCCAATGATCTCTCCATATCATCTCCAGTAGTTATGCATAATTCATCTTCTGTTTTGGGTTCTAATCATACATACTCGCAGGCTCTCTCTGGATTATCAAATACGCCGCTCTCACTCCCTCCACTTTCCCAGCAATCTGTCTCAACGGGTCAACCTGTTGGTACTACTACTGCAACTACTTCCTCTGGTATCAGTCCTACTCCTATCTCTGTTGATCTTACTGATGTCCCTAGTCTTGGAACTTCCGGTTGGCAAACTATCCATAAGAAGAGTCGCCCGAAAATTAGTAAACCACTGGTTATTGGTTCTAACAACAACAATGAATTAAATGTCGTATCTGCTATGAAGTGGCTTCATCTTGCTTCATTCTCCCCTATAGTTACTGCGGAGAATATTATTTCCTATGTGTCGAAACATGCTAACATTGAAGCTAAATTTATAAATTGCTATCCGCTTATAAAAAAGGATGCTGATCGTGGTTCGCTGAAAAAGATCAATTTCAAGTTGGGGGTGGACGAATATTTCTATGACCAAATAGTTAATGCTAATATCTGGCCAAAAAATGTTGTGATAAGACCTTTTCGGTTTTTTCCAAGTGTAGGTGTGCAATTGGCAAACCCTTAGTTGCAAGCCATCCTAGTCGCCTTAAGATATTCTATCAAAATGTTTCCGGCCTACGGACTAAAACAAATGCCACTTTCAATATGAGTTCACATGATGATTTTGATATCTACGTTATTGTGGAAACCTGGTTGCGCTCCGATTTTAACGATAGTGAATTCTTTGACCCAAATCTTTACTGCGTATATCGTAAAGATCGTGACTACCATAAAACGGGCCTCACGAGGGGCGGTGGAGTTCTTATTGCTGTGAGTCGTCGGTTTCGTTCATCACCTACGAGCTTCAGTTACACGGATTCACTACTGGATCAAGTATGCGTATCCGTGCATGGTGACTCGAATACCTTTATATCTGCATCATATATTCCTCCATCCAGTGCGGACACACTCTATAGAGCACATGTAGACAACATACTCGATCTTGTCCGGCGTCATGATAATGCTAACTTCTGTATTCTTGGCGACTTCAATCTACGTAATTTGGTATGGACAACCATTGATAATAGTTCAAGTCTACTACCTAGACAAGTAACCAGTTTTCCTGAAACTTATCTTGTTGATAATTTTTTAGATGCCAACTTATCTCAAATCAATAGATTCTCAAATAAGTTATCCAGAATCTTAGATCTAATTTTTATTAGCGATAATATGAACTACACATTGAACGAATGTCTTCATCCGCTTTCATGTCCTGGTATACATCATATCCTCTTGTTCTTAATATTGAATTCTATAATTTTAAAAATACTCTTATCAATGACCTGCCCACTAATTTTTCTTTCAGAAATTGCAATCTAAATATAGTGAATAATGAAATTTCTTCCATTGATTGGCAATCAATATTTGCTGGAATTAATGTTTCTAACTGCTTTACTCTTTTCAAAGATAAAGTAAAAGAAATTTGTATGCGTAACATACCGCTTAAAAAAAAAGAGAAATTATAGAATTCCTTGGTTTACTAAGAAATTAAATAAACTAAAGAATTTACGGAATAAATCTTATAAAAAATTTAAAGCATCTAAAAGTGACGTCGATAAAAAGATATATCTTAAGTTCTCAAGAGAGTTCAAACGGTTGGGAAGAAATCTTCATAGGAGATATGTAAGGTCATTTGAAACTGAAATCAAAACTAACCCAAAGTCGTTCTGGAACTATGTGAAATCCAAAAAATCTTGCTCTGACATTCCGTCAGAGGTTTTTTATAATGGAGATTCTGCTGCATCTTCTGTGGATTCGGCCAATCTTTTTGCTGATTTCTTCTGCTCAAACTTCACGAGACATACTGGTAGTTCTCAGCTTTGCTATACAGCAGCTGATTCACCTATCAACTTCCCAGCGCTATCTTTATCGTATGATGATATTATTGATGGCATCTTGCATATCATGCAATCAGATGTTGATGGCTTATCATCTCATCTTCTAAAGCATTGTTTGGGTCTTGCTTTCCCTTTATTTCTCATCTTCAATAAATCACTTGAATCTGGAGTGTTCATCGATGACTGGAAGGTCACTTTCATAACCCCTATTTATAAAAGTGGGAACAAAAAAAATGTTGCAAACTACAGGCCCATTGCTAAACTATCAACAGTCTCAAAACTATTTGAATACGTAGTGAAACAAAAGTTGTATTTCACAGTAAAATGTCTCATTTCCGATAACCAACATGGTTTCATGTCTGGCAGGTCTTCTGTCACTAACCTAGCAACGTTTTCTGAGTACTGTTTATCTGCTTTCAATGCTCGTCTCCAAGTTGATTGTGTTTATACCGACTTTTCGAAAGCGTTTGATAAAGTCAGTCACTCACTTTTGATCGCTAAATTAGCAAGTCTGGGTTTTCACTCAATATTTTTATCGTGGATTAAATCCTATCTGGATAACCGCAATTGCGTTGTCGTTATCGACAACACGCACTCTAACCCCTTCATAGCTTCTTCCGGGGTCCCACAAGGCAGTATCCTAGGTCCTTTGCTGTTCGTGATTTTTATTAATGACATTTCGGCCTGTTTCAAACATTCTAAATTTCTTCTGTATGCTGATGATCTGAAGATTTTTTCCACTATATCTTGTGCAGCCGACTCTGTGAAGATTCAATCCGACCTAAATAATGTCTCAACATGGTGTCGTATTAATGGCTTGCAATTAAACATAAGTAAATGCTTTCATGTATCATTCTCGAAATCGCGTTTTGTAATCCCCACGTTATATTCTATTAACAGTACGCAGTTGTCCACTCTGACTGAGTTTTCGGACCTAGGGGTAGTCTTTGACACGAAATTTTCATTCAATAGTCACATCACTTTTATTGTTGCTAAATCATACTCAATGCTTGCTTTCATTCGCCGATTTAGCACTGATTTTACCGATCCGTACACGCTAAAAGTCTTGTTTACATCGCTTGTTCGATCAAAACTTGAATATGCCTCTTTTATATGGAGGCCATATCATGAATGTCATATACATAGGTTAGAGCGGGTTCAAAAAAGTTTTTTACGTTTTGCCCTTCGCTCATTGAATTTCAGTGATCCAATTCCCCCGTATACTGCCCGGTGTGCTTTGATCAATCTGAAACCTCTTCAAAGTAGAAGAACTATGCTTGCGCTGACCTTTGTTTTCGACGTAACAAAGGTTTGATTGATTCCCCTCTTCTCCTTGAAAGTATTGACTTCCATATTCCACCAAGATCTCTTCGCACTGTTGACATCTTCTACACGGAATGTTCCCGTACGCTCTATGGTGCTAATGCTCCCATATACCGAGCTTTGAAGGAATTCAATGTTCTTTCAAATTCTTTAGACATAGACTTTTCTCTATCTAAGGTTCAATTTAAGGCTATGTTAAATGATGTAATTTCTTAAGTCCTAGCTCTAGTTAATATTGTATCTTTGTAGTGTGTAAGTTCTTAATCTGGGTCCTTTCAGGCCCAAGTGCCCTTCATGGCACACTCGCCCCTTACTGGGTATATTTAATTAGTATATTTAAATTTTGTCTGGGTCCTTTCTGGCCCAAATGCCCCTTACTGGGTACATATGATTATAATTTGCATATTTTTATTATTACTCCCTACCGAGTAAAATTTATTATGTGTAATTAACCTTTTATTTATTTTTTCATGTACACATATATACTATACATATATGTAAGTATTCATTTGTATCAAATGGAATTTTTGTAACTGCACTGTATCTAGTCTGTAAGATTTTCATAATCATAGACTTAAATAAAATTGAAATTGAAATTAAATGTCCCCCTATAAAAGATGCTAAAGCATGGCTTAAGGTACCTATGTATAAATTTTATTATGCAATTTTTTCACATCATTTAGGTCCTTGCTGACCAAAAAACCCAATGTCAAGAAGTTGCCATTTAACAAGGAGTCGAATAAGAGAACTTGCGGGGCCCTAATGAGGAAAGACTTTTAACGGCGACAAATGGGCAAATCGTGCCGGTTTCTGGGATGGATGTTGCTGTTGATGGAATGATTTCTGTTAAACGATTCGGAAATACATACATATATTGCCCCAAAGCAGCAATGCCCCGGCGGCAATAATCGAAACTAATCCCATATGATTGCTCCATATGATATCTCCTTACGATTGCACAATTGTGTTCATCTTCTGACTCCGAAGAACTCATGTGCAAAAGAACTCATATGCAAAAGAAGTATGTATATTAATAAAACTCTTCGTTAAAAGTAAAAATGTGTACCAAAATTTACTTTTTTTTAAAATAATTTTCCATTAATTTGACATACATATGTACATATGTATGTACATTTGATTTGTTTTTTATTTGTGGAATATAAGTTTGGATAATAAAATTTCGATACGAACTGTTTCGAATGGGACAATCCAGCCAGTCTATACGTTTCTAAATTTTATTCGTTTCGAATGCTCGCTCGTTCACGACTGCCACGATTTGGCCCCTGCTTTTGTAGTAGAAGCAGAGCGTTCATAAACGTAAATTTTGCATGAAGCGTTGCTCATCACCAGTGTTTAAAAAACTGAAGTCGGAATTAGCAAAAGTCGTGAAATGTTTGATTTTATTTGATTTTGATATTCGTCGCTTTTTAAAATGACGATTTTGCCTGATTTTGATTTTGTGCTGATTTCATATTGCTCAAAATCAAAAGCGGCCTGATTTCAAAATGAACAATTTTGCCTGATTTTGATTTTGCGCTGATTTCATATTGCTCAAAATCAAAAGCGGCCTGATTTCAAAATGAATGATTTTACTCGATTTTCATTTTGTGCTGATTTCATATTGCTCAAAATCAAAAGCGGCCTGATTTCCAAATGAACGATTTTGCCTGATTTTGATTTTGCGCTGATTTCATTTTGCTCAAAATCAAAAGCAGCCAAATATCAAAATTAGCGATTTTGCCTGATTTTCATTTTGTGCTAATTTTGATTTTGTGCTGATTTCATATTGCTAAAATCAAAAGCAGCCAAATATCAGAATTAGCGATTTTGCCTGATTTTCATTTTGTGCTAATTTTGATTTTGTGCTGATTTCATATTGCTAAAATCAAAAGCAGCCAAATATCAAAATCAACGCTTTCACAGTTTCGCTATTTACGCTTACATGAACACATGTAGGTACCCTGTAGGGAAAATCTCTAGTTCCGAACTAGTTCGCTTCTAGTGCATTTTTCGACACTACTAGTGCGAGCTAAATCATTTTTGCATGTTATCAACTGGCGAATTTAACACGGCGATGTCCTAGGCGGTGTCAATTGTCCCTCTCTGCACTACATTTTCGATAGTTCCGAACTAGTACTAAATTCTACAGTTTACACTAGTTCGTTTATTGGAACATTTTCGATAGTTCTGAACTAGCTACAAGTTCTACAGTTTTACATCTGCCGCTTAAGTGCAGACTTTGACACACTTCATGTAAGTGGCGCGATGGCCAAATGGCTAACGCATGTGCCTCTCAATCTGAAGGGCGCGGGTTCGAATCCTGTCGGTGTCAAGGTGGATGATAATGTTTTTTTTAATTTTTTTTTTTACTAATATTTTTTTATTTATTTATTTAATAAAATTTACAGTAATATTTAAAAAGTAATAAAATAAAAAAAATTAAAAATAAGCCTGAGGGATCGGAAAAGCATAATTAGGGGAACATTTCATTTCATACAAGTTAAGATGCAAATAGAAAACTCTTTATATGAAACGCTTCACTAAACATCTGAGAACTGCAGAAATATACAAAGCTGACGGAAATTGAACGAACGAAAAATTTTCATAGAATTTTTGTCACTTCGAAATTGCATACAAATAAAAGAGCCTTTTCACATTACTCGGTACGACATCGGATCGACATTTTTTGCTCGGTATTTTCAGCTTACCGAAACGATTCCGCGTTACTGTGTTTTTCACACTTGTGGGAATACTTTCGGTGCGTAATCGGCAGAAAATAGGAAAACAAACATCGAAATTTGCAAAACAAAATTTTTAACTTCAACAAATCACTCAATAATAACAATAATGTCTTCTAGCGAAGACGAAGACAATATAACTTGCTACATTTATTACCGAAACGAGTTTTTTACTGACTTTGTTCTTCTTCTTTTATCACGCCGCAAAAATGTATGCAGTAATTCCTCAAATTTTACTGACCGGTCTTACCGCGTTGCGGTATACCGAAATTAATCCGCTCCGATTTCATGTATGCAACACTAATGTGAAAGTGCCAATTGAAATACATGTGGTCAGTAAGCTCTCGGTATACTTTCGGTAAAACCAAAAATGTCGATCCGATACCGCACCGAGTAATGTGAAAGCGTATATTGTGCCTGTGGGTTTTGTAGCGCATAGCCTTTATTCAAATTGTCAGGACTTTTTTAAATGCGATACCTTACAGGAGAATTGCTCATCTGTTGTAAATACATATAATCAAAAAAATTAAAAACAACCAAGTTCTAGCAGCAACTTTAGCTAGAATTGTGCAAGAAAAGAAATCGGTGAACAATTAAAACTACCACCCAAAACAAGGTGGGGAAGTTATTTCTATTCAATACAGAGTGTAATAAAAACTAAAGCATCCCTTCAGGTTTTAGCAGTTCATGAACAAATTGATTTACAAGCCGATATAAAATCACAGCTACTTAGTGAAATCTTTTGGGAGCAATTAAATTTAAGCTTAAACATATTTGGTTGCATTCCAGAATGGATTTGTAAGCTCGAATCCAATGAATATAATATACACAGGGTATATTTCGCGTTCAATGAAATTAAAAGTAAGCTTGATTGGAGTTTGGAAGTGATCTTGATCCGTCAGAGGAGGTAGGTGCATTGGAATTCATTCACACAATGTCACAGGCGCTAAACATAAATATAATGACAAATTTTGCCAATTACAACGCCAAAATTGACTTCTGGACAAAAACATTTGCCTGGATCTGTTTTGGTGAGATTTCTCCATTAACTTGGTGGAAAGGAATTTGTGGCAGCACGCAATTAAGCAGATTAGTTGTTCACCACCTTCAGCAGAAAATACGCACTCCACTTAATTCGAAAATGCCACTAATTATTCACTAGAAGGTATTCAACACGACATCCCTTCAACTTCAACGGGAATCACGCACTCTACTCGATATGAGTTTTTATCGGATACTGATAGCGAAAGCGATTATGACTAAATTCATGTAAAATTTCATTTGTCACTAAAAATCTATTTCACACTAAAAAGTTAAATTCTTTCTTAATTCTGGTTTATACCCACATTTTGGGTAAATACCCAGGTACTTGGGTAAATACTTCGGTATTTACCGGTAAATACCCAATTTACCATTTGGCTATTTACCCCTGTCCCATCACTACCTGTAACGCAAAAAGGTCTTCTAAACACACATTACTTTAACACTGCACTATAATCGTCCGGCAGATGGGACTTTTTTTGTGATCTGCAGGCCCGCAGAGAGCCGAGCCCTGGGACAATTCGCGTTTACGGGCCCCCCTAAAAAATAAACTCAATCTAATAAAAAAATAACATTCATTTAAGAAAATACCTGTTTCAGTAACAAAAAATTGTTACGAATTTATCATAAAAACTGTTATTTTCATTTAGAGAGCTGTCATTTTTTACGAAAAATTCGTAAAAATTTTTTGTTATTGAACAGAGCTATTATGATGACCGAAAAATGTTTTTTTTTTCGCCTACTTTAGTTTTTTATAAACATATTGGAGATGATCAGTGTCACTTAAGTTTCATCAAGGCGTTACTTACGTTTCAAACACCGTAATTTTGTTACAGAAATGAGGTTTTATTAGGTCTACAATGAGCCACATGGTATTTCAGTTAAAATTTCCAACAAATAGCCATTAATATAATTACATATATTGAAAAATTCAGCATTTTCATACGCAAACACTTATATTTTTGAATATTGTATGAAAAGGTATATCTGTTTAGCTCCTCCTCTTTTCAAGCACAAATATAATACGTATTTCACTTTTGCCACCTCTTAACCCAGAGAGGGCTTATTCTTTATACTGCTTCTGTGTTATATTGAGGTTTTGTGTGTTTTTGGCTTGAAGATCCTCTCACGTTCGGTATCCAGCATTGTGCTTTCCCTTTATGTGGCTACTCGATCGTCAAAAAAATTAACACTTATTATATTATTATATTATCTGGCGCCACTTACGTTTCACTTTTTAAATGGCAATAATTAAAAAAATGGCTTAACTATAAAGTTTTAAATGATGCAGATTTGTTTGACAGGTAAATTTTAAAGAAACTTCAAGATATGAGCTAATTTGAAAGATCGGTTTTGAAATTAAGGTAACTTTTTTAGGTTTTTGCGTCACTTACGTTTCATTTTCCTATTTAGATTTTCAGCAAGAAATTATATGTATTACTGTTAAGCAGTAACTAAATCTTAGGTACAGTTTATTTAATCCTTCTTGCACTTGTTCCTGGTAATAACTCCAGTATCTAACTGTTGACTTACGACGTTTTCCGACAAACAAAGTATACTCGCAAATTTAGTTATAAAGATTTAATGAAAATATAAAGTTAACAAATTTAATGACATTACATTGTACGAATTTAATAATATGACATTGCGCTTGTATGTTTGTATGTATGGTATGTGTGTTTCACACTTGTGTTTGCGTCCGCCTCGATCCCGATCTACATCGTAAGTGTCGAAAATGTGCATGAAGTCTTTTGCAATTTATAAAATATATGTATCTGGCTGATCACCATCTTGCTTTCAGCGTTGCCACTCTCGTCAGTTTATATAATTATTTAGAACATCACAGGGTGATTAACACCCCGCCCCCGTGAATCAACCAGATTCACCATCTACCACAAGTCTGGCAAGACGCGATGCTGGTCTACGAATGACTCCACTACTGGTTTTTACTTCTGCTACTCGCACCTGTCCATCCTTTGCTGGGAATACGTTGGTTATGCGGCCTCGTTGCCATTGCTTGCGGGGTAGCGTTGCGTCACTTACAATTACCAGGTCGTCAACTTGCAGCGGTGTAATCTTCTCTTGCCACTTACTACGGCACATCAACTGTGGTAAATATTCTATCACCCATCTCTTCCATATACGGGCTTTGAGGTTGTGTGCGATTCTCCACTGCTTTCGAAGGCATATCTTCTCATCTACTGCGTGTGGTGTTTGAGTGGAGTTCACACATCCCAGCAGGAAATGATTCGGGGTAAGTGGTTCATCATCATCGTGTGACAGAGGCAAATCAGTCAATGGGCGTGAATTTATATTTTCCGCCTCTATCAACACACTTTGCAGCGTACTCACTCGTGGTGCTACCTCCTTTAACGTCTTGGTCAACAATGATTTAATTACCCTTATTAGTCTCTCCCAGCAGCCACCGGAACTTGGGATCATGGGACAGTTGAATTGCCAGTCGATACTATGTCTATTCGCCTCCGCTTGAATACGATCTGCATCGAATAATTGCTCTGCTGCTTTAAGCTCCCTCTGTGCGCCGATAAAGTTGGTACCGTTATCACTCCTAATCCTCACTGGGGTTCCACGACGGTTAATGAAATTGCGAAGACACAGTATAAATGCGTCACTGGACAGATCGTCCGCCAATTCGATGTGGGCGGCACGCACTGTTAAGCAGGTGAATATGACACCCCATCGTTTTTGTGTGGACCTTCCAACTGTTACGCTCAATGGCCCAAACAAGTCTACACCAGTGTAGGAAAATGGACGTATAAATGGAGTGATACGGTCGGCCGGCAGTTGACCCATTAACGGCGGATATGGTTTTGCTTTATCAAATATACACGTAGGACATTTTTGTTGAATTGCTTTGAGCATTGCTTTCAAATTGGGAATCCAGTATTTTTGTCTAATCGTATTAATAGTGACGGCGAAATTTTGATGATGGTTCCTCTCGTGTACATGTTTCACAATTAATACCGATACGGCATGTTTCGATGGTAGCAATATTGGACGTCTTGCTTGCATTGGTAAATATGTGGCCTCATCAATACGCCCACTCAACCGCAGAATACCATTTTCGTCGATGTATGGCGTCAACTTGTACAACGAACTCTGCTTACATACTTTACTCAGTGTCGATAATTCCATCAACTCATCCGCATATCTCTCTTTTTGGATCAGTTTACAAATAGCGATTTCTGCTTGGTTGATTTCTTCTGCACTAAGATTGATAGACGGTTTGTCGGTTCTGGTAAATCTCCTGCGTAATACTGCTATGGCTCGTAATACCCATGCCATCGTATGTCGTAACTTCGCGAATGAACTAAATCGCGTGAAATCTATGAGCGTACTGTGTGACTGAAGAAGTAGTAATGTGTCGTTCTTTATTTCCTCTAG
The DNA here is from genome assembly GCA_960531455.1 of Urophora cardui. Lineage (NCBI taxonomy): Eukaryota > Metazoa > Arthropoda > Insecta > Diptera > Tephritidae > Urophora > Urophora cardui. Next base: position 93,571,127 of record OY482673.1, on the reverse strand, counting down.
CAGGATGGCTTCCGGTTGTACTTTCAGGTACGGCCAATGTTGTTCATCGTATTTTAAGAAGTCTGGCCCATTTATCCAATGGCTATTTGCGTCAAACTTCGGTGGATATAATGGACGTGTACCAGCGTCTGCTGGGTTTTTATCTGTTGGTACCCAACGCCACTGGTCTTGTGAATTGGAAGATAAAATCTCGGCGATGCGATGACCCACAAAGGCTTTGTATTTTCGCTCCGATGAATATACCCATTGAAGAACCGTTTGCGAATCGGCCCAAAAGGTTGCACGAGCAATGCTGACTTGAAGGTACTCCTCTATCATCTTGAATAAACGTGTGCCCAGAATGGCAGCCTGCAACTCCAGCCTCGGTATTGACATGAGTTTTGTTGGAGCGGTTCGGGTTTTGCCTATTATGAAACTAACATCGATAATGCCCTCGTACTGAACTCGTATGTATCCAACGGCTGCAAACGCCGCCTGACTTGCATCCACGAACATGTGTACCTCGACTTTATCTGCATTCGGCGTATGTGTGGAGTAACATCGAGGAATCTTTAGTTGCTTTATATTAGGAAATTCGTGCCACCAGGCCGACCACTTCTTTCTTAACCCTTCCGGCAATTGTTCGTCCCAACCGACCTCTCGTCTCCAGGTTTCCTTCATTAAAACCAGAGACCAACATAACTGTTAAGTTTTTTCTAAGTGTCCTAAAATAACAGTTTCATGTAAACACAAAAGCATAACAGTTGAGCAACGCCGATAACAGTTATTGTTTACAGACTAGCTGTTTCCGTCAGTGGGAAACCTTTATTTTCAATTTTTTTCCGTCACTGTTGGACAGTGACGGTTATCGTTGAGCAGAGAAAAATTTCTGTCGCGAAGGACGGATATTTCGGGCAGAGAAAAAATAAAAGTCTTTTGTGCATGTATGTGTCGTGCGCACGTACATGTGCCACTCCGTTGAGGATGAACATATGAAATACATATGTATGCATGTAGGTATGTAGGTATGTAATTATACTAAATGGTACGCCGGTATGCCTGCGATCTGGTGGAATGGAAAGCAGGTAATGCAATTTTCCATGTTTATTATACATTATTGAATCTTTTGTTTAACATTTTTTTGCATATACATATGTACACATGTAACGACTCCTTTTTATAGTTTAGGTAGTCGCCTTTTATTTAATTTTAAGTGAGAGGCTGTACAATCTTAATACCAAAACAATAAATTCGTTATTTTTAATAAAGCCGAACTCTAAGTATTAAAAATAATAATATAAAATAGCTATGGACATAGGTATGTTCCTGCGTACTACTAAGAATAACTATGATATGTTAATTGTTGTTGTTGTATTAGCAGTACTAAGCATGTTAATATGTATGTAAGTACATACATAATATGTTCATATGTAGGCATGTATAAGAATTGCAGAAATATGCAAAGCCGACGGCAAATGAACTGGTGCCTCTTTGACACATTTTCGCTAGTTATGAACCAGAAATTCTGTTCTCTAGTTACTTATTAACTTCCTGCAGAGTATGTAAAAAAAATTCAGATACATGCCTTTATAATTAAATACCTATATTAATATGTACATAAATATGTAAGTAACGAATCTAATATCAAAGTATATTTTAATACATATACATATTATGTATTAACTAAATAATTCAAAATAAAATTCCTGTCCATACCTGCTTAGTTACAAAATTGGTTATTTTAAATACAGTTATACTACGAACACAAATTTTCTTCCATTTGTACACATGCGTAAGCGCACGAACGTACATGCATATCTACATATGCAAACATATTTTTCAGCAACACTTTTCTGTATCCCTCTGTTTTTAACTGTTATCAAAGGACGGAAAAAAAATAAAAGTCTCATTGAAACCGTCACTTGCTGAGGGATATTTTTGAGTGTTGAAAAATAACTCTTAAATGGCAACAGAAAAAAGATCGTTGAGAGAGGTTGCCCACGGTGAGAAACACTTTGAGTGAAAGAGTTTTCTGTTTCAGTCAGTGGGAAACACTTTGCGCTCACCATTTTTGTGTTTCCGTCAGACTGAAATGGAATGAAAATAAGTGTTAACTGTTAAAGTTGGTCTCTGATTAAAACTTTAGTGAAAATAAGAAAATTAGCCAACATACCATACGGATCGAACACTGACATCACGGTTCGTAGCAGTTCACGTTTTGTTGGTGCACACCTTTTATCTAATACCTCCATGGGAACACGATGGAATCTTGTGTGGAATTCGAAACAGTCTTCGCCAGTGTTCCAATACAGTCCGAGTACCTTATCTGTACTTGCGTTGCATTCCATGTTAACGGCTATTCGGTCGGGTAACGAATACTGGTTTAATTTGTTTTGTACTTCGCTTGCGTTTGACAAGAAATTTCATAGCTCAAACCCAGCGTGTCGATTAATTTCTATGATTTGTTGACATACCACCCTGGCTTGTTCTACACCAGTGAACGAAGGAGGTAGGACTGGACTTAGGAATACGAATAGGGAATATACCCATCCCTACCGTAAACAACCCAAAGATCTTGGGTGTTACCTTTGACAGTCTTGTCTCCTTCTCCGCACATACGACCGCTATCATTAACAAGGCCCATAGCCGCAACAAAATCCTCAAATCGCTAGCTGGCAGCACGTGGGATAAAGACAAAGAAACAATAATAGCAACATATAAAGCAATCGGCCGGCCGGTCCTCAACTATGCATCGCCAATATGGTCGCCGGGGACTTCAAGAACACAATGGCAGAAACTCCAGGCCTGCCAAAACTCTGCCCTCAGAACCGCCACAGGCAATCTCCTGATGGCGCCGGAACACCATTTACACCATGAGGCCAATATACTCCCGGTGTTAGAACACAACACCATGCTTAGCATGCAGTTCTTGCTGGGATGCCACCGCAGAGGCCATCCTAACAGCCACCTGCTAGAACCAGAACCGCCTCCCAGGCACATCAGGAGACATCTTCTCGACCTCACACCAGAGGTTGAAAAATACATAAAACAACCATTTGACCCAACGGCTTACAGGCAGGCATTAAAGGAGATACACACCGACACCATCACCACACTCGTTTCAGTCCGTCCGTCATACAGAATATTGAGAGACCAACCACCCCCCATAGCAGAAGAATTGGAGCTGCCGAGAGAAACACGCGTCACCCTAGCGCAACTACGATCAGGCTTTTGCAGCCGCCTGAACTCATATAGGGCCAGAATCGATCCCGAAATACCTAATACGTGTCCGGCATGTGGAGAGACGCCGCATGACACACAGCATCTCTTCTCATGTCCACTCAAACCTACTCACTTAACCCCCCTGTCCCTATGGACTAGCCCAAAAAATGCAGCTTCATTCCTGGGCCTCCCGTTAAGCGAGCCTGACGATGATCTATGAGCCTATCGTGCCGACTAAGCAGGGCTTAGTACTGCTACAACAAGTACTGCTACAACAACAACATCAAATCGTCGACATAATGGTTGTTCACAATTATTGATGCTGCATCCGGGTACTTATCACGAAATTCGTCTGCGTTTCTGTTCTTTATATACTCCGCCACGCTCGGTGAACAAACTGCGCCGAATATTAAAGATGTCATGGCATATTCATCTATCGGTTGATTCGGGTCTCCATCGCGCCATAAGAAGCGTTGAACGTGTTGGTCGGTTGGACGTATTTTAATCTGCGAAAACATTTCACGGATGTCGGCTGACACTCCAACTCTGCCCTGGCGAAATTGTAGCAAAATTCGAATTAATGTCTGTGCCTTTTCGGGGCCCTTTAGAAGTACGGAGTTCAGTGAAACGTTTCCAACAGTGGCAGCGGCATCAAAAACAATTCTCATTTTTTTCTGGCTTATGCGCGTTGAATACGGCGAAGTGAGGTAAGTACCAGATGCGAAGATGTGGCGCGTTTATCTCGGCTATGCTTAATTTTCTTGCGTATCCCCTCTCTATATACTTCGCCATTTCCTCTCTATACCTCACACAATACTCGACGTTGTCCCTCATTTTCCGCTCCACTGCAAGCAAACGTTTTTCCGCCATCGGTCTACTGTTCGGTAATTTTATTTGGCCCGTTTTCCACAAGAGACCAACTTCGTACTGCTTGCCGATTCGATTTGTTGTTTGTTCTAATATTTTGCGTGCACGTTTATCATCTTCGGATTCTAGCTGAGTTGCTAATGGATTCGTACCAAATGTGTCTGATGCTAAATACTTGCTGACCATGTCGTGAAGTTGTCGAAATTCTCGTAGATGCAGAACTCGAGGGTTGGACGTGGACGAAATGTTTGCTGGACCAAATGCGACCCAACCTAGTGGAGTTTCTGCAGCCAACGGTTTGTCATTACCAGCTTGAACGATGTTTGAAGTTGTACCAAGATAAGCGTGTTTGAGACCAATCAAGAGCGCTGGCTTTACGAAATTGTAATTCAATATTGGCAAATTCTTCGTGTGTACGAAATTCTCCTTCTTAAATGACTGCTCCGGTAAGTTCAGGTTGTTTACAGTAAATACATCTCTCAATAAAAACTTGTGTGTGTTGTAACGATTTTCGATTTCGATATTTATTTTGCGCGCCTGTTCTGTCACTATGCGATTGTCATACCATTGTAGTGTGAGTGATTGTGAATTGCCTTTAGCGCCAATCGCATCTGCAACTTCCGTCTCCATAATCGATATCGACGAGCCATCGTCGAACATTGCCATTATATCGCGCTTACCATGAGGACCGTGGACAGTGACCGGCAACATCTTAAAGAGTAAATCGTTATTAATCTGCCTTACCTGACAATTCAATAGCGGCTGCGCATTTTTAGCTTCTGTCGTAAGACGCGACGTCATATTTGCGACATCTCCATGGAGCAGCTGATGATGATGATATCGTCGACAGCCGTTGACTTCGCGCCTTTGTTTAGAACGGCATTTTGATGTTCCATGGCCCTTGCGTAAGCATGAGAAACACAGTTGATGTGCTTTGACGAATTCCCATCGCTCGTTCACGTTTCTTTGCTTTAAATGAATCACACTGTGATATCGCATGACTATTGTTGCATTTGTAACACGTTGCATGTTCTTTAGATCGTTCGATGTGCATCAGGCGTCGTGGAATGTTCGGATGAACTGTTGGTCTGTTGCTGCTATGTGTGCTGCTTGTTGGCATGAGACCAATTATTCTAGCTAGTTCACTTAACCAAATTGAAAAATGTTCGATTGTTGGATATGGTTTGATCGTCGCTGCATGCTTTGCCCAATCGAACTGTCTGGCTTGCGGTAGTTTGGAGACCATTTGTTCGAGCAAAGTTATGTTCGCTAAGTGCTGTTAGCATTTCGCTGACTTCAGAAAAGCAACAACATTTCGGACTTTGGACGAAAACGGTACAATTTTATCTATCTTGCTGTCTAAAATTGGCGGCAATTGCTGTAATTGGTATATCTGATGTTTTACCAAAATGTCGGGCCGACCGAACCTAAATTCAAGTTCGCTTATGACATTCGGGACGTCGTTCGGATAAATCAACATGGACGCCACTGCTTCTTTTGCTGGGCCGACTAAACATTTCTGTAGCCGCATCAAATTTTGGCGGTGACTATAGCGAAATGTCTCGGTGGTGTCCTTGAAATTTGCATAAAATAATGGCCACTCCTCAATGTTGCCGCGAAACGTCGGTAGATCGTACAGCTTTAGTCGCGAGTCAGTATCAGCTACCATAACCTCTCTGGGGTCTTGTGCTGGCTGCACATTCTCCTCGCTAGGAGTTTGTAGTTGCATACCTTCCCTCAACCTGATAATATCCCTTTGGCTTTCCGCTGTGCTCTGTCTAAGCTCTTCCAACGACGTTCGTAGGGCATTCAATGTGGCGACAATGGTACTCACGTTTTCACCAACTGCATCATCCATGTTGACTCTTTCGTTATTGTCCCTTTGGTTCCCACTACTTTGGTCAATTTCACCACTATTTCTGTGTTCCACTGTCCGATTCCGAAGCGAATAACTATTTGTCTTTGACATAGACTTACCAGGCAATCTGCAGCTTCGACATTAACACGTGGTATTAGACGAGGCAAATGTGTGAAAATTGGACGAGGCGAACAAGTGTGAAAACTGTTGACTTACGACGTTTTCCGACAAACAAAGTATACTCGCAAATTTAGTTATAAAGATTTAATGAAAATATAAAGTTAACAAATTTAATGACATTACATTGAACGAATTTAATAATATGACATTGCGCTTGTATGTATGTTTGTATGTATGGTTTGTAATTTGTAATTTGGTTTGTGTGTTTCACACTTGTGTTTGCGTCCGCCTGGATCCCGATCTACATCGTAAGTGTCGAAAATGTGCATGAAGTCTTTTGCAATTTATAAAATATATGTATCTGGCTGATCACCATCTTGCTTTCAGCGTTGCCACTCTCGTCAGTTTATATAATTATTTAGAACATCACAGGGTGATTAACACTAACTATAAATCATGGAAATAATAGTAGATAAAAAATGGTACTGTTTTTAATAATTTTTAAATGGTAATTATCTAGTTTACGGTGCAACGACTAAAATAGTTCCTTCTTTAAAAAGAGGGGTATCAATCGACGCATTTCGATCTCAGGAACACGAATCAGAAGGCGAAGCTTAACTTTTTTATTTCAATAAGAAGTTATTAACAAAAAACATTATCATTTAAAAAAGTTAAGCTCCGCCTTCCGATTCGTGCTCCTGAGATCGAAAGGGGTCCATTTATATCCCGCTTGTTAAAAATTGACGAGTTTTAGCCGTTGCACCGTAAACTATTCTCAATTTAAATTTTTAAATATATTGTGTTCTTTAAAAAAAAACGATGTAGGCGAAATTTTTTAATAAAGATATGCGCGATTTTGTATTCCAAGTTTTGGTAATTATTTAGCTTAGGTGACACGGTGAAAATTGGTAAATTTTCAAGAAGTGGGGTGCCAATCGACGCGTTTTGATCACCGCCACGGTGATGACCTTACCTTCTGCGTAGTACACCCTTCAGCGATTTTTCATTCCAAATTTTCTTTTTTTATTAATGGAGTAATATCCAGAAAAAAGCGCCGCAGGTACAGTGGCGAGCATTATGGATGAATGTTTTCCACTTCTGTGCTTATGTGTCCATAAAACCTAATCCAAACGACTAATTTCAACCAATTTTTTTTTTTATTAATTAGCATATTATTTTAATAGAAAACCTACAAAAAGTTTAAATCCATCTTGATAACCACGTTTTTTAGGGCGAAAAACTCAAACATCCACATTCATCCAATTTTGCTCTTGGAGAAAAAAATTATTTGGGTACTTATGGAGTAATAAATAAAATATGGAGATAATCTTTCTTTTTCATAGCTCCACCTATTTTTATTAATGGATCAAGTTTGCATCAGGTAAAACAGCCCCAACCCCTATAATTTCCTCCCAAGTTTTCTTTACTTGGTGCCTTTGAAGTGTTTCACGTGGCCAGTGTCGAAAGTATTGTTTGCCATCCGACTGGAAGCAATTTATTTTTGTTTCGTCTGATCATATAACTCGTTTCCAGTCTGATGGCAAGTAAAATTCTTGGCACTGGCAACATGAAACACTATAAAAACACGAATTGAAGAAAACTGTAAAGCATGGACGAGGCAATTTTATGGTTTGGGGCTGTTTAAGCTGATGGAAACTCGATTCATTAATAAAATTAGGTGGAACTATGAAAAAGGAAGATTATCTTCATATTTTAAGAATGGATTTTCCTGAGTTCGGCGGAATAAGCGCATATTCCGAAGTGGAGGTGCTATTTCAGCAAGGCGGTAACTCCAAAAATAGGCGAAAATCATGCGAAACTGGTTATCTAGGCGATTTGGGGTGATAAAGTGGGCTGCCCAAAGCCCAGATCTTCGGCCGGCAGAATACTCTTCCTGGGGTAATATCTATGGATCCATACAACCACCAACAAATTACATACTAAAATTTCGTGAACCATTAGCCTCCGGCAGATTTTGATTTCATTTTTGACATCTGTCAGAGGCCCTCTACCTCCCTGAAAGTCATTTTTCTCGAACCGTGGTTCCTTAGTGTGATATTCCGCAGTCCCGTCGACCGGAGATGATTGTGTTGTAAAATTTGGCTCAGATTTCCATCTGTCTACCAAAAGGGAAATCTGAGCCAAGGTGTTCTAAAAAGCAATATCTCCTTGTGGCCGCTGTGGTGCAGTGGGTAGAGTGCTCGCCTGCTGTGCCAGAGGTCTCGGGTTCAAACCTCGGTCCGAGCCAAACACCAAAAACCATTTTTCTAATTAGTAAAAATCCAATTATTGAGTTTTTTAAGAGCAGCGGTCACCTCTCGGCAGTGGGCGGCATACCCTCCGAGAGTATCTCTGCCATGAAAAAGTTTCTCACAAAAAAAAAATGCATTCGCCGTTCGGAGCCGGCATAAAACTGTAGGTCCACCCAATTAGTAGGAAAAACAAAAAGGAGCACACCTCGAATTGGGAGAGAAGCTCGGCCATAAAACTCGTCAGAGTTATAATAGCGCCATTGTATTATTATTATTATTAATATCTCCTGAAATATAATCGTCTGGCTGGTGGGTGGCACCATCTTTTTTGTGATCTGAGATCCTCCGGAAAGTAATTTTTTTGGGATCGTGTTTCATTATACATATACAAATTTTGCCCCCCGAGGATAGATTCCCGTCTTTAAAGCTGTTAGTTATATTCGGACTAATGTATTATTATAGACATAACTATTTGATGGCTCACGTTTTAATCACAATAGGCATATTCGATTGTATGATATATTTTGGTGCAAAGGTAAAATTTGTGTAAGATCCCGTCTCCACATAACCTGATTCGCCAGCGAAACATCTCGCGAAATATTTCGCTCAATAATCCCATAGCACTGTAGACATAGGTCTAAAAAATACAGGAATGTGCCACGATATATATGCCATTATCACCAACACCGTCGGCGGTACCGAAATGACGTTTTCGGCAAATTGGCATTATGAAAACAAAGCCGAGCCGTATCTTTCGAAGTTCGGTAAATTGGCATTATGAACCCCGAATGAACGAACATTTTGACAGTTTTTCGCGCCGAAATCAGCCGCAAGTATTTGGTTGCGGCGATAGTAACAAAATATAAAAAAAAAACACAAAAAGCTGAAGTAAATTGGTAAAATGTAAGTATGAAGTGGTAATAAGTGTTAATAAGTGTGAAAAGATGTAAATATATTAATGAATAGGTCGCGAGTAGTGATGGGCGATTCGGGAGGGCTCAGATTTCCATCTGTCTACCAATAGGGTAGGCCTTAGATTAAGGAACCACGGTCCGAAAAAAATGACTCAGTGAGGTAGAGGGCCTCTCACAGATCTCAAAACTAAAATCAAAACCTGCCGGAGGCTTATAGTTCACGAGATATTTGTTGGTAGTTTATTGGTAGTTGGATGGATTCATAGATGTTACACCAGAAAGAGAATTCTGCCGGCTGAGGGTTATTTTTTTGAAGCGCGGTCGAAGGCCGCCAACGCAAAAAGGTGTTCTGCACACAAATATACATAGTGCGTGTTTTTATAAGTGTCTTCATACGGTAATACTGCACAGTTTTGGGGTTTTGTTTTGTAAATTTTACAACTGACAAATATCTCCGGTCGACGGGACTTTAGGATTTTGAATAAGCAGGACCTCCTCTACAACGCCCAACAAGTCCTTTTTTTCAACGCGTGGTAGACTGTTGGAAAATTTTCCCCTCGGGAGCATCTACAAACCGCGCGCAATACGAGAGGCTCGTCAACCTCCTGGCGGAGCGGGTGGACATTGCCACAGGATTTCCCAGGACTGCAAAGCAAGATGTTCAACGTTGGGATGAAGTCTGTGAGCAGTTGAACAGCATTGGGCCTCCAGTGAAGGACACGACGACATGGAAAAAAGTGAGTAAAAAGTTAGTGAAAACAGTCAAATAACAAAGCATGGTGGCATTCAGAGCTGTAAAGCAGTGCAATGCAACAGATCCGTAAAGTACTGAGCATATATTTGTACTAGATGCATTAAATGTAAATGGAATACTCATATTACATGAGTTGAAATTTTTGATGTGGGCCACCTAAAATTTTTTCGACGTCCATGTATTTTAATGAAAGTGGGTAGTATGGCTCACAACGCTTAAAAAAAAATACGTATTTAACAATTTTTCGAAATTCGAATTATTTTCCAAGTTATGGCTATCAACACTTTTCGAAGTTCCTCAGTTTTTGCCGATTTTCTCACGATTGGTCAAACCGATTTTGCTAAATTTTGACATATATATAAAAGATGATATCTTCTAGCAAACTGCATTTCTTATTTTTGCAAATAATTTTTTTTGCAAACATTATTCGCAATTTTTATGTTCTGGACCACGGTCGCATGGCGCTTTTGTATGATGTTGTTGGGCATTCCATTAGTAACTATTAGCAAAAAAAAAATTTTGGGGCACTTTAAAGGCGCGGGAGTTATTTACTTTTTTACACTTGTTATTTTTGTATGCATTTTTTTTTGTTACTTACTGAGTACTAGGAATAATGAATTAAAGCATGCATAACTCCCGCTCCCTTAAAGTGCCCCAAAATTTTTTTTTTGCTAATAGTTACTAATGGAATGCCCAACAACATCATACAAAAGCGCCATGCGACCGTGGTCCAGAACATAAAAATTGCGAATAATGTTTGCAAAAAAAATTATTTGCAAAAATAAGAAATGCAGTTTGATAGAAGACATCATCTTTTATATATATATCAAAATTTAGCAAAATCAGTTTGACCAATCGTGAGAAAATCGGCAAAAACTGAGGAACTTCGAAAAGTGTTTGATAGCCATAACTTTGAAAATAATTCGAATTTCGAAAAACTGGGCCAAACGTATTTTTTTTTTGTTGTTGTGAACCATACAAAAAAGTTTCAGAAAGATAGTACAACTTCGAAAAAAAGTGGCCCACTTCAGAAAATGCAACTCATATGTATGTATATGCTCGCAATGAATTTTCATTCCGAAAACATGCAATTTGGAAAATTTTGTGCTTGTGTTTTATACATGCATACATATGTATATACAACATAAAAACTAAATTCATTTTTTTTGTCGTTTTTATACATTCGTTTGACAATTTTCTGTATTATGCAGTTGGAGCGTGTGTTGTATATTTCTAGCAATATAGAGGTAGGCTCGGGGTTTAATATAATGAACCAATTTGATTTATTTATAAACTACTGGGAATTTTTCTGTGAAACTTTCAGAAAATCTTTTATGGATGATAATTCATCCAATTTTAACACTTTAAACTATTATTAAATTATAATACTAAAGTTCTTCCTAGATATTACCCTAAAAAGAAAATCATCTTAAACTGGATTTTTGCTTTTTTTTGTTTTTTTAATTGCAGGTGTGGTTGGGCTACAAAAGCTTCGTCAAGCGAAAGCTTGCAAAAAATAAAAACGAATATAGGACGACTGGAGGAGGGGTCTACCGCGTGCAATCATTTAGCGAAGTGGAGGAGACGGTCATAAGGATCTGCGGGTTGGAGACATCCACGAACGGCCTTCCTGGTACTGTAGCGTGTGGTATGGGACGAGGCAGATACACACAGCAAAATGTCGGCGATACTCAGCCGCTAGCTCCAACGCCACAAGCTCCAACGCCACCAGCTCCAACGCCAGTAGAAGCGCAAAACTCATCGATGCGTTCTCTCTCCACCAGCGAAGACCTTCCTGGCACTTCTCGTGCTACACGAGAAGAAACCACACGAGCTCTTTTGCAGAAGCAGATAGCTAGCCAACTAAGAGTGCAGAGCAAAATTGATGATATTTCTAAAAACATCAGCTCTCTTGCCATAACCCAAGCCGATCTATTGGAAGAGAGCTATGGAAATATTAAGAAGGGAGGAAATAGATAGAATTTTCTTGCTGGATCGACCACAAAATCCATAAAAGTCCTATCTATTTTCTCCCTTTTTAATATTTACACCAATTTTTTGTGCTGATGTGCATCCTCCAATATTTCGGTTAGGGTTATGACAACGGAGCTTTATATTTTTCGTAATGTCATTTATTTTGCTATTCCCTCTTTGTTGGATAGATATTTGCTTCCTCAAAAAATACTCTAGTGTTCTCGACTCGGTTGAAATTTAAATTTTATTAACGGCGAAAGAATTTTTTATTATTTTTAAGAAATGAATTTAATGAATTTAATTAATGAATTTGTACCTGCTTTAAATGCAAGAAAATACATAAAATGATTTTTTGTACATTTTTATAAAATGAATATTAAAGAAACCCACTTACATGAATTGAGTAAAATTTTAAATAAATTTTTTTTATTTTCCATGGATTTCTACTAAAAGAAGGAAATATTTATATTTACAAGTTTGTAGCTTGCAACAAAATAGTATATATATGTATATACATGTGTGGATTTATCCAAAATCGTTTTAAAGTTTTTTTTCCTTTGCGAAGATTATGTAATTTTTTCAAGCTTCTTCGACGGCGACATTACACAGATGAAAAAGCATGCTGGCAAATGCTCAGTAAAAAAAAAATTCAGCTTGCGTGAAATGAACATATGTATGCTGTATACTTGATCTTCCAGCACGTATAAGTAAGCGATGCCAAAACTGTTGAAAAAAATTCAGGATTCATATACCGACCTTTTGCCATTTTATAAATTAAAAAAAAACATACAAAAACAGTTTAAGCAAGAAAATATTTCTTTAATGAAAATAATAATAAATTAATATGTAAATTTTTAACTTCGATTATGTAATGTTCTTGCTATATTATCCCTTATGATATTAGCTTCCCTCGTGCAATTTCTGGTCTCATTTTGTTCGGAATCCACGGGCACCACTTCTTCGTGTGGGTGATCTTCAGGTAAATCGTACCCTACGCGGTAATGTATGCAAATATTGTGTAATGCACAGCAAACGTTTACTATTTCCGAAACTTTTTGCGGCGAATAGTGCAACTGACGTGCTCCCAGGATGCAGCGAAACCGATTTTTCAAAACACCGATTGTTCCCTCAACAATATTTCTGGCTTTTGCATGCGCCTTGTTATAAAACATTTCGGGCGTACCTTCGCCCGGCGAACGAAACGGTGTCATTAGCCACGGTTGGAGTGGATAGCCGGTATCACCTGATTGATTTGAAATATTATAGATATACATATATATATATATACATATATATATATACATATATATTTGTTAAAATTACCCAGAATCCATGTGTTCCGCTCTCCTCCTACATATTTTTCCTCAAAAAAGGTACTAGCATCGCTGATGTTCCACACGTGGGAGTCGTGATTGCTGCCAGGAAATCGCGCATCAACATAGCGTATCTTCATTTTGTTATCACAAATCTAATATTTATCGTAAAAAAAATATTTTTTTTTTTATAAATAAACGGTCGTATATATATCTTTTTGCTTTGATTTACCATCATTGCGTTGATGCTGTAGTAACCTTTACGGTTATAAAACAAGAATTTTTGTTCTGATGGAGGAATTATTTTTACATGCGTCCCATCGACGCACATGATAACGACAGGGAACCGCGTTCTGGAATAGAAGTCCATTTTCGCCTCCCTTTTTTCAGTATTGGACATTTCCAATATGATCCAATCTGGGCACAACCTCTCTTGCATTATGTCCAATGTTTTTTTTTAAACCACAGACATCGTTGATTGCGCCATTCCGACATCACTGTCTTTACCGACACCCCGCTGATATCCTCCCTCTGCCAGGAATCGTAAGGTACCCATTAAATGGTTTAATGTATTTATCCCTCTTCCGTGGCATGGCCCTATTGCATTTTCCACCACCTCCAACACGTATTTGAACGCATCTTTATTGAGACGAAATTTTTTTATGAAACTGTAATATAAATTCATAATTCAAAAGTTGCTTTACAACAATTTACATATTATTATTTTTTAAGTGAGAAAAATATTTTATATACTTAGGCACTCTGCACACGGAGCGTACTGCTTTAGACGCGTATTAGATACTACAGACGAAAGCTGTACGCTTTGATGTCGCGCACGTATATTTCAATTGAGGGCTGCACACGAGTCGTCAGCTTCATGCATTCGTCAAAGTATGCTGGCTACATGTCGCTTGTCGTAAAGCAGTGCTGGTAGCTAGGCGTACTACGCTTAGAAAACAGGAAGAAGAAGATGTTTGTTTACATTTTTCCACTTGGTGGAATTTATGAAAGCAGTAAAATTTGTGTAAAAAATCGGAAAAAATGAGTGTATAATGAAAGAAAATGGAAGATTCCGTAAAATTTTTCATCTTTTCTATTTAAAGCTTCGAAATTTAAAGCAAATACCGTATTATTAATTTCTTTGTTTGTTTTGTGCAGCGAAGTTTCATGTCGCTTCGTGTGCAGATCTTAAGGCGTAGAGAAATCGATGCTACATGAAATGTCTCGTACGCGTCTATGACGATACGCCTCGTGTGCAGAGTGCCTTACGCTTGTTCACTTAGAGCGCTTTCACATTACTCGGTGCGGTATCGGATCGACATTTTTGGTTTTTACCGAAAGTATACCGAAACCTTACTGACCACATGTATTTCAATTGGCATTTTCACATTAGTGTTGCATACATGAAATCGGAGCGGATTAATTTCGGTATACCGCAACGCAGTAAGACCGGTCAGTAAAATTTGAGGAATTACTGCATACATTTTTGCGGCGTGATAAAAGAAGAAGAACAAAGTCAGTAAAAAACTCGTTTCGGTAATAAATGTAGCAAGTTATAATGTCTTCGTCTTCGATAGAAGACATTATTGTTATTATTGAGTGATTTGTTGAAGTTAAAAATTTTGTTTTGCAAATTTCGATGTTTGTTTTCCTATTTTCTGCCGATTACGCACCGAAAGTATTCCCACAAGTGTGAAAAACACAGCAACGCGGAATCGTTTCGGTAAGCTGAAAATACCGAGCAAAAAATGTCGATCCGATGTCGTACCGAGTAATGTGAAAAGGCCCTTAAAGTAAAAGGATTGCTATGATCCCTTAAAAACTTTCTCTCGTTTATCTAATTCCTTTGCTCTTCTTGCTATTCTTCCTCCACTAATATAGCTGCTATCGCAATAGAATTCATTATTTTATTATTTAAATAAATAGTTTTTAGTAAAATAAAATAAAGATGTATTTGCTTTTATCAAAAAGATAAGAAACGTCAGAAAATCCCGCTCAATTCCGCCAGCCAGATTTAGAAAGGTAGGCGCATACGTGAATTCAGAAGTTTAATATTGTAATTGGTATAGTTTAATGTCATAATAATGTTTCACTTTGGTTAAAATCTGTATTCGCTTGGGACTCGCCCATTCCTGTTGGCCATAGTGTGAATTTGCTTTGATTTTGACATTACCTTTTGACTGTACCTTTCTAAATAAAAAAGTAGTTTCTGAATTCACCGCTGCGCCTACCTGTCTTGAATTTCACATCAGTACTTGGCAACACTGATTCGAACACAGTTCACATATTTGGCTACACTGAACTTCGAACCGTCGGGGTTTCTGATGCCATTTTCGATGAGTTCGACGCCGTGGCTTTCGGCATTTCGGTGCCGCCGACGGCGCTGGTGATACACACAATATATTGGTCAGGTACATGATTCAAATAAAGAAGATTGTGTATTCAGCGGTCCCGCTATGCGTTCATCCAAAATTTGACAGAATCAGCTGATTTAGTGACGTAGTAACATAAATTCTCTTTCACCCAGTTTCGTTTCCGGTTTTCTAATAACTAAAAGGCGCATTTCAGTTATTACATCTGGGTCTGGGTCAAGATAAATTTTTACTGAAACAATCCGGATCATAATGAAATTTGGCTGCACTTGAAAAGAAGTAAAAAGAAGAAGAAATATCAACAAACCATTTGTGATTTGAGAAAGTAAAAGAAAACAAAATAAAAAATCATGGATCAAGAATTATTTGAGGCAAATTTATATATAATTTAATTATATGACCTTTATACTCATATTTTATGTGTTGCTTCCATAATTTGTTTTGTTTTTTCACGGCGTCTGAATGAAAAATATGGCCGACAGCTGCTTGTGTATATACATATACAAACATATACCCCGCAGTAAAAATCTGAAATGAATCCTTTATGAATCACATAATAAATTCATCTGAGGAGGCATCAGTGAATACTTTCATATAAAGGCTGCTGAATTTTTTCAAATAAATGGTTTGCTTTCCTTATGCCTATATGACACTACGTTTTTTCTCTGGTATTTTTGGTTTGGAAAACGCACCGAAAGGCAAAATACAAAAACAATTCTTCTGTACGTTGAAAATAGATAAATACTCCCTCAAAAACAATTTGATTGACATTAAACTTCAAACTAAATGAAAATAATAGTTATTTCAAAAATTATTTTTTTGGAAATTTTAATTTAAATTACTGAAATAAATTATGAAACTCAAATGGCGGGATAGCTATGTATTCCATGTTATAAAGGGAAGCCAGTACGCAATATAATTTTTCTTGCGGACTTCTTCTTTACCCTTACGGCCAAGGCAGAAGCTTACAAGAGGCAAATTTAAAATTTGTATTTCCATATATTTTTTTATTTTAAATATAATTTATTTTATGGTTGTCAAATTGGAAAAATTGTCAGAAAAAATGACCGAATGTCAAAAAACCTACCGAAATACAAGCTGGCTCGTTGGTTTTTAACCGCCTAGATGGTATTTTGTTGGTATTTCGTTTGGTTTTTTCAATATAGCTTGCTCGCTTGCACCAACGCAAAACGAAAGTGATGAATATTCAACAAAGAATCATCAATGATTATTTAGCAGTGAAACAAATTTACTGCAGGGTATATGTATATATATGTATACATACAAAATGTCACTTTTCAGTTCTGCCAAATCAAAAAAGCACTGTGCTGCCAAATCAACACTGAAAAAAGAAATCGAACAGGGCGGATCATAAATTGAACCAGCAATTTATCTGGTTTAATCGAGCTGAAATCGTTGTTGTTGCATTTACATGCAAAAATTTTTATCTGGGTTAGGATCACCGTATGTGAAACACGGCTAAAGATTGTGTGCGATAAATGTGAAATTTATATTAAAATACTATTTTAAATAAAGAAAAATGAAGTGCCGCGTATTTATTTGTGTGAATAATAGTCCAATAAAGGTAGTTTTTGCGTGTTAACAAATTTTCTTTCTCGTCGATAACGTAGTTGATGACGTACTAACCAAAATGAACCCAGTCTCACGGATGAATATTTTGCTGAATATGGCTGAGTGCACAATCTTCTTTATTTGAATCATGGGTCAGGTATGAAGATGTTTTTGTTATTGGTGTTTACTTTAACTTGTCTAATGACTTCGGACCTAGCAGGGATTGTGATTGTATTGACAGACAGACAATTTGTTAGATGCATAGTTATTATGCCACTATCACCAACACCGTCGGCGGTACCGAAATGACGTTTCCGCAAATCGGCATTATGACAACCGACGGCTTGTCGATTATTTCGAAGGTCGGTATATCGGCATTATGAACACCGAATGCACGAACATTTTGACAGTTTTTCGTGCCGAAATTTGCCGCAAGTATTTGGTTGCGGCGATATTAACAAAATATCAAAAATTACAATAAAAGTTTAAGTAAATTATGTAAATGCATGTATGAAGTTGTAATAAGTGTTAGTGAGTGTGAATATATGTAAATATATTAATCAACCGGTCGCGAGAAGCCACAAACATGGCGTGGGTCCATTGCATTTTCCACCGCGATTGAATTGCTGTTATATGCAAAGAAAAACTTCAAAGAAAAAATTGTGAAATGATAAGAAGAGTGACTTACGTGCGTATGTAGGCTTTGGAAATTAAAATATATTTTCACCCAAGAATAATAATGCATTTTCTGAAGTTGGCAATTATTGTTTGACTACATACTATAAAAAAGCAACTAACGAATTATGAATGTGTATTACCAACAATTTACGATTTTATTAAAAATTTTCGTCTCAATAAAGACGCGTTCAAATAAATATTACAAGTGGTGGAAGATCGGTTTCAGTATAATGCGCCCGCAGTATTTATTTTCAAACCTCTAAGAATGTTTCAATGAATCCTTCAGGAAAAGTTCTGTGAATGATAATTTTACTAGTTATAACACTCCCGACTACGCAAAATTACTGTAAATCTCTCCAGATCTAACTCCAGAAAGGGAGTTCTGTCGGCTGATGGTTACTTTTCACAGCGCGGCAGCCTTCGCAATGCATAAGGGTGCTCTACGCCAAAATACTGTGTTATTAATGAACTATAAGTTTCCGCAAGATTTCGTTTGCATTTTAGTGATCTATCAGAAAGGAAAATTCCGGTACCGGGTACATTGTTATTGAAATTTTCCTCTGTTTTTGTATACAATTTGCTTTTATGAAGTTCAAAATAATTCTATGAAAAACAGAAAAAAGAACAAGGTAAAGATTTCTTTCACGCAAAATTAAGACTATTTTTTTTATCTTCAGCCTGTAATTAAATTTACGCTTGTTTACTTAAAGTAAAAGGATTGCTATGATCTCTCAAAAACTTTCTTTCGTTCAGAGAAATCCTTTGCTCCTCTTCCTGTACTAATAAAGCTGCTATCGCAATAGAATCCATTATTTTATTATTTAAATAAATTGTTTTTAGTAAAATAAAGTAAAAATGTATTTGGTTTTATCAAAAAGATAAGAAACCTGAGAAAAACCCGCTCAATTTCGCATCAGCACTTGGTAACGTTGATTCGAACATAGTTCATATAGTTGGCAACACTTAACTTCGAACCGACGGAGTAGCTGATACGATTTTCGACGAGTTCGGCACCGTGGCTTTCGGCGTTTCGGTAGTTCGTTCGTTTTCGTGAAACTGGCATAAGTCTGTTCGGCACAAAAATTTGCAAGCAACATAAGCACAGAGAGAATTATATCAAACTCTCTCTAAAGCTGAAACGTACAAAGTTTCCGCCGAACATGACTTTGTCAACATTTGCAAGCAAAACATATGTTATGTAATACATATGTAGTTTAAAACATATTGGGTCGGCTTCGGTATAATGCGCCCGCCGTATTTATTGCAAATAACAGAGAATTTTTCATTTAAACTTTTAGGAAGTGTTCTGTCGATGTTAATTTTACTAATTTTATTAATAAATTATAAGTTTCAAAAAGATTTGGTTTTCCATTTTACTGATCCATATGAACCCCCTACAACTCAAACAATCAAAAAATTCCGAGGTCGGTGCATTATATCGAAATTTCATACAAATATTTAAAAAATAATAAAGTTTTACAAAAATTTAAAATTGTTTTCCAGACTGAAAATTCTTTGTCAAGATCAGCTGTTTTCAACTTGCAAATCTTTACTGAGTCCAAAAGACTCCGTAAAAACTTGTAACTTTCTCTCCAAATGAAATGTCAAAATCCGCTCTCAGCTTGCAAAGTTTGTGGAGTGCCGAACGGGATTCGACAAAATTTTAGGAAAATTTGTACAAATTGTACAAATTACCAGCGTGCCGAACATAACTATTATGGTAATAGCAGGGCGAATTCGGCAATATTCGCCTCGATTCGCTTAAGTTTTGTCCAGCAGGATGTCAAACTCAAAGTCAAATTTTTCTTTGTTTGACATTCTTCTGTACACGGCGAGTTAAAAACGAGAAGAAGAAGAAGTCAGCTGTTCACGTGCCACTACCATATGAATGAATTTGCCTTGACGTTTGTGGCAGCACTGCCGCATGCGACTCTGTAAAATATGTATTCGTTATCTTGTCCATTGTGAATTATTCGTAAGATGTATGTCAAGTTCTAAGTCGTGGTCGTTTCTTGTCATTCGCTGAAAATAAGCCGGACGAGAAGCAACTACGGTGAGCATAAATTTGCTATTTTATTTGTCACTTCATTAATTGTATTTAATTCTTCAGAAATAAACGCCATCACTGTAATTTACATTTGGTGTTCAGATTTCAAATCTCGTTCGAGCCTTCAGCGTCTACATCTTTATTTCGTGCTGCATTTTAATTTTTTCATGCATTTATTGCATCCATTGCAGCTGCCATTTTGCAATCACCTTCGGCACTGGAAGTGGCGCACCGTTACCGGCATTCTTCGTATGCTGTCTTGTGTTAAGTACATAATTTTTCGTCATACTAAGAGCCTATACACACTTGCGACTCAATCGATTTGGTCGAATTGGACTGTTGTATTCACACTACTCCAACTATTTAGTCGAATCGGTGGCAGCTATTCACACTTGAGACTAAATAGTCGTGCGATTGACAATGACATAGTGTTGCCAATGTTCACATTTTACTCAGCAAATTTTACATTAGTGGTCTTCATATAAAGTGATGAAGTATTAAATTGTTAAAGTTTATCTGCATTCTTACATGAAAGCACCTTCTTGTCAGCTGTCAACTTGATTAATAAATAAAAAACAATAAAATAAACAAAAAGTGCATACATTCTTTGGCTTTGTTTCTTATTAAACTAGCAACTAGCTGTCAAGTAAATGAAAAGAGAAAAACGGAAGGAATTACGCTCATAAAGGCGAAACGAACAGAAGTACAAGAAACGGAAAAATAGTAAAAATCAGCCATTAATAATTTTCATGAAATTTCATTTTCATTATTTCTATTTTAAAATGCGATTAATGACATTTGAAGAGAACAACAATATCAAGAAACATATGAAAACGGAAGTAAATATCCTTAGTTAGATAATTCTTGTCTATAACTACACCATTTCCAGATGGATTTTAGAAAGCGTCAACTGGATTTTAGAAAGGGGAAATTGGATTTTAGAAATGTCGATTTGATTTTAGAAAAGGGAAATTGGACTTTAGAAACTGTAAATTGGATTTTCGAAAATTTATATAATTATTAATTTATACTTTCATACGCAATAAAGAATTTCTATTCGAAAAATTCTGTGTAAAATTTATTATAAACGCACATTCTGAAATCCAATTCACGCTTTCAAAAATCCAATTTTGTTTTCTAAAATCCTTTTAACACTTTCTAAAATCCAATTGACATTTCTAAAATCCAATTTCCCCTTTCTAAAATCCAATTGACATTTCTAAAATCCAATTTCCCCTTTCTATAATCCAGTTAACGCTTTCTAAAATCCATCTGGAAATGGTGTAGTTAATAAGAAACGAACCTTTTGTTTTTAAACATTTTGAAAATATTAATTGAAATATTCAATCTCTACAATTTACCAAAAGTGAAATAAAAGTAGTTCTGTCAGCATGGCAACTCTTTCCACTACGAATATCACTGTTGTTGTTGTAGTCGTTCGACTAAATTGTCTCAAGTGTGAATACGTAGAAGGGCGCCTTGCTGATCAAGCAGTTGTAAAACTGTTTCAGTTGGAATGAAATTGGGCTGCAAATCCAACTGTTTCAGTTGTACAACTAATTGAATGTAGTGTGAATGCTTCCATACATTCCCATGCAAATCAATATTCGACTAAATCGATTGAGTCGCAAGTGTGTATAGGCTCTAAATCGATTGAGTCGCAAGTGTGTATAGGCTCTAAATCGATTGAGTCGCAAGTGTGTATAGGCTCTAAATCGATTGAGTCCCAAGTGTGTATAGGCTCTTAAATTACGTTTACCTGAATATGATTTAAATTCAACAATTGAAAAAATTGACAGAAAATCTTATAAAATATCCAACGATGGAGCCGTCGGCTTGTGAAGGTATTAATCGCTTTCCTTTACCAACTCATTATTGTAATATACATATAATACTTTACGGTACAATGGCTAAAACTTGTAAATTTTTAACAAGCGGGCTGTGAATGGACGCGTTTCGATCCCAGGAACACGAATCAATTTCAATAAAAAGTTAACGAAAGACTCGTTTTTTAATTGCTTATTGCGAACACGCAAATTCAGTTTATTTTTTTTACTATTTGATAATGCATCCTTTATATTTACTATTTCACGCCCAAAATGTGCTAATATGTTGCAAATAAATATATTTTAGTAAAGCCGGTATCCACATCACAAGAAATGGTAAAACTCCATATAAAAGCCAGTAAAGGTTGGAACTTCATAAGTCGTGCCACGATTCCAGGAAAACTGATTTTTCTAGGGGGCGTGGCACCGCCCCCCGATTCTATATCTGAAGTCCAAACGGCCAGGAAACAAATAGTTTTGGAAATATTAATGTTTAAAGTTGCGTAAATTGTCACACTGTATGCAGGGCGGTAGAGGGGCTCTCACAGATCTTAAAACTGAAAACCAAACTTGCCGGAGGCTTATAGTTCCCGAGATATTCCTTCCTAAAGTTATGAAAATACTATGCAGAAGGACATCACCGTGGCGGTAGCCACGGTTGGGGCACACGTCCGGACGGATGGCGTAGCCCAGGGTTATTTTTTATAAGCGCGGCCGAAGGCCGCCAACGCAGAAAAGTTTTTTTTGCAAAATTTTCGCTAAACTCCATGTGTGGTGAAATTTGTATGGGAACTTTAACAGCAAATATCTCGGGAACTATAGGCCTCCGGTAGGTGGGGTCTTCAGTTTTGTGATCTGGGGGCCCCCCTCTACCCTCCTTAAAAACCATTTTTTTCTAGCCGTGGGGGACTCGTCTAAAATTTTACCTATCTCGGAAACCATAAGCCTCCGGCAAGTTTGGTTTTCAGATTTGGGATCTGTGAGAGCTCCTCTACACCCCTGTATAAGTCATTTTTCTCGGGGCGTGCTGGAATAATGGAAACATTTCCCAGTTTTGGAAATATTAATGTTTAAAGTTGCGTAAATTGTCACACTGAAAAACTCTTTTTGGTAATTATCTAGTTTACGGTGCATCGACTAAAACTGCTCCAATTTAAACAAATGGGGTACCAATCGACGCGTTTCGATCTCAGGAACACAAATCCGAAGGCGGAGCTTAACTTTTTTTATTTCAATAACAAATTATTAACAAGAAACTGTTTGTACAATGCAACTTTTTTGCTCGCTTAGTACACACACACGAACACATAAATTTAACTTATATATTTATCGTGGGATAACACATACCTTATATTTACTAAATAACACACAAAAAGTTGCAATATTTTACAATTAAATACTATATTTTAATAAAAACCAAAGTAAACAAAAGTCGCTAATTTTAGGACTGTGGCGCGTAGTGTTGCCACCAATATTTACTACTAATCTATATTAACCTGCATTCACACTAAGCTCTTTTTATATGAATGGTGAAAAGTGGTGAGTTTCCGATATATCGCAATATCTAATCGCTGAAGGGTGTACTACGCAGAAGGACATCTAGTTTACGGTGCATCGACTAAAACTGCAATTTTTACAAATGGGGTACCAATCGACGCGTTTCGATCTCAGGAACACAAATCCGAAGGCGGAGCTTAACTTTTTTATTTTAATAAAAAATTATTAACAAAAAACTATCTAACTTTTTGCTTGGTCATTACACACACACCAACACAACTGATTTATTTACCATAGTATCACACATACCTTATATTTACTAAATAACACACAAAAAGTTGCAATATTTTACAATTAAATACTATATTTTAATAAAATCGAAGTAAACAATTTCCCTTTTTCTGCTTTTTTCGACCGATTATTGAAGTGTCAAAATGAGTAGCGTTGCCACTCAATTAGGTGTAATTAACAGCGCATTCGGCATAAGTGCAGAATAGCTACATTTTGCAAATCGACAAAATTTATATTGGGATCGATAAAGCTTCTCAAGGTGAGTTTAAAAATATAATTTTTTTTTCGTGCAAATATATAGGTGGGGAGTTTGAGGGGGGTAAAGTTTCAAAATTAAATATCTTTAAATGCTTATATTTCAGAAAGTATTGGGTCTATTTTCAAAAATTTTACGTCGTTAAAAAGGTAATTTAATTGCCTTTCAGGTGATATACATACTTCACCAAAAAATTTATATTTTTGTAAAAAAAAAGCAAAAAAACGAAATTATAAACATTTAATTTAGGAAAATGTGTAACTTTAACCATATATTCCTCGAGGTACGTCCGGCGCCTAAAATTTACGGATTCAGAACACCCTTCCCTTCCCCTACCACCCGGTAGAAGTCGTTTTTTTGGGGGCGTGTGACATTATTGGAAAGTTTCCCCGTGTATAACATTGTTAGGTAATATTTAAGTGTTATGTTGTTGTTGTTGTATTAGCAGTACTAAGCCCTGCCTAGGCAACACACCTTTGTCATAAACTATCATCAATTTCATCTAACGGTAGACCGAGGAATGTTGCAGCCTCTATGGGGTTTGTCCAAAGGGACATCGGTGTTAGATGGGTTGGTTTTGAGGGGCATGTGAAGAGGTGCTGAGTGTCGTGTGGTGTCTCTCCACATGCTGGGCATACATTTGGTATGCTTGAATCAATTCTGGACCTGTATGAGTTCAGTCTGCTGCAGAATCCCGATCGGAGTTGCGCGAGTGCAACTCGTGTTTCTCGCGGCAGATCGCGCTCTTCTTCTGCTATAGGTGGTGGTTGGTCTCTGATTAATAGGTATGCCGGACGGACGGACACATAGCTGTCAACTGTGTCGGAATGGATTTTATTGAGGGCCTGCCTATAGGTTGCCGGATTGAGCGGTTGTGGTATGTAATTTTCCACCTCTCTGCGTAAGTCAAGAAGGTGTTTTCTGACATGACGGGGGGGTGGTTCTGGCTCAATTAGATGGCTATTAGGGTGGTTTCTTCTATAGCATCCCAGTAAGAATTGCTTGTCTAGCATGGTGTTGTGTTTCTTGACAGGGAGCATTTGAGTTTCAAGGTGAAGGTGGTGTTGTTGTGTCATCTGTAGGCAACCTGTGGCGGTCCTCAATGCAGTGTTTTGGCATGCCTGTAGCTTCGTCCATTGGGTGGTGCAAGTCCCCGGCGACCATATTGGCGACGCATAATTTAAGACCGGCCGGCCAATTGCTTTGTACGTCGCTAATAGTGTTTCCTTGTCTTTGCCCCATGTGCTGCCGGCAAGCGATTTGAGAATTTTGTTGCGACTTTGTACTTTATTGGCAATTGCGGTCGTATGCGCGGAGAATGAGACAAGACTGTCGAACGTAACACCTAAAATTTTAGGATTGTTCTTAGTTGGTATCCTGGTGTTACCAATGTGGATATCCAATTCCAGTCTTACCTCCTTCGTCCATGTCGTGAATAGGGTCGCGGAGGACTTACTTGGAGACAAAGCCAGATTTCTCGAATTAAAGAAACCGGAAAGATCGGAGAGATAGTTGTTGATTTTCGAGCATAGGTCGTCTATGTCGGTGCCTGACGCCATTATCGAACAGTCATCGGCGTAGGAAATAATGTTAACTCCTTCTGGTGGGGAAGGGAGTTTTGATATGTAGAAATTAAACAACATTGGGGACAGGACACCACCCTGGGGAACCCCTTGTTTAATTCTTCTTGCCTTAGATTTTTCGTTCCTAAAGTCCACCGATGCATGTCGACCACTCAGATAGTTCGCGGACCATCGTTTGAGTCTCGGTGGAAGGGATGATTGTACTAGGTCCTCTATAAGGGTGGCGTGGTTGACCGTGTCGAAAGCTTTCGACAGGTCAAGTGCCACGAGGACCGTTCTCGCGCAGGGGCGCTTTTGATTGAGTCCTTGAACTATCTGGGTGTTAATGGCGTTTAGAGCTGTTGTTGTGCTGTACGTTTTGCGGAAACCATGCTGGTGGGTCGCTAGTTGTATATGTTCGTTGAAGTAGGGGAGTAGTACGGCCTCAAGTGTCTTGATTACTGGGGAAAGGATAGATATCGGGCGATATGAGTCCCCTTGGTTGGCTGGTTTCCCTGGTTTCAGTAGTGGGACCATCCTTGCCATCTTCCATATATTGGGTATGACAAGAGTGGTCAAAGACAGGTTGAGGACCTCCGTTAGGAATCTTACTCCCATCTGTCCGAGGTGTTTTAACATCAGCATGGATATTCCGTCTGGTCCGACTGATTTAGACGATTTCGCCTTCCTAATGGCTTCCTGAACCTCCGTGCTGGTGATGTCAAGCTGCGCATCGTTGTTTGGTTGTTTGCGCATTTTTCTGAGTATTCGACGCTTGGCTCTGTCTACCGGAGGATGTGGTAGGAATAGCCGACCAAATTGGTTCGCACATCGCTTCGGGTCCGACTCTGCTTCACCTCCAAAGGTTATGGACACTTTGTCCTTCGGCTTCGTCGGGTTAGACAGGGCTTTCACGGTTGCCCAGAGCTTGGCAACCCCAGCAGAGAGATTGCAAGATTTCAGGTGTTCCCTCCACTTCGATTTTTTGTGTTCGTCCACCAACGCCCGAATTTCCCGGTTGAGGTCCTTAATGCGGGGGTCTCCCGGGTCGGTGTGGCGGATCTGGTCTCGCTCCCTGGCTAATGTAGCGGCTTCACCCGGAAAGTTGGGTCGGATCTCTGGGATTCTACCCGCCGGAATGAAGCGTGCATTAGCTTTGGCAATGACCTTGCGGAATTTTTTCTCGCCGCCGAGCACATCGGTCGGAGCGGGGAGAGCACCGAATATGCTCTCTGTGTATTCTGTCCATCTGTCCCAGTCTGCTTTGTTGTGGTTAGTGTATGTTCTATTGTCAGTTGTTATGAATTCAGCAGGCATATCTATCGAGATGATTATGGGAAGGTGATCTGATGCTAATGTCAAAGTAGGTTGCCAGTCTACGTTGTTTATCAGATTTGCGCTAACAATTGTAAGGTCTGGCGAGCTGCAGCACCTTCCCGTAATCCTAGTGGGGGCCTCGTCGTTCGCCGTGCAGAATGTCGATCCGTCTATCTAATCTGCAAGATATTGGCCTCGTCTGTCTTCTGACAGAGCCGATTGTCATAGCTCAGGGTGAGCATTGAAGTCTCCTACCACCAACCGATTATCCCCCGTAAGCAGTGAACTGATTTCGGGGAGATATTGCGGTGGGCAACAGGAGACTGGTGGAATATATATGTTGTATATCTGCAGTTCGACGTCGCCTGCTCGGACTGCTATGCCCTGACATTCTAGGGTAGTGTCCACGCTGGTTATGTCTGCTTCGATTAGGCGGTAATGCACGGAGTTGTGTGTGATGAACGCGAGACCACCACCATTACCTCTTGCGTGGTCTCTACGGTGAATGTTGTAGTCTGCATGGTTAATCAAAGCTGAGTTGGAAGTCAGCTTTGTTTCCTGGACCGCGGCTATAGGTATCCTATGCCGGTTCATAAAGTCAGTTATCTCTGCGATCTTTCCGGTTAGACCATTGCAGTTAAGTTGTAAGATTTTAAAATGACGCGGAGGGGTGGACGTAACTCTAGGCGTTAGAGACTGTGCTGTTCTGGCTGGCATATTTGATGTTGCGTGCTGCCTTTGGGGTGGCGGTTGCCTTCCCATAGGAGGTGGCATCGGTAGTGCCGATGATGATCCAGCTAGACAGCATGGTGCAATGTAGTTAGCATCCCAGTCTCTGGTTGTACGCAAGCCAGAACACCTGCGAAAATGACACCAGTTATTGCATGAGTTGCATTTTACTGAGGTCATGCTCGCAGGTATCCTGGCGTTGCATACGGAGCACAGCCAAATGATTGGCTGTAATATGTCCCGTGAGTTAGTCGGAAACTGCCCAGGTCTTGTGTCTCTCCTGGGTCGGGTTGATGTAATTGTTGCTGCTGCACCATGTGAAGCAGCTGAATGCTGCCCGTTCCCTGATGGGGATTGCGGCGATGTTTGTGCCGGCTGTGGTTGGTGCACGCAGCACGGTGCCACGAATTGGGGCGTCCACTGTCTGTGAGATGTAAGACCTGAGCAGTTTCTAAGGTGACTCCATCCATTGCATGAGTTGCAACGTACAGATGTTACGTTGCGATGGAGTCTCCCTAGGCAAACGAAGCAGAAGTACTCATCAGGTCCAGGATTAGGTTCTATACCTGATATTAGGAGGAGTGTTTTGAGCAAATTGGCTGCTAGAATTTGCTCAATAGGATGTAGTTTATGGGTTGTGTGTGCTGGTCTAAGCAGGGTTAGGCTGAAATGACAGCCCTTGGTCGGGGAAACCCCGAGTCATTCCGGTACGTAGAACCGGCTGTCGTGGGAATGTGTTATGTGTTAAGTGTTATGTAAAATAGTGCGATTAAGTAACCACTTTCTCACGAATTAATATAAAAAGGAGAAATTGGGTCGGGGTTACACCTCTCCACCACGCCTAGAAAAAACGGTTTTTTAGGGGGGTGGTGGAGGGTCCCCTGATCACAAAACTGAAGACCCCACCTGCCGGAGGCTTATAGTTCTCGAATATTCCAGTACTGTGTATCGGTCCTTAGATACTATTCCAGAAAGTGAATTCTGCCGGCTGAGGGTTATTTTTGTAGAGCGCGGCCGAAGGCCGCTAGCGCAGAAAGGTATTCATAGTTAGTACATATAGTTAGTATAGTAGTCCTTAGATACTATTCCAGAAAGAGAATTCTGCCGGCTGAGGGTTATTTTTGTAGAGCGCGGCCGAAGGCCGCCAACGCAGAAAGGTGTTCCACCCAAAAGTACTGTGGATCGGTCCTTAGCTACTATTCCAGAAAGAGAATTCTGCCGGCTGAGGGTTATTTTTGTAGAGCGTGGCCGAAGGCCGCCAACGCAGAAAGGTGTTCCACCAAAAGTACTGTGGATCGGTCCTTAGATACTATTCCAGAAAGAGAATTCTGCCGGCTGAGGGTTATTTTTGTAGAGCGGGGCCGAAGGCCGCCAACGCAGAAAGGTGTTCCACCCAAAAGTACTGTGGATCGGTCCTTAGATACTATTCCAGAAAGAGAATTCTGCCGGCTGAGGGTTATTTTTGTAGAGCGCGGCCGAAGGCCGCCAATGCAGAAAGGTGTTCCACGCAAAAGTACTGTGGATCGGTCCATATATTCTACTCTAGAAGGAGAACTCTGTGGTATTTTCCAACAAGTTGTACACCAAATTAAAGGTATTTTAAAGCTCTTTCTGACAATGATACATTTACATATAGTTAGTAAAGCATTTTTACGAAAAAAGCATGTGTTTTATAAAAAAAATATGAAAATTATGTTTTTTAAGTGTTTTTTTCAAAATTTGTATAAAACTTTATATGAATATGGGCACCAAATGAAAGACCGTTTAATTACCTATTCACCGGTATAAAGTTTTTTAAGATTGGATTAGTACTTTTCAAGATATACGCCTTTGAAAAAATTTAGACTTCCATCTTTACCCCCCCCCCCCCCCCCCCCTAACACCCTGCCATTTGGTTTGCACCAAAAAAAAAATAGACCACTAAAATCAGAAAAAAAAGGCGGACCACGCCCACTTTTTTATTTTTGTCTAGCTAAAATGTAGCTATTCTGCACTTGTTCCGCGCATTCACACTTAAGCATTTAAAGTTGCAAAAAATATGCCTTTGCGCAGAACACTTTTCTGCGTTGGCGGCCTTCGGCCGCGCTTATTTAAAATAACCCTGGGCTACGCCACCAAAGTCCGGATATACAACCTAACCGTGGCTACCGCCACGGTGATGTCCTTCTGCGTAGTACACCCTTCAGCGATTAGATATTGCGATATATCGGAAACTCACCACTTTTCACCATTCATATAAAAAGAGCTTAGTGTGAATGCAGGTTAATATAGATTAGTAGTAAATATTGGTGGCAACACTACGCGCCACAGTCCTAAAATTAGCGACTTTTGTTTACTTTGGTTTTTATTAAAATATAGTATGTAATTGTAAAATATTGCAACTTTTTGTGTGTTATTTAGTAAATATAAGGTATGTGTTATCCCGCGATAAATATATAAGTTGAATTTATGTGTTCGTGTGTGTGTACTAAGCGAGCAAAAAAGTTGCATTGTACAAACAGTTTTTTTGTTAATAATTTGTTATTGAAATAAAAAAGTTAAGCTCCGCCTTCGGATTTGTATTCCTGAGATCGAAACGCGTCGATTGGTACCCCATTTGTTAAAATTGGAGCAGTTTTAGTCGATGCACCGTAAACTAGATAATTACCTTTCTGTGTTGGCGGCCTTCGGCCGCGCTTATAAAAAATAACCCTGAGCTACGCCATCCAAGTCCGGTCGTGTGTCATAACCGTGGCTATTACTATTAACAATTTCATAAAAAATTGTACATATATTTGTCAATAGACCACTGGTGGGAAAATGCGACTCATGTGAGCAATGAGAGTAAGCACTTGTGTACGTATACACACCGGTTGTCACTACTACAGACAAATAAAGAGCGTAAAACGAGCGCTTACGATGGGACTAGGCGATCGTCGATTAGCAAAAATAATTAAGTTGCCTTCGACTGGCGTGAAATCAAGTGGTCGTTAGGTGGCCGTCACTTGAAATTATTTTATTTGCAAATAACGTGTGTACACAAATACATACATATGTCTGTACATATGTATACGTACGTTCTTTCATAATTTCGAAAAGCGTGCGCGCATGACCCTGCTCGCTCAACATCTGCATGCAGACTGATTATCTGTAATAATTTTTCACTTTGGCCTACAGTAGGCGCACCAACACACGCTCATTTTTCGGTCATCGCTTGAATGTGTTAGTGCCCACCTATGCAATAGACACTCCCACTATACCTCCTGTAAATTTCAATTAAAAATATGAAGTGGTTTAGAAACTATGAACAATGGCACGACTTATGAACTTGCAGCCAAATTAAATGTTACCTATGTATACATAGCCTGATTTAGTATAATTTATAATTTCAATTCTGTGGGTTGTTTATGGAAGGATTTATTAGAAAAACTAGTGTCTGGGCTATTTAAATGGAGAAGTTATACCCCAAAATGTCCATATCTGAACAATCGGTTGTATGGGAGCTATATGTTATAGTGGTTCGATCTTGACAATTTTCGCTAACCTTGTTTGGGCCAATATGGGTACAAATACTTCAAAATTTCACACCGTTAGCTATTTAAATGGAGAAGTTATAATCTAAAATGTCCATATCTTCTGAGCAATCGGTTATATGGGAGCTATATGTTATAGTGGTTCGATCTTGACAATTTTCGCTAACCTTGTTTGGGCCAATATGGGTACAAATACTTAAAAATTTCACGCCGTTAGCTATTTAAATTTACAAGTTATACCCCAAAATGTCCATATCGGAACAATCGATTGTATGGAAGCTATATGGGCTCAGATTTCCATTTGACTACCAAGAGGGTAGGCCTTAGATTAAGGAACCACGGTCCGAGAAAAATGACTTTTTCAGGGAGGTAGAGGGCCTCTCACAGATCTCAAAACTAAAATCAAAACCTGCCGGAGGCTTATAGTTCACGAGATATTTGTTGGTAGTTTATTGGTAGTTGGATGGGTCCATAGCTGTTACCCCAGAAAGAGAATTCTGCCGGCTGAGGGTTATTTTTTTGAAGCGCGGCCGAAGGCCGCCAACGCAAAAAGGTGTTCTGCACACAAATATATATAGTGCGTGTTTTTATAAGTGTCTTCATACGGTAATACTGCACAGTTTTGGGGTTTTGTTTTGTAAATATTACAACTGACAAATATCTCCGGTCGACGGGACTTTTGGATTTTGAATAAGCAGGACCTCCTCTACAACACCCGTCAAGTCCTTTTTTTTCAACGCGAGGTAGACTGTTGGAAAATTTTCCCGCTATATGTTATAGTGGTTCGATCTTGACAATTTTCGCTAACCTTGTTTGAACAAATATGGGTACAAATACCTCAAAATTTCACTCCGTTAGCTATTTAAATGGAGAAGTTAACCCCTAAAATGTCCATATCTGAACAATCGGCTGTATGGGAGCTATATGTTATAGTGGTTCGATCTTGACAATTTTCGCTAACTTTCTTTGGGCCAACATGGGTACAAATACTTCAAAATTTTACGCCGTTAGATATTTAAATGGAGAAGTTATACCCCAAAATGTCCATATCTGAACAATCGGTTGTATGGGAGCTATATGTTATAGCGGTTCGATCTTGACAATTTTCGCTAACCTTGGTTGGGCCAATATGGGTACAAATACTTCAAAATTTCACGCCGTTAGCTATTTAAATGGAGAAGTTATACCCCAAAATGTGTATATCTGAACAATCGGTTGTTGTGGAACTATATGCTATAGTGGTCCGATTCGGCCGGTTCCGACAAATGATCAGCTGCATATAACAACATACCTGTATTCCGAATTTCATTCAGATATCTCAAAAACTGAGGGACTAGTTTGGGAACAAGTGCAGAATACGGTCCGGTAAGCTAGACAAAAAACAAAAAGTGGGCGTGGTCCGCCCCCTTTTACTGAGTTCAGTGATATCATTTTTTTTTGGGGCTCGCTCATATTAAGGGTGATAGGGGGGGGGGGGGTAAAGAAGAAATTTTCTAAATTTTAAAAAGCGAATATCTCGAAAAGTATTTAACCGATTTTAAATTAAAGCACACCATTGAAAAGGTAATTAAAACACTTTTTTATGATATACATATGTATAAGCTTATAGTAAATAGTTTGTAAGAAAATTAAGAAAACAAAAAAAAATCAATGTATTTCATAAAAAAACCTATTTTATAAAAAAAAAATATTATAAACATATATTTTTGTTGCTGAAATCAAAGAGAGAATTCTATTACCTCTTATTTGATGTATAACATGTTATATAAATATGTACAAATAATAAGAAAATTTGTGTACATTGGCAACCACGTATATCATAGATGCCCACGAAGCTGCTCGCGAGCACAGCGCTGTCGCAGAGCCATATATGTATACTGACGTGACGTAGCAAAGCACTGCTTCAGTCGACTTTGCCGTTGGTTGTTTTTCTTCTGAATTTTAGCTCGTGGTTGCCAGCTGTGTAACCGTTATGCGCAATTATGAATGCAAGTAAATAATTTTTATTTGCGAAAATGTCCACAATGTGTGATGACGTGCACGAATTAGAGTTTTTTATTGTCAAAAACTCTAATTCCGAATACGATTGTAGCATAATGGTGAGATATGCTGCCTACGGACCAAAGAGCGTAGGTTCGAGTCCCGAGTAGCGCATTTTTTTTTTGTTTGGGATAAATTTTTCACCTCTCGTTTACAAAACATTGTATAAAAATGTTTATTAAGAATTTCCTTCCAAACGTGAAATGCAATTATAGAATTAGGGTTCCTTTTCGTTGATTCAGCAGTTACTATTAAATGAATTACAAGTTTTATATTAAAGATTTTCGAAACGTTTTGCTTACTGAAGTAAGTTTATTGTAAACTTATAACAAATGTATTTTGCATATTGGGATATTTATTATATTTCCATATACGTACGTATGAATATGATTTTTAGAGAAACATTGGTGTCTAATACTTTTGGGCAAGGCTGTATATTTATATTTATCATTTGAGTGTGAGATGTATTTACGTACAAGTATTTTAAATAACAAAGGTGGAAAATTATCATTAGCCTAAAATCATCATTAGCAAACAAAACACACCTCAGTTCGGTGCCATTACAGAGAAGTGGCAACTCACGTTTCTAGCGACCAAACACCATGCATCAACACTACGACAAAATGAGACTGTATTTGTGTGGGCATCTATGACGTATATGCTCATACTAACAGCATATGAAAAAAACGGTATATTTCAAAGGTACTATTGTACGATCAAACGAACTTACCTGAGTGAAGTTCGATCGTAATTATACTAGCTGTCTCGTCCGAAGATATCAAACTGGTAGTAACGTCAGTTGCCAGATCTAATCACAACATTTTACAACACTTAAACAAAAAAATTTTTTGTCGAACGACAACCCATCTCTAGACTGCTATCCCTAATTCATTCATTTTACAGTTCCCTACAAATCGACTCAGGGTATGACTAAAATTTTATAATTTTGTTTATTATTTCTAAATTTTAGGGTGGGTGGGTTTGATATCTTCGGACGAGACAGCTAGTATAATTACGATCGAACTTCACTCAGGTAAGTTCGTTTGATCGTACAATTATACCACACTGTCTCGTCCTCGATATCAAACTGGTAGTTATTTACAAACTGGAGATTTGTTTAACGTGTTTTATTTAATTCAAATTACTTGTTTTTGATTTTGACAATAAAAAATTGAACTCGCTAACTTTTTTTTCATTTTCCATAGGTCTGTGATAAAATCGAGCAAATGTCTCGGACTTCTTCGTCCATCCTGCCGCTTTACGTATAGTCTCAATGTCAACTCCATTCCTAAAGGCCGCTGAGGTAGATGCATGACGTGTGCTATGCGCAGTGAATTGGCTTACATCCAGCCCACTTTCTTGCATAACGCGTTTAATCCATCTGCTAATTGTTTGTGACGACGCCTGATGATGCGGTTTGTTAATTGTTATAAAAAGATTGTTTGATTGGCTTCTTAAACTCTCTGTCCGGTTAAGGTATGTTTGTAAGGTTGCTACTGGGCAAATTATATCATTCTCTGTATAAGTCGGAATTATCAGATTTGGTTGAATGCCGCCAACTGCTGATGTTTATTCTTTTTCATACAGAACTCATACCAGGCAATGATCGGTTTATTGTACTGCTTCAATGTGTTTTCGGACAATGATGCTAAGATGTATTTCAGTGATTCTATTGGAGCTTGTTTGTTAGTGAACGCTTCCCCGATAATTTGCCTGCAATTAAGGTTATTGACTTCCATGCGGGGTGAAATTCTCTGAAAGGAGACCTCAAAAGGTTAATATTTTGTTCAAAATAAATAGGTTTAGCCACAAGTAACTCATTAAAAATTGGAAACCAGGGTCTTGATGGCCAATCTGGTACTACCAATATACCTTCTGCCTCATCATTCATTATTTTCCTGAGTACTTTTAGAATGATAGCAAAAGGTGGAAAGGCATAGAAATAAATATTGCTCCAATCCGCCGTAAAGGCATCTACTCTTACAGACTCTGGGTCTGGAAACCAAGAAAAGAAAACTGGGCACTTTTTATTAATATTCGTCGCAAATAAATCAATACTTGGCCGACCAAACTTCAACTCAATTTCCCTGAAGGCATACTCCGCAAGCTCCCATTCTGTTTCTTCTGACTTTATACGTGACTCTATCAGCTTCTACATTTTCTGAAGATCTAATATATGTAGCATGAATCCATATTTCCTATCTTGGCGCCATTGCCATATTTCTTTACTAAGAGCAGACAATTTGGGGAATTGTATACTACCCATTTTATTTATATAACTAATCGCGGTAGAATTATCTATTCTGAGCAAAATTTCAGATGACTTTACATGAGTTGCAAAGCATTTCAGTCCATAAAAAGCAGCTTTTAATTCTAGAAAATTTATATGATTTAATCTTTCACTATCACTCCACCAACCATGTGAACGTTTTCCGCTACACTTTACTCCCCAGCCAGTGAGTGAAGCGTCCGAAAAAATTTCTAAAATAAATCTTCCCTCTCTGATAGGGTTATTCGCTATTTC
Organism: Urophora cardui; assembly: GCA_960531455.1. NCBI lineage: Eukaryota > Metazoa > Arthropoda > Insecta > Diptera > Tephritidae > Urophora > Urophora cardui. The sequence continues at coordinate 93,535,651 of OY482673.1, read as the reverse complement.
GATATTCTTGATCCACCAATCAAGATCCTCATATAAATAGGGATCAATATTAACTTTTTGCTCATAATCTCCGTTATTTGCGCTAAGACCTAAGAATTTATGTCTTTCCAGCAGTTTTGTATAAAGCATTCCATACTGAACTGCAGGACAAGCTGCTACGAGATATCCTATAAACTGAGCTAAAAACGTAATTTTCACCCTATGCATCGATTTCAAGTTTTTGGCAGCTGCCTTGATTTTTTCCCGCTTCTCTAGTGGAAGACTCATACAAAAACTACCTGTGTTGACTATAAATCCTAGAAATTTGCAGCACCGAGAGGGTTCCAATTGCGATTTTTTCCAGTTTATTCTTAATCCAAGCTTTTGTAGAAGCAATATAGTCTCTCTTATATTGTTTCTACATTGTGAGTCAGACCTTCCCAACAACAGCATATCATCAAGATAAATAATTGATTGGAAACCTCTCGATCGTAGCTCTTTCACTACTGGTTTCATTACTCTGGTAAATAACCATGGAGCCACTGACAGTCCAAAAGGTAAGCAATTGAATTCGTATAATTGCCCAGCAAATGAAAATCTCAAAAACTTACGGAAATCCTCGTGGAAATCCATGGTATCAATAAATATGCATCCTCCAAGTCAATTGAGGCCAAAAAATCATCTTTGGATATTATTTGCGTTACCGTCTTCCAATCCTCGAGTTTAAAGTGAGGAGCAACAATAAACTTATTTAGCATTTTTAAATTAAGAATAAATCTCTTCCCACCATTTGGTTTGTCTACTAAGAAATATGGCGACACGAATTGACCCTCACTTGGGGTACAGGTGTTAATTGCACCTTTCCTAAGCAAATGTTGAATCTCTGCTTTGTAGTGAACCATCTCTTCCTTCATAAGTGCAGGTTCTTTACGTACCTGAATTTGATATACCTGTGCACAAAAGGATATTTTATATCCAGATATAGCCTGCAGCACTACGCTGTCTGAGGTAAGTAATCGCCATTCACTTACAAAATATTTTAATTGCCCCGCAATATTGCTTACCTGATCTACCGATGATAGTTGGAGCGGTTCCTGCTGCGATTCCTGATGTGATTCTTGCTGCCCCGATGATGACCTGTTTTGTTCCGAGATGCGCTGCCCCCGGTCTGGTATGTTTTTCTCTGATTGTACTTCTTGACAGGGGGTTTGGAGTTTAAATACTGTTTTCGCATATAACCTGTGGCCGATTTCGAAGGTCCATTTTTATGAGTATCTACCGAAGTTTTAAGCATATCTTTACCCGCTTTTTCTAATGCAGACGCTGTTTTGACCCGTTCGGTGAACGCTTCACCAAACAGGAACGTATCAACCGGCCCCTCTGTCGCCACACTCTTAGACAAAAGGGTTAAGCCAGGCAATATAAATGAACGCCTAGTGGTAGTGCGATTGCCAGCTGCGGCAGAACTGCGACTGCGTGATGTAGCAGAACTGCGATTGTTTCTTTTTCTTTTCCGACTTTTGCGCCTTGCCTCATAATTATTCTTCCGATCAGCAGCATCTTTCTCTAAAATAGCTATTCTTCTCAAAGCCTCTTCTAAACTTGATTTTGAAGAATGCATTTTGAATCAAAAAGCTCAAACACGTGCGATTAGATCCACACAACAAAACGTAATGAATTAGGGATAGCAGTCTAGAGATGGGTTGTAAAATGTTGTGATTAGATCTGGCAACTGACGTTACTACCAGTTTGATATCGAGGACGAGACAGTGTGGTATAATTTAAATTAACGTGTATATATTTTTCCAACGTGAAAAAGGTGAATAAAAATGAGTTCGCAAATTAATGTAAAAAAAATTTATAAAATGTTTGATTGTGGGGAAAAAAGCTGGACCAAAATATTATACAGCAATTAATCCACACTGTCTCGTCCTCGATATCAAACTGGTAGTAACGTCAGTTGCCAGATCCAATCACAACATTTTACAACACTTAAACAAAAAAATTTTTTGTCGAACGACAACCCATCTCTAGACTGCTATCACTAATTCATTACGTTTTGTTGTGTGGATCTAATCGCACGTGTTTGAGCTTTTTGATTCAAAATGGATTCTTCAAAATCAAGTTTAGAAGAGGCTTTGAGAAGAATAGCTATTTTAGAGAAAGATGCTGCTGATCGGAAGAATAATTATGAGGCAAGGCGCAAAAGTCGGAAAAGAAAAAGAAACAATCGCAGTTCTGCTACATCACGCAGTCGCAGTTCTGCCGCAGCTGGCAATCGCAGTTCTGTTAGTCGAGACACCAGTTCAAGTAGCCGTTACACGTCGCGTCGCTCAATTCGAAAGTCTCGTAGAGGTTATGTGCGCAACGCCAAAAATTACTTGTCTTCTACTTCTAGCTCGGGTACTTCCCGACATTCACGTTCGAGAAGTGGCAATTCCAAGAGAATACATTACAGGGCTGAAAATCGGCATTCTGAGCGAAGTGATGGTAATCGTATCGCGAGACGAATGACACCAAAAATTCACGCCGGTGAGCGTGACCTGCGAGGCACGACACGGGTGTCAGGCAACTCACCTGACAATCGACATTCAGAGCGAAGTGATGGTAACCGTATTGCGATACGAAAGGCACCAAAAATTCACCCCGGCGAGCGTGACCTGCGAGGCACGACACGGGTGTCAGGCAACTCACCTGACAATTGCTCAAATAATATATTACCAGCAAGCGTACAACGCAATGAAAACGTGAACTCGGCGCTGTCGCCGGAATCGCCCGATCGTGAAGAAGTATTGTCAGACTCCATGTTAGCATTTATTGGCCCAAATACTAATGCGAATGCAAAGGAGCTAAATATTTTCCAACCAATAGCGGAAAATTGGGTGGGTTTGGCAAGATCGGGTCTGTCGAACGTAGACGAACTTCTCGAGAAGTACCCAATACCTAAAAACTGTCCAGGACTGGGAGGGCCAACCTTAAACCCCGAACTTAAATTTACACTAGCGGCGCATGCTCTTAAAAGAGATGAATATCAGCTGGCGCTTCAAAACCAGCTAGGTGCAGCCTTAAGCGCGTTGGGACAAGCATTTTCGAGGACATTGAAACAAGATCCCGAAGATGAAACAAACAAGATCATCAACGAAGCACTTGGAGACGCAGGCAGATTGCTTACTGATTTACACCATAAGTTGTCTACCACTAGGCGTTCATTTATATTGCCTGGCTTAACCCTTTTGTCTAAGAGTGTGGCGACAGAGGGGCCGGTTGATAGGTTCCTGTTTGGGGAAGCGTTCACCGAACGGGTCAAAACAGCGTCTGCATTAGAAAAAGCGGGTAAAGATATGCTTAAAACTTCGGCAGATACTCATAAAAATGGACCTTCGAAATCGGCCACAGGTTATATGCGAAAACAGTATTTAAACTCCAAACCCCCTGTCAAGAAGTACAATCAGAGAAAAACATACCAGACAGGGGGCAGCGCATCTCGGAACAAAACAGGTCATCATCGGGGCAGCAAGAATCACATCAGGAATCGCAGCAGGAACCGCTCCAACTATCATCGGTAGATCAGGTAAGCAATATTGCGGGGCAATTAAAATATTTTGTAAGTGAATGGCGATTACTTACCTCAGACAGCGTAGTGCTGCAGGCTATATCTGGATATAAAATATCCTTTTGTGCACAGGTATATCAAATTCAGGTACGTAAAGAACCTGCACTTATGAAGGAAGAGATGGTTCACTACAAAGCAGAGATTCAACATTTGCTTAGGAAAGGTGCAATTAACACCTGTACCCCAAGTGAGGGTCAATTCGTGTCGCCATATTTCTTAGTAGACAAACCAAATGGTGGGAAGAGATTTATTCTTAATTTAAAAATGCTAAATAAGTTTATTGTTGCTCCTCACTTTAAACTCGAGGATTGGAAGACGGTAACGCAAATAATATCCAAAGATGATTTTTTGGCCTCAATTGACTTGGAGGATGCATATTTTTTGATACCATGGATTTCCACGAGGATTTCCGTAAGTTTTTGAGATTTTCATTTGCTGGGCAATTATACGAATTCAATTGCTTACCTTTTGGACTGTCAGTGGCTCCATGGTTATTTACCAGAGTAATGAAACCAGTAGTGAAAGAGCTACGATCGAGAGGTTTCCAATCAGTTATTTATCTTGATGATATGCTGTTGTTGGGAAGGTCTGACTCACAATGTAGAAACAATATAAGAGAGACTATATTGCTTCTACAAAAGCTTGGATTAAGAATAAACTGGAAAAAATCGCAATTGGAACCCTCTCGGTGCTGCAAATTTCTAGGATTTATAGTCAACACAGGTAGTTTTTGTATGAGTCTTCCACTAGAGAAGCGGGAAAAAATCAAGGCAGCTGCCAAAAACTTGAAATCGATGCATAGGGTGAAAATTACGTTTTTAGCTCAGTTTATAGGATATCTCGTAGCAGCTTGTCCTGCAGTTCAGTATGGAATGCTTTATACAAAACTGCTGGAAAGACATAAATTCTTAGGTCTTAGCGCAAATAACGGAGATTATGAGCAAAAAGTTAATATTGATCCCTATTTATATGAGGATCTTGATTGGTGGATCAAGAATATCGAAATAGCGAATAACCCTATCAGAGAGGGAAGATTTATTTTAGGAATTTTTTCGGACGCTTCACTCACTGGCTGGGGAGTAAAGTGTAGCGGAAAACGTTCACATGGTTGGTGGAGTGATAGTGAAAGATTAAATCATATAAATTTTCTAGAATTAAAAGCTGCTTTTTATGGACTGAAATGCTTTGCAACTCATGTAAGGTCATCTGAAATTTTGCTCAGAATAGATAATTCTACCGCGATTAGTTATATAAATAAAATGGGTAGTATACAAGATAGGAAACTATGGATTCATGCTACATATATTAGATCTTCAGAAAATGTAGAAGCTGATAGAGAGTCACGTATAAAGTCAGAAGAAACAGAATGGGAGCTTGCGGAGTATGCCTTCAGGGAAATTGAGTTGAAGTTTGGTCGGCCAAGTATTGATTTATTTGCGACGAATATTAATAAAAAGTGCCCAGTTTTCTTTTCTTGGTTTCCAGACCCAGAGTCTGTAAGAGTAGATGCCTTTACGGCGGATTGGAGCAATATTTATTTCTTTGCCTTTCCACCTCTTGCTATCATTCTAAAAGTACTCAGGAAAATAATGAATGATGAGGCAGAAGGTATATTGGTAGTACCAGATTGGCCATCAAGACCCTGGTTTCCAATTTTTAATGAGTTACTTGTGGCTAAACCTATTTATTTTGAACAAAATATTAACCTTTTGAGGTCTCCTTTCAGAGAATTTCACCCCGCATGGTGAAGTCAATAACCTTAATTGCAGGCAAATTATCGGGGAAGCGTTCACTAACAAACAAGCTCCAATAGAATCACTGAAATACATCTTAGCATCATTGTCCGAAAACACATTGAAGCAGTACAATAAACCGATCATTGCCTGGTATGAGTTCTGTATGAAAAAGAATATTTCGCCATTTGAACCGAGGGTGTCTACAGTGCTGGAATTTCTATCACCATTAGCTACAGGCAAAACAAATTACGGCACTCTCAATACCTACAGATCTGCTATATCGCTTTTGTCAACGTGGGATATTGGAAGGGATCCGGTAATTAAAAGATTCTGCAAGGGGGTTTCAGTACTCAAACCGCAGCGTCCTAGATATAGCCAGACATGGGACCCAAGTATTGTGTTAGAATTTCTGATAAGTCTAGGACCAAACAATAAGTTAGACCTTGATCGCATTTCCAAGAAACTGGCTACTCTATTGGCATTAGTGACGGCACAAAGAGTTCAGACATTATCAAAAATTAAAATTAACAACATTAATATTAATTCGGAGACAATAATAATAAAAATCCCGGATAGAATTAAAACATCAGCAGTTGGCGGCATTCAACCAAATCTGATAATTCCGACTTATACAGAGAATGATATAATTTGCCCAGTAGCAACCTTACAAACATACCTTAACCGGGCAGAGAGTTTAAGAAGCCAATCAAACAATATTTTTATAACAATTAACAAACCGCATCATCAGGCGTCGCACGGTGGTCCCAATCGCTTATCCAGCGCGAATTAAATCAGTAGCTTCAATAAAGTTAGTGTTTTGTAGGAATACCTGTTGATTTATTGTGTAAAAACGCATCCTGCATAAAATAAAGTAGATGTAAATGTTTTTTTAAGATTCATAGAAGAAATTGGTAAATTATGGTGTGTAAAATTTGTTTTTTTTTTTTTGGTATAGTGAAAATATTGTTTAGGACACCGAAATTTGGCCAGTAGAAAGTCCAGCTATTAATTTTAATATTAAGAGAGGTGTGAAATGAATGTATTTTTTATAGCAGTACCTACTTTTTAATTATATTTTTTTTTTTTTAATTTATAAAAGCTATATGTACATAATATAATTTAGTGAGGGTTTTTGCGATCGTGTATATTTTTTTGTGAAATTTCCGAGAATTAGTAGCAGTAACTTTTTCAACAATTGCAGCAGCATTTCGTTTTCCCTTTTCTCGTAAACTAGCCTGCAAAGCGGCAGAAAGTTCTTGAATGGTCCAGGCTGAGGCGAGCGCTCTTGCTTTTTTTTTTTCTTCGACCTAGCTCCACTCTCACTAAACTTTTTCGTAGGTCTTCCACCTTTGAAGGTCCAGGCTGAAATTCCTCGCTTTCTATAGGAAATACAATTTCAGACTGTAACCATCCGTTATTAGTTATGAGAAAACGTGATAAACTTGTTTTTACACTTTTCCACCGTTTTTCCACACTTTTAATAAAATTGTCTAATATTTTTTCACAATTATGTAGATTTATATTATGCTTTTCCGAAAGAACACATTTTAAGGCACTGGAGCAGTTTTTCCTAGCCAAATTTTTAAACTTAAGCCACTCATCCAAAAGTTCCTTACGGGTAATTCCCTGAGGACACCCTAAAAAAAAATTGTCAAAATTATAGAAAGTCGAAGAAAGTTTTCATTTATGGTAATAAGTATTGCTAAAAGGTAAAGCTATTTTTTTATAACATTCCCAACACGTGCAAATGCGTGCAATTTTTTATAACCTTAAAAATTTTCGATTTTTTTTTTCTTAAATTGATCGGTTATAAAGTAAGCCTTTTTCAAATGCAATATTTATTCTATTCGTTAAAAACTCATACAACTTACCTTTTGATGTTTTTTCCATGAGGTACAACAAAAAAATTACACTTATTCAAGAAAAACACGTGGATTTACGATTGATTGCAAGGTTTATATAAAATATTCGACCGACGATTTTACGGGTACACACTTTTTGAGCACGATTTTTGTTCATATAACAGCACTTATTGCATAAAATTTTTTGTGATTTAAATTGTATACACTTTCGAATATTAGTTTAGTTTACAAAAAAATTAATATGACACCTGTCAATTTTTGATTAAATTCGCCCTAAAAAAACAATTGGGACCACAGTGCGTCGTCACAAACAATTAGCAGATGAATTAAACGCGTTATGCAAGAAAGTGGGCTGGATGTAAGCCAATTCACTGCGCATAGCACACGTCATGCATCTACCTCAGCGGCCTTTAGGAATGGAGTTGACATTGAGACTATACGTAAAGCGGCAGGATGGACGAAGAAGTCCGAGACATTTGCTCGATTTTATCACAGACCTATGGAAAATGAAAAAAAGTTTGCGAGTTCAATTTTTTATTGTCAAAATCAAAAACAAGTAATTTGAATTAAATAAAACACGTTAAACAAATCTCCAGTTTGTAAATAACTACCAGTTTGATATCGAGGACGAGACAGTGTGGTATAATTGTACGATCAAACGAACTTACCTGAGTGAAGTTCGATCGTAATTATACTAGCTGTCTCGTCCGAAGATATCAAACCCACCCACCCTAAAATTTTAGAAATAATAAACAAAATTCTAAAATTTTAGTCATACCCTGAGTCGATTTGTAGGGAACTGTAAAATGAATGAATTAGGGATAGCAGTCTAGAGATGGGTTGTCGTTCGACAAAACAATTTTTTGTTTAAGTGTTGTAAAATGTTGTGATTAGATCTGGCAACTGACGTTACTACCAGTTTGATATCTTCGGACGAGACAGCTAGTATAATTACGATCGAACTTCACTCAGGTAAGTTCGTTTGATCGTACAATTATGGCCTTGTCCACAGTGCTTTTGCGCAGAACACTTTTCTGCATTGGCGGCCTTCGGCCGCGCTCATAAAAAATAACCCTGGGCTACGCCATCCGTCCGGACGTGTACCCTAACCGTGGCTACCGCCACGGTGATGTCCTTCTGCGTAGTACACCCTTCAGCGGCGGCGATAAAAATGTAAGTATACAAATTTCGGCCTTTTTCGATCATTTTCCTCATTTCGACATTTTTTAATGCGGTCAAAAATGTATTCGGTATAATAAGGCTTTTTTCAATTCGGTCTTTTAAGATTCGACATTTTTTTTTTTCGACTTATCATACGAATCCCTAAATATAAGGTTTTTTCCATATGCCGTTAGTATGAGCATATACGTGGTTGCCAATTCACACAAATTTTCTTATTAATTATATACATTTATATAACATTTTATATATCAAATTAAAGGTAATAGAATTCTCTTTTTGATTTTGGTAACAAAAATATATGTTTATAATAATTTTTTTTTAAATAAAATACGTTTTTCACAAAAAAAGTTGATTTTTTTTTTATCCTCTCAAATTTCTTACAAACTATTTACTATAAGCATATACATATGCATATCATAAAAAAGTGTTTTTAATTACCTTTTCAATGGTGTGCTTTAATTTAAAATCGGTTAAGTACTTTTCAATATATTCGCTTTTTAAAATTTGGAAAATTTTATTTTTACCCCCCTCTAGCACCCATAATATCTTCGAGCCCCAAAAAAAAAATTACATCTCTCAAATCAGAAAAAAAAGGAGGACCACGCCCACTAATTTTTTTTGTCTAGCTTAACGGGCCGTATTCTGCACTTATGCCCAAAGTTATAATGCCATTTCATTCTCATGAAAGGTATAAAAAGCTCAAGAATCAAGTCAAGAAATTTTCCTGTGTCAAATTTTCGGTAAATTTTAGACTACGATACCCGGGCTAGAAAAAAACGGGTTTTTTAGGGGGATAGAGGGGGCGGAGAGGATCACAAAACTGAAGACCCCACCCTCCATAGGCCTATTGTTCCCGAGATATACGTCGTTCAAGTTCCGATATGTCCCTTACAAATTTCACTGAACACTCGCGAGGGTTGCCTTAGTTGGGTGTTGCCGGTTGGGAAAAAATGGTGAAACACCACATTGCTTTTGCGCAGAACACCTTACTGCGTTGGCGGCCTCTGGCCGCGCTTTAAAAAAAAATAACCCGCCACGGTGATGTCCTGCGTATATTTAAAGTGTAAAAAAAATAAAAAACTTACCGAAGTTAAGCTTAAAGAATTATTTACATGTTGTGTGCGTTGATATGGCAGCACAAAAAGTACTGTATAATACAACCCTGCATGTAATCGGAAACACAGAATACACATAACTCGTCGCGGTTAGTGAAAAAATGTAAACAAATTTATAAAAGCGAGTTTTTTATAATAAACACGTAAAATTCTCCCGAAAATATAAATAGAATCCAAGTGTAAATGTAATTCAAAGTTATAAAAGTGAAAACTTGTTTAAAAAGTATCGTTCCAAAGGTAGTTGAATCAATTTTTCCACATGAAATTTTGCTTTTGGGAAGGGTGAATTTAACAATAAATTACATGAATTGTGTAATAAAAAAATCAGTGAAAATGATTTATTTAGTTAAACTAAAGCTAGTACTTGCATTTTAGTCACATTCCTACTGATTTTCTTGGTGAAATTCCCATTATTTCGCATTTTCAAAAAGTGGATATCGACGTCGAAACTTTGGCCAAATTTTCTTTAAGCAGTATCCACTTCACAAGAAAATCTATTACAATTTTTGACGACAAATGGGGTTGGCAACGCTGGTTTCGCCAAGAAATATATACCTGAGGGTAATTATCTAGTTTAAGCTGGGTATCCACATCATAAGAAATTGCTCAAGAAAAAATTGGCATTTATTTCTTAAGTAATTTTGACGTTTGATTTTTTCTTCAAGAAATATATACAATCGTATATATTTCTTGGCAAAACCAGCGTTGCCAACCTCATTTTTCGTTAAAAATTGTAATAGATTTTCTTGTGAAGTGGATACTGCCTAAAGAAAATTTGACACAAGAAAATTTCTTGACCATTTCTTAAGCGTTTTTTTATATGGAGTTTTAGCATTTCTTGTGATGTGGATACCCGGCTTTACGGTGCATTGACTAAAACTGCTCCAATTTTTTCAAATGGGGTACCAATCGACGCGTTTCGATCTCAGGAACACAAATCCGAAGGCGGAGCTTAAGGGGTGCGTTCAGCTGGACCCCCCACTAAATGGATTTTAAAATTGATAGGCTAGGATTTATGTGCTTTTTATGTGCTAATTTCCTCCCCCAACAAAAAATTTTGTGCTCGAATTTTAAGGGTATTTTTTTAAATAAAAGCTTGTAAAAATCGAAAGTGGGGGGTCCAGGTGAACGTTCACCTAGACCCCCCTCAATGGATCAAGATGGTAATAACATAAAATGAATTAGATATTTATGTGCTAATTTCGTCCCACAAATTTTTTTTTTTGCTTAAATTAAAAAAAATAATTTCACTTGGGAAGTGGGAGATAGGTGAACAGTGTACAAAACCAACTATATAATCAATAGTTAATATAATATTGATGTACTAATTACCTACACCAACAAAAAAAAGTTTTTTTTTAAATAAAAGAGTATTTAGTATTTTTCTTATCTTAACTGCATGTTTGCTTGCATGTATGTACATACATACATATGTATATATGTACATCCATATGTAGCCGGCTCCTTTTTGCATTGCATACTTTGCGGAGAAACGTGTGTACATTAGAGCGTATCACGGTGTATGGAGGAAAAAAAAGTTGAAAATGTTCCCCCCCAGTTTGAACACTTACCTTATGAGGTTTTCAAAAAAATTTTTTTTAATTTTTTTGTCACCCTGTAAAAACAGCGAAATTTGTTTTTTTTCTATAATTTATATATTTTACGTTCGATTTTCAAAAGTGATACATTTTTAGAAAGGTATTCACCAAGGCAATATTTCATCCATAGACACTTTTAGCCCATCATGCCAAGTTCAGCTTTTATTCTATTTTTACCAAATCCAACACCCTGTATTTGAAAAAAAAAATTGTTTCCTGAATACTAAGAAAAACAAGTAAGAGCGCGGCTGACTTCGGACGTACCAAAGACTGCATACCTTTCATGAATGGGGAAATGAAAAGTTGCATAGTCTGATATTGTTTAATTTATACTTTCAATTCTCTGGGTAATTTATACAAGATTCCTTAGAAAAAGAAGTGTCATTATTTAGATGGAGAAGTTATACCCTAAAATATATATATCTGAACAATCGGTTGTATGGCAGCTATATGATATAGTGGTCCGATTCGGCCGATTCCGACAAATGATAAGCTTCTCCTAAAAATACACTCACATTCCGAATTTCATGCAGATATCTCAAAAATTGAGGGACTAGTTTGCGATTAAACAGACAGACAGACAGACAGACGGACATGGCTTAATCGACTCAGCTCATGATCCTGATCATATTGGTATATATTTTCGTAGGTCTGCAACGCCTCGTTCTGGTACTTTCACCATTCGTGTTCGGTACAAAGTTATAATACCATTTCATTCCCATGAATGGTATAAAAAGAATATTTACCTGCATATAATGAGGAAATAAATGTAATGCATTTATGCTAAATCTTTTCTTGGCTCTAATTTTCTGTAACGTTCTCGGCTACTTACTTTAGCGAGTATATAACCTAGGCGTTCCTCGTCGGCAACTTCTGTACAAGAATCACTTACTACCTTTTCAAATCGCTCAGTATTTAGAGAATGGCATAGAAAATCTAAGTAAATTAATAGGTTATAATTAGTATAATTAGTATCAATCACTGCTGTTTGGAAATATTAATCAGGTATTTTTATAACATCATTAGAATTTTGTAGTTCCTGCAAGTCCGTATCAGAATAAAATTGCAAGCATGGTGGCTCTGTAATTCTAAATGAGCTCCAATCGATCATTTGAGTGTACTATGTACTTTTTCATGGCATTTCTGCTCTGAGTTGCTCTATGTTGCTCTATTTCGACAGCTGCCCTACTTTGCTCTGCTCTAACCCGCTCCGAACTTTTCTTGTTCATTAAACAGAGCTAATATTAATAAGTAATAATGTTTTTTACTCATATAATGATGTCAAAACTAAATTCAAGGCTAAATTTACTTTATTCAAAAAATTTTTTTTTTAATACAGGGTGTTGGTTTTAAATAAATTTTAATAAAAGCTAAAGTTGGTGTCGCAGGTTAATGGCTTATATGGACGAAATATGACACGGGTTAAAACCTTTACAGCAATATATTGCTCGTTAAAATCAAACACCAAATAGAAAAGTTATAAGCAAAAAACGAATTTCGCTGTTTTTACAGGGTGCCGAAAAAAATTTTTTTCCCATTTTTGAAATCTCCAAAGAGTAAACAGTCGAACCAGAGGGGAACATTTTAAACTTTTTTTGGCGATACGCTCTAGTGTACATACATGTGTATGTGTGTATGAGAGCTTTCATATGACATTAAAAGTGGGGGCTGAGATTATCAAAATTGTAATATTATATTATGGACACAATATTTATGTGCTAATTTCGTCCCCGAGGAAATTTTATTTTTCCAACATTGGGCCATATTAATGAAAACCAAGCAAATGCTTTAACTCAAGATTTAAAAATTTGACAAGAATTTGTATGAACCAAATTTCAAAATTTGAGTAAAAGCCTTTATTAATATGACCCATTGTAGACGACAAATGTTTGATTCGCATTTTATGCCGTGGTTTATTAACACTAATTTTAAGTTTAATGAAAAGATAGATTAACATATATTAAAGTCAAGACAATTAAATACATTCACCGCGTTAGGCGCGGGTTTACAAATTACGCGGGGCCTTTACGCGGGTTTTACGTGGTATGAACTCCTTGGCGATTACTATACGAATGATTTGGTAATTTTGATGATGACAGGTTGGTAGGCAGGCTTTTGATAGTGGTGAATTTGATATTTAATTTGTAGTGCCATTTTGTATTGAATTGTCAGGCATAGATGGCGCCAACATCCCACCCCCTGGTGAATCCTGATGGGGATTCACGAAATCCAAAGCGGCTAGCTTAGATGCTGGACGGCGAATGGTACCCGTGCCTGTGCGAACTGTAGCACTTCTGACTTGACCGTCTGACGATGTGATGACGTTGACAATGCGACCTGTTTGCCACTGACCTCTGGGTAACTGGGGGTCAAAAAACCAACACTATTTGACCCGGTTGAATTGGAACTGCTTCTTTATGCCATTTTGATCGTCTGAGCAGCTGTGGCAAATACTCATGGATCCAACGCTTCCATAAGCGATCCTTCAAATTTTGTGCTATCTTCCACTGCTTCTTTAGGCACACCCTTTCATCGACATCACTCGGCGTTTGTGTGGAATTGCAACAACCTAAGAGAAAGTGGTTGGGCGTTAATGGCTCTGGACTTTGTGGCGATATGGGAATGTCAGTAAGCGGACGACCATTTACAATATTTTCCGCTTCGATAACCAAGCTGCGGAACGTTTCTAAGCGCGGAGCCTCCTCCTTCAACACCCTTTGTAAAATTCTCTTTACGCATTGGATCAACCTTTCCCAACAACCGCCTTCTGCTGGATTTGCAGGACAACTAAATTTCCACTCGATTTTGTCTTTTGGGGTTTCGCGCTGAATAGTGTCAAAGTTGAATATCCGGTCTTCTTTCTTCATTTCACGCTGTGCACCAATGAAATTAGTGCCGTTATCGCTCCTCATACGGACTGGCACTCCTCTGCGGTTGACGAAATTGCGTAGACATATCAAGAAAGCATCGGTCGACAAATCTGATGCGACTTCTAAGTGTATAGCTCTGGTGGTTAAGCATGTGAATAAGGCTATCAAGCGCTTTTCACGTCGACGACCCACAGCGACGAAAAAGGCCCCACAGTAGTCGACACCAGTGTACGAGAATGGGCGAACGAATGGAGTCAAACGATCGGATGGCAACTGACCCATCAACGGCGCGACTGGCTTTACCTTTGCTCGTATGCACACCGGACATTGCTTCTTCACGACCTTAAGCTGATGCCACATAGAACTTTGTGTTGCGCTACGTGACACTTTCTGCGTGACAGCTGAGATTAAAATACATGTATCTATATGAGGTTTCTCACATAACAAAAAGTAACGCAACGCCGAAGTTACGCAAAGCACAAAGTTACCCAAATCTCAACTTTTGAGGGCGTTGAAATTTTTTTTCAGTTTCACTTTAATTCAAATGTAAATAAACAAATTTAAATTTCACACAATTGAAAAATGATTTAATAGATTTTTATTTTCTTATTTACTTTTTTGTAAATAAAATGGATAATGAGAGATTTTTCAGAAAATAAATATTTTTGAGAGATGTTGCAGCGTTCATTGTGGCATAGTTTTTCAATTTTGCGTTGTTTGACATTGAAAGCGGCGTAACGCAAAGCGGAAAAAGTTTTATGTGGAATCAGCTTTAAGAAGGGCGTGTGCGTTTGGCACCCAGAACCGTTGGCGTATTTCGTTAATTGTTAATCTGCTATTCTGGTGATGGTTTTTTTTATGGAAGTGATTCAAAACGATTAACGATATTTGGTGTTTTTGTGGTAAAATTATCGGACTACGTGCTGACTCTGGTAAACAATATGCAGCATCAATTCTACCGCTTATTCGTAATATTCCGTCTTCATCCAGTTTCGGTGTAAGTTGAAATATGGGACTTGACCTTGACAGACATTTATTTGCTTTTAACATGTTGATTTCTGTTGCGTAAATTTCTGACTGAGCTTGGCGAAAAACATAGTGTTCTGCGGCTATGAGTTCACTCGGCTCCAGCTCACCACATTGGTGTGGTTTTGACTTCAAATTGTACATGAAACGTTTCACCCACGCTACCACACGAACGAGTTTAATGAACGATGAATATTTTGCGATATTTATGACGGGTTGATGTGTTTGTACAACTACCAATGCTCGCTTTACGTACTCTTCCTCTCCCTCGGTTGTCTGTATTGGCGATTGTTCGGTTGGCCACGACTTTTCATCCGAATAAAGAAAGTCGGGACCTTTGATCCAAGTACCAGCTGGATCACATGTTGGCGATGATTTTACCTTGGTGGCTTCATCTGCGACGTTAAGAGCGAATGGAACCCAACGCCACTGACTTGGCGAAGTATGTGATAGTATTTCTGTTATACGGGTTGAAACGAATTGCTTAAAATCACGTTTGGTTCAGCGAATCCAATGCAGAACGGTTTGCGAATCGCTCCAGAACGTGATGGAATCTATATGCCTGTCGAGACATTCTTCGATTGACGATCGAAGGCGACTTCCGAGTAGGGCGGCTTGCAGCTCCAAACGTGGAATCGTGGTTGCTTTCTTCGGGGCACATTTGGCTTTTGATGCAACGAATGCTACATATATACTATTGGCTGACATAATACGTAAGTATGCGACAGCGGCATAGGCGGCATCGCTTGCGTCGACAAACAAATGAAGTTGAAGATGTTCGGCGGACGAATACAGTGGCGAGTAGCAACGAGGTACTGCGAAATTATTCACCATTTGGAACACTCTCCACCAGGCCTTCCATTGTGATGCAAGCTGTGTTGTTAATTGATCATCCCAGTCAAGGTTCTCCCTCCAGGTATCTTGCAGTAACAATTTAACCCCGATAGTGATATTAGATATAAGGCCGAATGGGTCGTAAATTGCCATGGCAAGCCCAAGTAACTCTCTCTTTGTAGGCGAACGTTTGCTGTTGATAAATTCTTTCGGTATCTTTTGGAATCTAAAATGAAACTCCAGAGTGTCGTTAGTTGAATTCCAATACATACCCAAAACTTCATCTGTTTTCGGCTTATGCTCCATGCTTATGACATTGACATGCATTTGTACGTTATTGTTTAAATGTTGTTGTAATGGTTTGCAGTTTGAGACAAAATTGCGTAAATTGAACCCAGCAGACATATTTATGGCAACTGCTTCCCCAATGACTTCTTCAGCTTCTTCGGGATTGTCAAAGCTAACGACGAGATCATCAACGTACATATTTTCGGTGACGATTTTCTCTCCTCTTGACATTGTATCGTGGAATTTTGCGGCATTTTTTTATGAACTCCGCACAACATGGTGAACATGCGGCGCCGAAAACCATTGATGTCATGACATACACCTTAATTTGCGCATCTGGATTTCCATCCCTCCATAAGAACCCTTGGGAGTTTCTATCGGCTTGTCGAATTTTGATTTGCGAGAACATATCCTCAATGTCTCCCGCTACGGCGATTTGGCGTTGACGAAATTTATGCAAAATTGACATTAATGGCCTTGCTTGTTCTGGACCTTTTAGTAAAAATGTTTTTTAGCGAAATGTTGTCGACAGTTGCTGCGGCGTCAAATACCACCCGCAATTTGTTCGGCTTATGAGGGTTAACCACTCTAAAATGCGGTAAGTACCAAGTCGTCGGACTTTCTACGATGGCTTCATCATGTGTCAACAACTGTGCATAACCCTTATCTATGTATCTTCGAATGGCTGCTTTGGACGACTCGGCATACTGTGCATTTTTTAACATTTTATTTTCTATTCCAACTAACCTACGTTTCGCTATGTCATAGCTGCGTGGCTAAACAATGTTATTCTCACGCCACAAAAGACCTACTTCGTAACGCTGACCGATTTTTCGTATCGTCGATTTTAAAATATTTCTTGCTATAGTATTTTCCACAGATTCAAGCGGACAATCTGGAATTTTGACGCCAATGCAATCGAGGCTAAAA
Source organism: Urophora cardui (assembly GCA_960531455.1). NCBI lineage: Eukaryota > Metazoa > Arthropoda > Insecta > Diptera > Tephritidae > Urophora > Urophora cardui. The sequence continues at coordinate 93,518,618 of OY482673.1, read as the reverse complement.
TACTCGTTGACAAGTTCATGCAGCTGCTTGTTTGACGGCGCATGATGACGATGATGGACCATAGGCAACCCACCCTAGCTTCGTAGCAACTGCGATTGGATCGTGTTTACTAGCTCGAACTGTTTTCTCGGCTATACTTAAATGGCTATTGTCCAACCCAATGAGCAATGATGGTTTGGCAGCGAAATAGTTTGTCATCGGTAGGCCTTGGAAGTGCTTATGTTCATCGAGGACGAATGTTTGTACTGGCAGATCCAACTTCTTTACTGTACGAATATTTTTTATTTGGTGCTTTGACTGTGACTGCACCCCCTTAATCTCCAAATTGATTGTTCGTGAATCTTCTAAAATGTTCTCGTTATTGTACCATTGCAACTCAAGTGGCTTTGAACGACCTTCAGCTCCCAGTTCGTTTGCGACAGATTCTTCCAAAAGCGTTACGGATGACCCTTCATCTAGGATGGCATATACCCTCTTGCTACCTCGAGGACCTACGAGCACAACCGGCAAAATTTTAAATAGGCATACACTCTGCTTACCTTTGTGGCATGTTAGCAGATGTTCGTTAACTTCATTCGGCTTCGCCGATTGACTTGACACATTGACTTCTGTTGTTTGTTGATGCAGAAGCTGGTTATGCATACGACGGCAATTGTTTAACCCACACTCACGCTTACGTTGACACCTTGCAAGGTTATGCCCACGTCGCATACAACAAAAACATAAACCTTTCGATTTGACAAAATCCCATCTACCGCGAACGTTAAGCGCTTTAAATTGTTGACAATCAATTAATAGATGCTGCTGTCCACACTTCAGGCATGACGACTGTTGTTGTTGTTGTTCATTGCTTAGCAGCACACGGCGATATGCGTTTGGTTGACGGTTAGACGACTGATTAGTTTGACGTACGTTTGACGAAGTTTGAACACTGCTTGCGACGGACAAAGTTGATGGCATGACACTGACAACCCTTGCCAACTCATTCAACCACCCAGCGAATATTTCTATAGTTGGAAATGGCGATATTGTTGAAGCGTGCCGGCTCCATTCGAATTGTTTTGATGCGGGCAACTTTAAAACCAGTAATTCCAAAAGCATTGGATTCAACAAATGATGGTCACAGTTGACGGACTTGAAGAATGCGACCATGTTTCGCACTCGGTTTGACAGCTCTATGACCTGGTCAAAACAACCTTCGTAAATTGTAGGAAATTCTTTTACCTTTTGTATCTGTACTTTTATTTAAAGTTCCGGACGACCAAAGTTGAATTGTAGCTCGTCCATGACTAAGGGTACGTTTTCCGGGAATATTAACAAAGATGAAACGACATGTTTTGCTTTTCCCTGCAATGCCTTCTGCAGGCGTATCAAATTCTGTATATTGCTGCAACGAAATTCCATCGTGCTGTCGACGTACGTAGCACGAAACAATGGCCATTCCTCTGGGTTACCATCAAATGTTGGAAGTGGGTGCAATTTTCCAAGCCCTTCGACATACACAGGCGTTACGGCTGATGGTGGATTAGATGGTAACGCGTTTGATGACGAATGTGTGTTAGCTACCAGCTGCGGTGCGTTCGATGAAGACTGCAGAGACTGACCCCGCAGCACAAAATTCCCATTTGACGACTGACTTGACGCATTAATTGCTGGCAGACGCAGCGACTGACCCTGCGATGTACTTGCAATATCATGCATATGCATATCGAATGCGTTGACGGCTGACGTATAGGCACGTTTATATTTGAAGATTGCAGCGACTGACCCTGCACCATATAATTAACTGTTGGCGCTGCCGACTGACGCAGCGTTGCATACGTTGACAGAAATTGCGACTGAGGCGGCGGCAGATATTGTGACTGTGGCTGAGACTGAGATTGTGACTGTGGCGGCGGCTGAGATTGCGGCTGCGATGCTGGCACTTGGTAAATTGATGTTACGTAACTTTGCCCGGGTAACGGACCCGAAGCTGTTAGCGGTTCCGTTGCACCTGTATTAGTAGAAATTGCGGTATCTGCTTCTATACGTGTACGAAGACTTACAATGTCCTTTTGACTTTGACTTGTGGCCTCACGTAACCCTTCGATTGTTTGCTTGAGTCCCGCTAACGCCTTTAATATGTTGTCCATCTGTACCTGTGCCGTATTATCGCCACCAGATTCCAAAATTGTTTGTTCGGCCACATCACTCTCCTCGCCAGACGACTCTCGCCCAGATTCCCTTTGCTTACTTCTCGTCATCATTACTTCTTGCCACGATGGTGAAAATGCTCCTCCCCAATATGTTGGAACACTTTGGCGACCAATAAATGTGCAACCCCCCCACTTTTGAAGTCATATGAAAACTCATATAAAACGTTGGAAAAATAAAATTTCCTCGGGGACGAAATTAGCACATAAATATTGTATTCATATTATACTATCAATATCTTGATACATAACATAGGATAGAAGTTGCATCCAGACCCCCCCCACTTTTGAAGTCATATGAAAACTCATATAAAACGTTGGAAAAATAAAATTTCCTCGGGGACGAAATTAGCACATACATATTGTATTCATATTATACTATCAATATCTTGATACATAACATAGGGTAGAAGTTGCAGCCAGACCCCCCACTTTTGAAGTCATATGAAAACTCATATAAAACGTTGGAAAAATAAAATTTCCTCAGGGACGAAATTAGCACATAAATATTGTATTCATATTATACTATCAATATCTTGATACATAACATAGGGTAGAAGTTGCATCCAGACCCCCACTTTTGAAGTCATATGAAAACTCATGTAAAATGTTGGAAAAATAAAATTTCCTCGGGGACGAAATTAGCACATAAATATTGTGTTCATTTTATGTTATTACCATCTTGATCCATTGAGGGGGGGGGGGGGGGGGTCTAGGTGAACGTTCACCTGGACCCCCCACTTTTAATTTAAAAAAAAATACTCTTAAAATTCGAGCACAAAATTTTTTGTTGGGGGACGAAATTAGCACATAAATATTGTATTCATATTGTACTATCAATATCTTGATACATAACATAGGGTAGAAGTTGCATCCAGACCCCCCATTTTCGAAGTCATATGAAAACTCATATAAAACGTTGGAAAAATTAAATTTCCTCGGGGACGAAATTAGCACATAAATATTGTATTCATATTATACTATCAATATCTTGATACATAACATAGGGTAGAAGTTGCATCCAGGCCCCCCACTTTTGAAGTCATATGAAAACTCATGTAAAATGTTGGAAAAATAAAATTTCCTCGGGGACGAAATTAGCACATAAATATTGTGTTCATTTTATGTTATTGCCATCTTGATCCATTGAGGGGGGGGGGGGTCTAGGTGAACTTTCACCTGGACCCCCCACTTTTAATTTTTAAAAAATACTCTTGAAATTCGAGCACAAAATTTTTTGTTGGGGGACGAAATTAGCACATAAATATTGTATTCATATTGTACTATCAATATCTTGATACACAACCTAGGGTAGAAGTTGCATCCAGACCCCCCACTTTTGAAGTCATATGAAAACTCATATAAAACGTTGGAAAAATAAAATTTCCTCGGGGACGAAATTAGCACATAAATATTGTATTCATATTATACTATCAATATCTTGATACATAACATAGGATAGAAGTTGCATCCAGACCCCCCCCCCACTTTTGAAGTCATATGAAAACTCATATAAAACGTTGGAAAAATAAAATTTCCTCGGGGACGAAATTAGCACATACATATTGTATTCATATTATACTATCAATATCTTGATACATAACATAGGGTAGAAGTTGCAGCCAGACCCCCCACTTTTGAAGTCATACGAAAACTCATATAAAACGTTGGAAAAATAAAATTTCCTCAGGGACGAAATTAGCACATAAATATTGTATTCATATTATACTATCAATATCTTGATACATAACATAGGGTAGAAGTTGCATCCAGACCCCCACTTTTGAAGTCATATGAAAACTCATGTAAAATGTTGGAAAAATAAAATTTCCTCGGGGACGAAATTAGCACATAAATATTGTGTTCATTTTATGTTATTACCATCTTGATCCATTGAGGGGGGGGGGGGGGGGGGTCTAGGTGAACGTTCACCTGGACCCCCCACTTTTAATTTAAAAAAAAATACTCTTAAAATTCGAGCACAAAATTTTTTGTTGGGGGACGAAATTAGCACATAAATATTGTATTCATATTGTACTATCAATATCTTGATACATAACATAGGGTAGAAGTTGCATCCAGACCCCCCATTTTCGAAGTCATATGAAAACTCATATAAAACGTTGGAAAAATTAAATTTCCTCGGGGACGAAATTAGCACATAAATATTGTATTCATATTATACTATCAATATCTTGATACATAACATAGGGTAGAAGTTGCATCCAGGCCCCCCACTTTTGAAGTCATATGAAAACTCATGTAAAATGTTGGAAAAATAAAATTTCCTCGGGGACGAAATTAGCACATAAATATTGTGTTCATTTTATGTTATTGCCATCTTGATCCATTGAGGGGGGGGGCGGGTCTAGGTGAACTTTCACCTGGACCCCCCACTTTTAATTTTTAAAAAATACTCTTGAAATTCGAGCACAAAATTTTTTGTTGGGGGACGAAATTAGCACATAAATATTGTATTCATATTGTACTATCAATATCTTGATACACAACCTAGGGTAGAAGTTGCATCCAGACCCCCCACTTTTGAAGTCATATGAAAACTCATGTAAAATGTTGGAAAAATAAAATTTCCCCGGGGACGAAATTAGCACATAAATATTGTATTCATATTATACTATCAATCAGCCTTATCGTGAACTTCATGTGAACAAAATGTTCCCAAAAATTACAAAGCAAAACAAAAACAAAATGTGAAAAATTGTTATTGTTTTGCTTTATATATTTCGAGGGAAATTTTTCACATGAAGTTCATGATAGGGCTGAATATCTTGATACATAACATAGGGAAGAAGTTGCATCCAGACCCCCCACTTTTGAAGTCATATGAAAACTCATGTAAAATGTTGGAAAAATAAAATTTCCTCGGGGACGAAATTAGCACATAAATATTGTGTCCATAATATAATATTACAATTTTGATAATCTCAGCCCCCACTTTTAATGTCATATGAAAGCTCTCATACACACATACACATGTATGTACACACGTTTCTCCGCAAAGTATGCAATGCAAAAAGGAGCCGGCTACATATGGATGTACATACATGCAAGCAAACATGCAGTTAAGATAAGAAAAATACTAAATACTCTTTTATTAAAAAAAAAAAAACTTTTTTTGTTGGTGTAGGTAATTAGTACATCAAAGCGGCAACTCTTGACTCTACAGACCCCACCATGCAAAGCTCGAGAAATAGGCAATAATCGTCTATGGCAACAAATTGGCGACTCGCCGATTTATTGCGTTTGTGAGAAATCGGCAAAATTTATAATTTCTTGCAGTAACGTATCGATTTCTTATTACAAAAAATCAGCAACATTTGTTTCCCCTACTCATTGTACTGGCTTCTTGCCAATTTGTTGCCTTTATAATAAATTGGAAACAATTACTTGCTGGTCAGAAGTAAAAATATCAGAAAGCCTTGAAAAAAATATATAATAACAAAATTAAATAATTATGAAATAATATTTATGTAATTAAAGAACGAATAAATTCAGAAAAAATTATTATAAAATAAAAGTGCGCTAAAAAAAGTTCCATCTATCGTCCCCCGACCAATAAGACGGTAAGTGGCTAAGTTATTGAAGAAGTGAAATCAATTCCGCTTATGGGTTTTTTTTAATAAAATCAAGATGATCAGTTCCGGTGCTGCGCGGAAAAAAAGCAAAAGAGAATCTGCCACTTTAATACAACAGATCTATAATTTAGAAAATATTTCACCAGGAGTTTCGCAAATAAAAAAACCCTGCATTGCGAAAAACACTACTTCTGATTTATCAATAACCAATGATTTGCTCATTGATAATGACAGTAGCATCAATTACTTATATTCAAGCAGTGACGACGAGGAAATTCCATATTACGAACAAAAACTAACGTTTCGAGAAAAATTAAAAAAGTGGGCGGTTCTTAATTTGATAACTAATTCAGCTATTAATGAATTGCTAGGACTTCTTCGCGAAATTAATTTAAATGTTCCAAAAGATGCGCGGACTTTGAAAGGAACGCCCAACGATGCCGTGGTTAAAAATATGGACGATGGGAAATATATCCATTACGGCTTAAAAGATGCGTTGACCGACTTTTTATATAATAATAATTTTCAAAAAGATACGATTCAAATAAACTTTAATATAGACGGTTTACCACTCTTTAGAAGTTCTAAGAAACAATTATGGCCGATTTTATGCAACGTAGTCGATAGTAAAGAAGTTCTTTTAGTTGGCGCCTATGAAGGCAATTCAAAGCCCAAAAATTCTTCAGAATTTTTAAAACCTTTCATTGAGGAATTCCAAAATCTATCAAAGGAAGGAATACATTTTAAAAATAGACTTTTTGCAATAGATGTGCAATGCTTTATTATGGATGCACCAGCAAAATCTTTCATACTAGGAATTAAGGGACATCTGGATATTATTCATGTGTACGCTGTACGCAAAGGGGTGAGATAGTAAAACGTCGACTAGTTTTCCCACTCTATGAGGATCTTGAATTGAGGAGCAACAAAACTTTCAGAGAAAGAAGTCAACCGGAACATCATAAATATATGCCATCAGCCTTAGAAGCCATAGGTTTAGATATGATCCAACAGTTTTCATTGGACTATATGCACGTAGTCTGCCTTGGAGTGACTAAAACGTTGCTCAATAGTTGGGTGAAAATCAGAGGAGAGGAATATTCCCTTTCTTCTTGTAACATAAGAAAGCTGTCTGAGGCTTTGGTCGCCAATCGCACCTACATACCAAAGGAATTTTGTAGAAAACCTCGCAGTTTGGATGACCTGGATCGATGGAAAGCTACCAAATTCAGGCAATTCCTTCTTTATACAGGACCTTTTATTTCCTTTCAGAGAAAGAAGTCAACCGGAACATCATAAATATATGCCCCCATCAGCCTTAGAAGCCATAGGTTTAGATATGATCCAACAGTTTTCATTGGACTATATGCCCGTAGTCTGCCTTGGAGTGACTAAAACGTTGCTCAATAGTTGGGTGAAAATCAGACGAGAGGAATATTCCCTTTCTTCTTGTAACATAAGAAAGCCGTCTGAGGCTTTGGTCGCCAATCGCACCTACATACCAAAGGAATTTTGTAGAAAACCTCGCAGTTTGGATGACCTGGATCGATGGAAAGCTACCAAATTCAGGCGATTTCTTCTTTATACAGGACCTTCTATTCTCAAAAACATTTTAACAGATGCAAGATATATTCATTTCCTTAAATTGTCTTTGGCCATTCGAATTTTATTGGGATCAGCAGACTGTCAAGTAAACGTTAACTGTGCAAGAAATCTTTTGAAATCGTTTGTTCAAGATGTTCCTAAGCTTTACCACGTGTCATTCATTACGTTCAATTTTCACTGCCTTCTGCATTTGCATGAAGATGCTCAAAGATTTGGATCACTTGAAAAAGCAGGTCGAACTGAGTTCAATAAATGAAGGAGCAATCCATAAAGAAGCAACAGATGGTGTTGGTGGCGATATCAAACTTTTAACGACAAAGCCTGATAATTTTTGTTTAGTCAATGATAAAATAACTTTAATAACAAATATTTATAATCAAGATGGATTAGAATATTACCATGGACGTCCTCTAACGAATTTACAAAATTACTTTGACCAGCCGATATCATCATCAAAATATAAAATTTTCTCTTGTACTAGCCTAAATTTTGCGGAATTGATATCATTTCGTGCTAATACTGTGACATCCAAAGTTATTTGTCTACATCAAAATAATATTTTCTTCTTTATACCATTTATTAATTAAGCAATGGGCCCTACAATAATTGATGCAACCCAAAATGAAGGTAAAAACTCAAAACTTACTTAGCAATATTTTGCACAAATTATAAGACAGATTTACTCTTTTCTTTTAATCAAGATATTTCGAATCAGTTGGAGGCCCATCAGTCAGAATTTATTTACGCTACATTGGAAGCAGGACCAGTTCAAGGTAATAATAAAAATTTTATTCAAATATGCATGAATGTAAATTAATTTTTTATTGGAGATTCTACATTTAATTGTGTACACAAATTTAGAATAAAGATTTGTTCGGAAACTCAGTTTGAAGCGCAACCTGCTTTTGTAGTACAAGCAGAGCATTCATAAACGTAAATTTTTCATATTAGGAATTTTAATTCTTTATCAGTATCAAACTCGAAACCTGAAATGAAATACCTAATGCAATTTTTTCTCAACTTTTAGAATCATTCTCAGTCAAAAACTCTTTGAATTTAATAGTGACCGAATTAAAATGTCTTAGAAGGGTTATTACGCATTTATCTGAGGGGGTATTTTCTTTACGGAACGAGTTTCGTGAAATACAACGCAATCAGCCCAGTTCAGAAACTTCGCACCTCCCTGAAATGCCATTCAATGAAAAAGAAGACTTCTATACCTTTGTCAAAGAACTGGTGGACAATAGACATTTTAAATGAATTCGTAAGTAAAAATTCTTATTGCATGTTGGGACCATTTTCTCAAGAAGTTTTCATAATTTATCTAACCTTTAAATTCATTTTTTTTTTAATTTTTCTTTTGATTTTTTTTTGCAGAAAACATCTCTAAAACGGCTGGGTGGTCCCGATACTGTCAGTTTTTTGCGAGCTGCCATGAGGGCTATATTTACCGATAATTTAGCTGAACAGTTTTCATGGAAAGGCACAAAAAATAAACAACCACTAATTTCTAATTTCGTGGTGACAGTAATAAAAGGTACATATTTTTAGACAGTTTTTCAATATTGTCTTTACATCCCTTTTGTAAAATTTTAAACAATTTTTAAAATAAATGTTACAGCCCATTTATCTTAAAAACTGCGTATTCAATACGTAAATAACGGGTGTAAAAACACTTTCCTGACAAAGTATGTATGCACATTAGGGTGGTCCCCAAATATGTGGAGACAAATTTTATAACATATTTCCTCAACCTCATCCCATAGACTGATGAAAAATTTTCATTTATTTGATTTTAAGGAGCACCCTAATGTACATGCACCAGCAGCCAAAATATTTTATTCCTAATTCATTTATTCTTATATATATATTTTTAGGAATATGTCATCAAAAATTTCCAAACAGCGATGACTTTCGCATAAACACTGTCCTACAAAAGCATCTAATTTATGCGAAGGATCGGATGGAAAAAAGCAAGAAACGCAATAGGGACAAGAATATTAATACAATGTAATTTTTTTTATTAATCTTTCAATTTGTATATAAATATTAATGTTTAATTAATATTGCTTAATTAATACTGTATTTAAAATTGAATTTAATTTATTAATAATAAATATTAAAAAAAAAAACTATAAAGCGATAAGAAAATTTCTTACATATGTAATAAGAAAACGATCCTCTCAGGTAATAAAAAAACAGCTCACTCAGGTAATAAGAAAACGAATCATACAGGCAATAAAAAAACGAATCATACAGGCAATAAGAAAACGCCTCAATTGGGCGAGTAACCTTCGATACGATTGCGAAACGGATAAGCGAATCGTTCAGGTAATAAGAAAACGACTCATTCTGGTAATAACAAAACGAATCATTGAAGTGATCAGAAAACGAATCGACTGTGCGAGTTACCTTCGGCGGACGTTTTAGTCCGACTAGCAATAAGAAATCGGCAAGATTTCGATATCGCTTGCAATATATTTATTTTCGAAACGACTCGTTTTTTTATTGCCGGCAACAAAAAATGTTTGGTGGGACGTAATTTTCATCGCTCTACGTTTTTTGTATTATTTATTTTTAATTTCATCAACTAATATTCGGAATTTTTACCTCGTTAAGCGTTATAAATCATGTATAAACTCTATTGAATTGTTAATTTGTGAACGAACCGCAAATATCGTTCAGATCGTTAAATCATTTTTTCTGCACGTGTTAAAACGCCATCTACATATACATATATATGTTTGTACGTGTATCCCTGTGAAGCATTAGCACTGTGTGAACACTAATTTGCATCGTATTCTTTATCAAAATGGATGACTTTTGCGGCAAATGCAATAAAATGTTCGCAAGAGCTGGATCGGATGTGGTTCCATGCAATGGTTTTTGCAAGAAAATATTCCATCGGGCTTGCTGCAAAGGCGTGTCCGAATATGACTTCAAGCTATTAAAAATAAATCGTCACCTACTCTACCTTTGTGAAGACTGCGTCGACTTTCCTGGAAAAATTGGCAATTCTCTTGACGCAGCAGCATCGAATCATAAGTTCTTGTTTGATCTATTTTCTAAAGCTTTCGAAAATAAATTCAGTGAACTGTCGAAACAATTTCAAGATTTAAAGGACCTAGTTGCTTCATCTCTACCATGTAACAAAAAACCAAATGCGATTAATCTAAATGATAAAACTATCAGTGATCTTAATGCCAATAACATAAACGTCGGCATTGCTGGCGCTCATAACACTGGACCCATCACCACCCCGCAAATAGCATCGCCACACCCGCCACCAAACGGGAATGTAGTGGCTACATTATCCAGTTGCAGCGCTACGGCATCGACGCCTGTCACAATCCGTATTGCAGATGATACTACTGTTTGCGATGTGCATGCCACTTATAAATATCCACTGCACCCGAAGGCTGGCTCCGTCCCTGGTGATGCCATAAAATCGCCGAAGACGGCAGTCCACCCATCTGCTGATACTCACTTGGGCAACAACAACGCGTCCTGCAGTAAGAAAAACAAAAACAAAAGTAACACAACGGTGAGCTCAGCAGCTGCTGTCGCCATACCGTCGAAGTCTCCAGACGTTAACAGTGGCGCACGCGTAGTGAAAGGCATAAGCAGCTCTGACGTGCTTGTTCTGGGTACAAACCCCAACAAGGAGCTAGATGTTGCCGATCAATTGCAATGGATTCATTTATCGTCATTTAAACCATCCGTTAATGCTGAGGATATAAAAAATTATGTCTCTAAGCACTCAGGCGTCGCATCTTCCCATTTAGCCTGTTACAGACTAGTAAGGAAAGGAGTGGAGGAAACTACCCTTACCAAGGTGAATTTCAAGCTAGGCATATATTCATCAGACTTCGACAGGGTATTAGATTCCTCTATTTGGCCCGCAGAAGTAAGGGTTCGGCCTTTTAACAATAATTTTTTTCGAACAACGGGCGACCCCGCCACCACTCGTTAACTGATAATGCTAATATTGAATCGCGTAAATCTGAGCTCTCGCTTTATTTCCATAACGCTGGAGCACGGTACAACCAGAGGCGGAGGCATATTGGCTGCTATTTCATCGTCACTTTTAAGTCGTGATGTCAAACTCCCACTAGTTAGATCTGAAATGGAAGAGATGTGTATTGCTGTTAATATCGGTGGTGTTCCCGATACGGGTATAAATTAAATATTTTTCTGCATTAGTTACATTCCACCAAATAGTCCAGTTGAAATCTATAAGCTGCATATAGACAATATAAGCTCTCTCACCAGCTCACTTCAACCATATCAAACCGCGAGCGTTATTGGTGATTTTAATATAGGTGACGTTCAGTGGATTTATAATGGCGAGGATAAATATTTTACACCATTTAATTTGAAATCCCATTCTGAATCATTGTTATGCGACACGTTGTACTCCTTAGGCCTGTTTCAAATTAATGGCGTACCGAATGACCTCAATAGAATACTAGACTTAGTTTTTATGAATAATGATATGGCATTTAATTTATCAAAATGCAACATACCACTAACACGCGAATCCATCCATCATAAAGCGATTACTATTCAGTTGTCTTTCTTTAAATTTAATTGGGACTCAGAAGTTGAGGAACAATCTTATTGTTTCTCAAAAGCAAACTATCCAGCCCTTAATCAGCTTTTTGATGTGGTAAATTGGGAAACTCTACTAACTGACTTGGATCTGCCTAATATGTATAGAGAATTCAAATCCATAATAGAGGAAGGGCTGAACCGCTATATCCCTATTTCCAAGCGAAAGAGCAAGCAGAAAACAAATGGAATTCCTAAATCAATTGAGTTTAACAACTCAGTCGCCTCATCTGCTCAGAGCGCCTGCGAGCTTTTCGCAAATTTTTTCGGATCAGTGTTCGGTAGTTTTGATAACGCAACAACATCAACCACGTATCACTCCCTGCGACAAATCGTCAATATCGCAAAATTTTCAGTAACTGAAGATCAGGTTCTCGAATCTATCGCTACATTAGATAGTTCAAAAGGGGCAGGATATGACTTACTACCTAGCTCATTCCTAAAAAACTGTGCTTATTCCATTTGTGTGCCACTCACTATCATATTCAACAAATCTCTCAATGAGGGATTAGTCTTGGATGAATGGAAGTTTGCTTTCTTATCACCAATTTACAAATCTGGCTTAAGGAACTTAGCCAATAACTATCGTCCCATTGCAAAGCTTTCCATTATACCAAAAGTGTTAGATAAATTAGTTAATGATCAGTTGTTCAATGCCTTTAAATGTCATATTGTTACAGAGCAGCATGGGTTTTTCCCGGGAAGATCTACCAGCACCAATTTAGCGACTTTCACTAATTTTGTGATAAACAATATCGAGAAGGGGCACCAAGTCGACGCCCTCTACACGGATTTTGTCAAAGCCTTTGATAGCCTCAATCATCTTCTGCTACTTAAGAAGCTAGAAATACTCGGTGTTCATTCTAAAGCTCTTGAGTGGTTAAATTCTTACCTATCGAACAGAAAATTGATTGTCAAAATCGGAAACTGCTGTTCTGATCCTATAAAAGCTACTTCGGGCGTCCCTCAGGGCAGTCACCTCGGACCTCTGCTATTTTCAATTTTCATCAACGACATACAGAACGAGCTAAAGTTCTGTAATTTCTTAATGTATGCTGATGACATAAAGGTTTTTCAGAAAATTAAAGAGCCTAGTGACCTCGTTAACATGCAATTCGATATTGCTTCGCTGGTGTCTTGGTGTGACCGAAACAGCCTAAAACTGAACTTTGACAAGTGTAACATTATCTCCTTCTCGCGGAGCAACTGTGTTATTCATCACAACTACTTGTTCAACGATCTAGACGCGTTCAACCGCCAAACTATTGTAAAGGATTTAGGAGTTTACTTAGATTACAAACTTAAGTTTGATTTTCAAAGAGAATATGTGATATCCTCGGCAAACTAAATTAGGCTTCATCAAACGCAACTCTAGGGACTTTCGCGACCCTCTTACTCTAAAAAGTATCTTCACCTGCCTAGTAAGATCCATAGTTGAGTATGCCGGCGTCATATGGGACCCCAATACCGAAATCCATTCCCACAGAGTAGAGAGCGTTCAGCGACGTTTCACAAAATTTGCCCTCAGGCGACTACTCAGTCGACGATATGCCAACCTATGAGCTGAGGTGTAGGATTCTCAATTTATCTAATCTCGCAAGCAGAAGGAAAATGAATGGTATCCTCTTTATTAAGGATATCTATGACGGAAAAATAAACTCCAGAGCTTCTTGCTCTTTTACCGTTTCATGTACCGGGAACATCTTTAAAAGAGCACTATATCTTCTATTGTAAGACGCATAGGACGAAATATGGTGGGAATGAACCTATACATAAGTTTACATCGCTTTGCAATTCCATCTGCAGCATTTCAGACCTTGACTTGAGTAGGCCATGTTTGAAAAATAAGTTAATCGAATTGATCTGTAATAATGTATTGTGATTATTTTATTGTTGTGTCAAACTATTTTCTTTTTTGTTTTGTTTTTATGCTCTCGAAGCAGTAATAATTGATTCTTGTATTCTGTGAATATCTATGTATATATCGCACCCTAAATCATAAAGGGGCACAACTCAAAATTCAAAAATTTTCAGGAGAGCCAAAAAACTTTTTTTCATTACAAGCAATCGTATGGCAAAGGGCCAGGTATAATGGTTATTTTTCGGTCGAAAGAGACAGTTATGCAAAAGTTTTTTTTTTGCAATCTCCAGAGATATGTTCCGTATACCTGTTTATGAAAAAAACTCGATTTCGAAAAATTTTGAGTTGTGCCCCTTTATGATTTAGGGTGCGATATCAATGTAAGAGCATTGTATTTTGTTATGATGAATCTGTGAGGGTTGAGCCTGGTAGATTGCTGAATAAATAAAATAAATAAATATTATATTAACTATAGATTATATAGTTGGTTTTGTACACTGTTCACCTATCTCCCACTTCCCAAGTGAAATTTTTTTTTTAATTTAAGCAAAAAAAAAAAATTTTGTGGGACGAAATTAGCACATAAATATCTAATTCGTTTTATGTTATTACCATCTTGATCCATTGAGGGAGGGGGGGGGGGGGGTCTAGGTGAACGTTCACCTGGACCCCCCACTTTCGATTTTTTAAAAAATACCCTTAAAATTCGAGCACAAAATTTTTTGTTGGAGGACGAAATTAGCACATAAAAAGCACATAAATCCTGCCTATCAATTTTCAAATCCATTGAGTGGGGGGTCCAGCTGAACGGACCCGGAGCTTAACTTTTTTATTTCAATAAAAAGTTATTAACAAAAAACTGTTTGTACAATGCAGCTTGTTTGCTCGCTTAGTACACACACACGAGCACATAAGTTCAACTTATATATTTATCGTGGGATAACACATACCGGAACAAGTGCAGAATAGCTACATTTTTGAAACTTTGACCCCCCCTAACTCCCCACCTATATATTTGCACCAAAAAAATTATATTTTTAAACTCACCTTGAGAAGCTTTATCGATCCCAATATAAATTTTGTCGATTTGCAAAATATAGCTATTCTGCACTTATGCCCACATACCTTATATTTACTAAATAACACACAAATAGTTGCAATATTGTACCATTAAATACTATATTTTAATAAAAAACAAAGTAAACAAAAGGCGCTAATTTTAGGACTGTGACGCGTAGTGTTACCACCAATATTTACTACTAATCAATATTAACCTGCCTTCACACTAAACTTTTTTATGAATGGTGAAAAGAGGTGAGTTTCCGATATATCGCAATATCTATACCAGCTTTGAGGTTAGTTGTAATGAGCAAATTCTAAAGCTCCTGCCAGACGATGCAATGAAAGTGCTTTCAGAAAGTGAAAAAGTAAAATTTTCTCGTGTAGCCACCAAAAAAGTACTTTCTGAAAGTGTTTTCCGAAATTTCAGCAATTACCCTGCAAGAACTGTGCAGGTCATTTGACCGGTCATATGACCGGCAGGCATGACCAAAAGTTTTGGGATATTTCCTATCACATTCTTAAGGGCATCGGGAACTTTTGTGACCGTTTCATTCACCACGTTCCCGTATGTGTATTTTCAAATTCCATTTTATCCTTATCTATCTCATTGGTTTTGAACTTGGCTAGAAACACATACGAGTGCAAATGGGTTGGCAATATTATATTTTTGTAATAGTCTTAGTACTTTCGGTCACACAATTCTAGCAGGGTACTTTCTTACGAAAAACTTTCATCGTCTAGCTGCGAGAAAAATTCTTTTCAGAAATACTTTTCACTTTCAATTGTTACATCTGTTTTACTTTTGTGCTTTCAGAAAGCACATTTTACCTCCACTTTCCGAAAACTTTCAGGAATTACTTTTCGGTTGTCCACACGGTGAAAGGGAAATGAGTTTTTGAAAGTACTTTCTGGCAGCTGTCAAATTAAATTCAAACAGCTGTGATAGCAAGACAGATGTAGGAGAGCAAACAGCTGTGCGTGGAATGGTGATGGTGGAGACTTTTGTGTTTTTTGTGTTCATATGAAAAATATAACGTGATAATTAATTATTTTAATAATTGTATTTTGTTTATACATATGTATTTTTATAAAGAAAACACATTTACATGCCGGTTTGATCATTTAGACAACACTCTATCAGCTAGCAATTTTCAGAAAGTAAAACACTTTCAGGTGTAACAATTGCAAGTGAAAAGTATTTCTGGAAAGCATTTTTCTCGCAGCTAGACGATGAAAGTTTTTCGTAAGAACGTAATTGCTGAAATTTCGGAAAACGCTTTCCTCTACAACTGTAGAGGGCAACCATTGCCTTTTTAACACGTTCCTCAGAGTTGGGGTCCCAAGACAATTTTTTGTCCAGAATTACCCCCAAGAACTTTGCTGTAATCCCTAATTTTAGGGTAGTATTACCAAGAACTGGCAGTTGCAAAGCAGGAAGTTTATACCTCCTGGTAAACAGTACAAGTTCAGTTTTCGCTGGGTTGATCCCCAAGCCTTTGTCTCTAGACCAGTGATCCACCAGTCTAAGTTTACTGTGCATAATATCGCATAGCGTCTGTGGAAACTTGCCACTAACTATTAGTGCAAGATCATCCGCATATGCCACAACTTTAACGCTGCCATCCTCCTCCAAGGCGGACAGCAGCTCGTTAATCGTGGCCACCCATGAAAGTGGGGAGAGAACCCCACCCTGTGGCGTACCTCTATTGGCGTATCTAGAAACTGATACCCCGGCCCATTCAGCACGAACCTCCCTACGTACCAGCAACTGCTTTATCAAAGCAACCATCCTAAGATCAACACCTAGCCTCGTCAGAGCTCCAGTTATTGCGGATGGTGTAACGTTGTTAAATGCACCCTCTATATCCAGGAATGCAATCAGTGAGAACTCCTTGAGCCCAAGAGACCTCTCAATTTGAGTAACAACAGCATGTAGGGCTGTTTCAGTGGATCTCCCTTTCATATAGGCATGTTGGGATCTAGTGATTTTACTATCTAAATCTTCTCTAAGATGAGAATCAATAAGTCTTTCAAACACCTTGAGGTGAAAAGACGCCAAACTGATCGGTCTGAGGTCACCCGGACTGGTATGAGAGGTCCTACCAGCCTTAGGCACAAAAACGACCGTCGCACAGTGCTTCGTCCCATAGGCAAAATTAAGATAAAATAAACTGTGTAATTTATTCAATTAATATATATTTTTGTGAAGCTAACATATCGCCTGGAATAAATGTATAAATAGAATTTATAATCTCATGCTTTTGTTGCCAATAGAGGTCGCTAAAATCAGTACAATTTTGAGGCAAAACTGTTTTAGGGTAATACGATTTTTAGTGTGTTACAAAAAAATTGCCAAAATTCATTTTAAATCGTATTACTCTGAAACTTGTCACATTTGCTTACCATTATATGCCCAAATAGCTGAAATAACTTTTGATAAATGATTTATTTCAGAAAGGTGACTAGTTCCATCGAAACATTTGCGACTTTTTTATTGGAGTTCAAAAAATTACTAAAGTTTGGTGGAGTCAAACAAAAAATTAAAAAGGAACGCATTTTTTTATTTGCGAATTTGGTTAATTATGAAGTGGTCTAGTAATATCTGTAAACCAATTGCACTATTTTTTGCCGGAAATGTGGAAATTGTACGATTTTGTAAAGCCATATTTTCAAAATTTAAGGAAATTCTATAGAACCTTATATATATGGTATGGAAAAAATTTTCCAAAATTAATATATGGAACTATTTTTTCTCTCATGCTATAGAAAATTAGCTTAGTTAGGATAAAATATACAGTTTTTATAAATATGTGACAAATACTGACAAAAAAACATACATGTAATACTAACTTTTTTAGGTGAGACACAAAAATTTTTACAAAGTTTGACAAAATTTAAAAAAAAAAACAAGAAAAAACTACTATTTTTTTATTTTAATTTTCGATTCTATGCTAGGAGGTCTTGCTACCAAAAAAGAAAAAGGTTCAAAAATTATGCCGGAAATCGCTAATTTAGTACTTTATTTAACACCCCAAAAATTTAATTTTTTACATGGAAAAATTTTGTAAAAAAATTTTTTTTCTATGTTAACTTTAATAATATTGCGCTTTTAAAAGTTACAATTTGATATGTGCCAAAATCATATTGACATTTTGAAATAAAATAGTGCATTAAACTATAACAACCAACATATTTTCTGAACAAATTTAAAAGTAATTTTCTTTAGAATCATTTTTTGCAATAACTAACGGGAGTAGTCCATCCTTGATTCTAAAAGGATAATTATATATGTTATAGTTCGTTTTTAATGTATTGTGATTACATGTTAATCTAAAAATAACTTTTTGTAAAAAAGGATATATGGGAGGTAGTCATGTCCTTGCACTTAAAAGGACGAAACTTGTCACAGTAGTTTAAAAACATAATTCTATAAACATACACCAAATTTCATTTCATTCTGTTGGAAATTGAAGTTGAAATCACAATTTTAAAATTAAGGATATATGGGAGGTAGTTATATCCTTTCACATAAAAGAACGAAACTTATAACCTAGTTTAAAAGCATAATTCTATAAATATATACCAAATTTGATTTCATTCTGTTTGAAATTGAAGTTGAAATCACAATACTTTTTGGTTGCTTGTTTTTCCGACAGGGTAGGTATATGATGTATTGTGGAACGATCCTCCGTCGTCCCTTGTCAACTTGACAAGGGATGACGGAGGATCGTTCCACAATACATGAAATCACAACTTTAAAATCAAGGGCATATGGGAGGTAGTCATGTCCTGGCATCGATTTAGTCAAAACTTCTTTTTTTTTATCTCTAGTATTTTATGTCTGTACACAAAATTTCATTGTTCTGCGATTACTCCCCTAATTTTGCCGATTCACTATATGGAGACGAAGCACTGTGCGTCGATTTCTTCCACAGCTCAATAGACTGCTGCAGTTGTATTGGCGCCAATCTATCAGGACCCGGAGTTTTGAAGGGCTTAAAGGTCCCTACTGCCCAACAGACACCGTCAGTATTGATGAAATCATCATTGACAGGCCGATTATCGGACCCTTCTCGTATGTTGAATCCTTCGTCAGCAGAGCTCGGGAAATGCGTGCTCAGAGGAAGGTCCAGGGTACTCTCACCAGTGTCCGTCCACGACCCATCAGGCCTTAGCAAGCACCCAGGGGCGCTTCGTGGAGAACCGGAGAGAATTTTCCTAAGCCTTGAGACTTCCGACACCGATTCCAAGCCACTGCAAAATTCCCTCCACGAGGATCGTTTAGAAGACCTTAGTATCTTCTTGTATTCTCTAAGATGCGTTTTATATTCAACCCATTTCTCGACATCCTCTGAGGAGTGAATCCATCTTAGATTCGTCAAAATTTTCCAACAGTCTTCCACGCGTTGAAAAAAAGGACTTGTCGGGTGTTGTAGAGGAGGTCCTGCTAATTCAAAATCCAAAAGTCCCGTCGACCGGATATATTTGTCAGTTGTAAAATTTACAAAACAAAATCCCAAAACTGTGCAGTATTACCGTATGAACATTTATAAAAACACGCACTATATATATTTTTGTGCAGAACACCTTTTAGCGTTGGCGGCCTTCGGCCGCGCTTCAAAAAAAATAACCCTCAGCCGGCAGAATTCTCTTTCTGGGGTAACATCTATGGACCCAACCAACTACCAATAAACTACCAACAAATATCTCGTGAACTATAAGCCTCCGG
Source organism: Urophora cardui (assembly GCA_960531455.1). Lineage (NCBI taxonomy): Eukaryota > Metazoa > Arthropoda > Insecta > Diptera > Tephritidae > Urophora > Urophora cardui. The sequence goes on along the minus strand of OY482673.1, from coordinate 93,498,962 downwards.
TAGGTTTTGATTTTAGTTTTGAGATCTGTGAGAGGCCCTCTACCTCCCTGAAAAAGTCATTTTTCTCGGACCGTGGTTCCTTAATCTAAGGCCTACCCTCTTGGTAGTCAGATGGAAATCTGAGCCCATATAGCTTCCATACAACCGATTTTGCCTTACTTATTTAATTCAGACGCGTTAAATTTGCTAATCCCGTCCAACGATAACAGTAGGTGATATCAAAACCCTTCTCACTCAGAAAAGTGGGGGTTATCAAAAAAGGGGGTGTGGCACCTCCCATACAACCTTAATTTTTAAAGCTGATTATCTCTAAAACAGTTTAAGGTAGGGAGCTGAAAATTGGTATAGAGGTAGGTGATATCAAAACCCTTCTCACCCACAAAATTGGGGGTTATAAGAAAATGGGGCGTCGCACCTCCCATACAACCTTAATTTTTAAAGCTGATTATCTCTAAAACAGTTTAAGGTAGGGAGCTGAAAGTTGGTATAGAGGTAGGTGATATCAAAACCCTTCTCACTCAGAAAAGTGGGGGTTATCAGAAAAAGGGGCGTGGCACCTCCCATACAACCTTAATTTTGAAAGCTGATTATCTCTAAAACTGTTCAAGGTAGGGAGCTGAAAATTGGTATAGAGCTAAATGATATCAAAAACATTCCCACGCATATAAGTGGGGGTTATCGGAAAAAGGGGCGTGGCACCTCCCATACAAACTTAATTTTTCATGCTGAATATCTCTAAAATTGTTTACGCTAGGGACTTGGAAATTGGTGTGGAGATAAACGATAACAATTCCATATTAACGCAAAATAAGTAATAGGAGTTATACCTCCCATGCGTTCTTAATTTTTAAGGCTAATATCCCTAAAAGCGTTCATGGCATGTATGTATATAGAAATCACTATGCAGATATACGATATCAATACCATGTTCACCCAAAAAAAAAAAAGAAAAGATGTATCGAAAAATGGGGCATTGCACCTCCCATACGTACTAAACTTTTGAGGCTGAATATATCTAAAAGGGTTGGAGGAAGGGCCTGAAAACCATTATGGAGGTATACTATACGTAGCAATACTCTTACTTACTTGGTTCAAATAGCCAATACTCAGTGAAAATAAATATCCGGAACAGAAAACTAAAAATGTTGTGTATCGTGCAGCCTTAAACTGAATACTAAAATTATATATTTTTGAAGTTGTATACACAATGAAGTAGTGAAAAATCGTTAATTTTCTATTAAGAACAATACCGGTGTAATAACAATTTTTGAAATGAAATTAATAAAAAAAATCTATTTTGGGCAGAACGAAGTTTGCCGGGTCAGCTAGTATATATATTAGGCATGGGACTATTCGAATAAAAATTATTCGACTAAACAATCCTTTTATTCGAAAGGTATTCGAAATTCGAATAATAATTATTCGAATAATTTATTCGTATATTCGAATAATTATTCGAATAGTATTATTCGAATAGTGTGATACATACACTCTAAAAACTGCGTGTAAATATGCTACCAAAATATATGTAATTTTTAGTTGAAAATTACATTTCTTTCGTAGATTTACACTACAACTGTGTAATTTACAGTTCTAAACGAAATTTTACGCACTTTTCAGCAAAAGTGAGCATATCATGCGATTTTACACGCATTTTGGATTAAAATTGCATACAGAAATTGTAATTTCAAATCTCGTGCGCGAAATTACAATTGAGTGGAGTAAAATTACATAGTGAATTTGTAATTTTGTTTAACTTATATGCGAAATTACAATTTATTACTCGATTGGTGTTTAGATTTAAAGTTTGTTTGTGTAGGCTTTACACTTTTATTGTTTAAATTTAAACAGCTTATCTGTTGAATTTTTCAGTGTGCGATTTTGCGCATAATAAGGTAGGAAAAAAGTAACCTACCTTTTTGTATGCAAAATTACACGAAAATTTCTAAGAGTGTATATATACATAAGTACACACGTGCTCGCTGTTTGTGCATAGACATGTAGATACGTGTTTTTATGTTATTATAAATATGTGGATACATACATGCGTGTGAAGGGAAGTGGTAGTTTTTTGTTATTGTGTGTATGTATGTATGCATGTACATATGTACATATGCTTTTGCTTTTGGAAGTATAAACATATCTATGTACGTACCTACGCTGGCTAGCTACTAAATTTGGAAGTGCGGTTTATATGAGTATAAAATATATGTACATATGTACATATATGTACTAGTGTCCCAGAAATTTGGGAATTCTCGTTAGTACGTAGATCTTCCTTTATGTTTGTAGGTACATACATACATATAAGTGAAGGAATTTCATAAAGCGTGGCAAAAAAAGCAAACACAATGTACCTACCTACCTAATATGTATTTATCTTAAGCCTGGTTTTCATTAGGTCAAATTCACTGACGTCAAATCACTGTCCTAGATGACAATATATCATTTTGAGTCAAATGTGTTTTCATTAGGTTTCAAAAACTGACATGAAGTCGATAGAGCAGTGTGGGTCAAAGATTGCCGTCAAATTTTGGTGTCAGTTGATTGACCGTCCGTTTTCATCTCCGCTGTCAAACGTGAAGTAAAAGCTTTTGACAGCCGGACAGCAAGGTCAGTTTTCTCACCCGTGGTTTTCTTGTGGTGGTGCTATTTCTAGGTTGCACAAAAACTTGGAAATCGTTTACTAATAACTCTTCCATTTTCTGATATTAAAATACTATTAACAAAATAAGTAAATAAATTTATAATACTCGCACAATCACAATCAGCTGTGCGCTCGACAAACCAGGGCCCCGGTGCAAAGGATTTTTTCGTTTGCTCCGCTTCCAAAATTTTTTGCTGCTCTTATGCCCATATGACACTACGTTTTTTTTCCGGTATTCTACAAGGTTTTTTGGAGTGGAGGAGATGGTCAAATACAGTTTTGCGTTTGTGCAAGCGAGCAAGCTATATTGAAAAAACCAAACGAAATACCAACAAAATACCATCTAGGCAGGTTTTTCTGACAATTGTTTTAAGTTGACAACTATAAAATAAATTATATATAAAATAAAAAATATATGGAAATACAAATTTTAAATTTGCCTCTTGTAGGCTTCTGCTTTGGCCGTAAGGGGAAAGAAGATGTCCGGAAGAAAAAGTATACTGCGCACTGGCTTCTCTTTATAACATGGAATACACAGCTACTCTGCCATCTGAGTTTCATAACTTTTATTGCAGTAATTTAAATTCAAATTTCCAAAAAAATTAATTCTTGAAATAAATATTATTTTCATTTAGTTTGAATGGCAATCAAATTGTTTTTGAGGGAGTTTTTGTCTCTTTTCAACCTACAGAAGAATTGTTTTTGTATTTTGACTTTCGGTGGATTTTCCACACCAAAAAAAAACAAGAAAAAAACGTAGTGTCATATAGGCAATCCCATCCTTTTTTTGCATAGGGCTCCGTTCTCGCTCCGATTTTTTATATATTGGCTCCGCTTCAAATCGACAAGACGTTTTAAATCAGATACGACAATTTTTAATGATGAAAAGAGACGCTCAACGCTTACCTGAGATAAAGGTAAACTCGAACTATTTGGCATAATCTAGGGTCGCTTTAAAACCATCTTCGGTTTTAAACCTACCTTTATTCTCTATAGCAGGCCTGCTAAACGCTCTCGTATTGAAAGTACAAAGCTCAATACATCTACAAAATTTTTATATGCATTGAAACATTTTTTGCTCATTTAGATTTTTTTATGAATTCCAATAAAATATTAAGGGTCTTCATCTAAAGTGGTAAACTGCTGGTAAATGCGGTAAAGTGATAAAATATTAATTGTAATAAATTATCTGTCAAAATTTGTATGAAAATATATTTAAGCAAAGTTTATCACTTTACCGAACGATTTTGTTGCGTAAATTTATAAATTTCGGTAAAACTCAAGTCTGACACATTGTCAGTTTTACTTTTTCAATTTAAAAGAAGAAATTGTGGTTTCCTTCGGCATTTTTTTTTGTTTATTTTATTGGGTTTTTTTATTTATTAATCAAGTTGACACTGACAAGAGTTTAAACAATTATTTACCAAGGTGGTTTCATGTAAAAATGCGGATAAACTGATAAACTTTAAAAATTTATTACTTTATCACTTTAGATGAAGACCACTATTATTTTAGAATTTATTTTCAAATGGTAGTATCACATACATACAAATTTTTTTTTTATTTTTTATATGAAAATTATTTGAATACAAATTTTTTACAGTGCTTTCATATTTTGAATTTTTTTTCATTACACTTTTGTTATTGTATATTTCGATTTCTTACGGCAGTTCTCGGGAGCTGTAATACAAAGTGCCTTTGCTCTGCACATAAAATATGAATCATAGGCACATATGTACATATAAAATTTTTTTATATCTGAGTGCTTATGGCAGTGCAAAGAAAATCTTATTTTTATATTTTTATTCGAAGGCTTTTCTTAACAAATCAGAAAAAATCGATTAAAAACCATGGACGCAAAATCAGTGAGCCATTTACAATGTTACGATCAAATTTTGTAAATAAAACAAAATATCATGCAGAAATTTCATTAAGTATATAAATCTACCTTGGCTGTTATAGCAAGTTTAATATACCTAATATACCTACATGTTTTTATTTATATCTTTTTATTGAATTAAGTTATAAGAATGGGGTTTTTACAGAAATATAGAGTTTTAAAAGGAGAATAATGTGGTATATGTAACTCAAAATCTTCTTAAGTCGACTTAAGCGGTTATTGCTTGTGGCCACAGATATAGATATATAAAGAGCTAGTGATTTTTAACTCCACTTCCAGCTTCTGCCTGTAATTTGAGCTCCAGCTCCGCTCCGTGAAAAAGCCATAGCTCCTTAGCTCTTCGCTCCTTGACACGCTCCGTGGCCCTGCGAATCAGCTGTGAGCTTGACAAACGAAACAAGTTTGCCAACACGCTGGCAAATGAATTTTGTGTGTCAAATGTTGCCCAATGCGCTGGCAAACTACAATTTGAGTGTTTTCATATGGCTGTCATTTTATATGACAGCGAGTGGTCAAAACTGACTGCAAACGCATTTGACACAATATGCCAACCCGTTTTCATTTGTTTGACAATATTTGACGTCATATATGACCTAGTGAAAACCAGGCATTAACCTTTAAGTGACGAGGTGAAATTTTGTGACATAGTTTACGACGTGGTGGTAAATTTTTTTCTACGCATTTTACTTAAAACTCAATAAAAAATAAATTTTTTTATAATAATTTTTGCATTGGAAAGAGGCCAGTCCTTTTTCAAATGAAATTAATAAAAAAAGTTAATTAAATTTTTTAAATCAACAAAGTTTTTACTATAATTCACAAGGCCTTGTTCTTTCAAAATAGCGAAAACATCACATGAGAACCTTATAGATAAAAGGTAAAACAAAAACTTTCTTTAAACTTTAGAGACGGGTTTTCATAAAAAAATATATATTTTTAAATATATAATAGGAATTTTATTTAAAAAAATTTTTTTGTAGAAAATGCTGGCCAGTCTTTTTGAAGTTTTTTTCATAATAACGTGAGCGTATAAAATGAATCACGAAACGAATTTTTTAATTTTTCTTCCAATAATCATTTGAAGAAGTGGTAAAATTAATAGCCCATGTTATTCAAATTGCCAGTGAGAGAAGTTTTAAATGGAAATAAATTATTTTTGAAGAAAAAGTTACGTTAACGTCGAGGTGTGGTAATTTTTACCCCGATATCATAATTTATCCGTTATTGGAGATCTTCCACCATAGAAACTATACTGATCGATAATTATGATGACATGAGTAGATTCCAAACGCATCAAAATGCTGCAGGGAAGTGAGAAGTGGTAAATTTCCAAAAATTGCATTCGAAGAAAAACTAACGTTACCCTAGACGTGGGGTAATTTTTACCCCACCATCATAATTTCTCGTCAAATGTTACACCTTCCTCCATAAAAACAAAAGGGGTCAATAACTATAACGAGATGGGAAGATACTAAGAGAGTAAACTTGCTGGATGGTAAGTTAAAAGAGATATTTAAAGAAACTGTAAGTCGGTGTAAAAATTACCACCACGTCGTATGTTAAAGGTTAATATGGATAGGTACCTACCTACATATTTAAAATTGTATTTAAATAAAGTCAAAGGACAAGGGAACTCGCCATATATTGTCGAATCTGTGTAAGAATGAGGAAAAAATTAAAAGTTAAAAATCAAGGTGTAGGTATTTCTCAAAATATATTAGAGAAACTTAAAACTTTAGAGTATTTGTACCCATATGGACCTAAATAATGTCACCAAAATTTGCCAGGATCGGACCGCTAAAACATATAGCTGCCATACAACCGATAGTTCAGATATAGCTTTTTTGGGGTATAGCTTCTAAATTTAATCTACTAGAACGTTTCTAAATAATCTTTATCCACATAGATTTCCGAATTGACAGTGGAAATTAATAAATATTTAGCAATATAGAATTTCATTTTTCCGCGATTTTACGCGTTGCCCTTAACTATTGTACTTATGTTCACTACATATTTGTGCTAGTGTACAATTATCTTCATCGAAAAAATAGAAAATTTTGTCAATTTAAGTTATTCTCAGTGGTGCCAGATTGAGGGAAATTTCCCTTTTTGACGTGCATAACATTTACGTTCGTTATGAATGCGAAGATATTTTGTCAAATTTAAATTTGGAGAAATAGATTGTATTCAAAAAAAGTGTTTGCGTTTTTATGAAGCTTCCACTTTTCAGATAATATCACGTTTTCTATTTGACGGTGTTTTCGAAATATTGCAGTTTCTAGATCCCGATTTTTTTTTTTGATTTCTCTAAAAACAATCGTGTATCGTATGATTTCTTGCTCTAACTAAACAATTAAATCTTAATCCTGATCTCACAGAATCGAAATACAAAAGTATTTGTATAGTTTTAACAGAAACACAAAAAGACGATTTAAAAAAATTACCTGTTGATGTATTGTGGAGTAAAATAATAAACTAATAAACTATTATGGCAATTTTTTGTTTCATAATCTAAAGCAATTGGTTGAAATTGTACGAGTACTCACGTTACCCCATTCAAACGCTGAATCAGAAAGAATATTTTCATTGTAGCGAATGTTAAATGTAAAAAGCGAAACAAACTATTTAGTGATATGTTAAATAGTGTAAGTAAAGTAAGAGTTGCCTTTCAATCCGAAAATATCAATTGCTTCAACTTTAAAATCATCAAAAATCATATCCACTTGCACAATGCAAATAATTTGCACAACTGATACTTTTAGCTATTAAAAAACTGTATTTGCCTGTTATATATTCTTATATTACTGAAATAAACGCTTTAAATTCGGTGGGAATTGTGTGGGATTTTTGTATTTAAAATGTGGGAAATTAGGGATTTTTTTCCAATTTCTGTGGGAATTTCAGCGGAGATTATCTGGCATCACTGGTTATTCTAAGTTTAAATTACTTCAACTAATCGTTATGACCACGCACGCGAAATTTTGTCGCGTTCGCCATGTCACGTTACAGATTTTTCCTAAGGTTATAAAAATCAAACTAGTGCATATATTTTCACGATAAAACCATCAGTAGAGAGCTACATTATTTTACTTTGATCTCTAATCGTTACTTCTTAAATGATGGACCAAAATTAGCAGAATTTTGAACTTTTCTGATAGAATCTAGGTACAAATTTGATTTTCTTTTTGTCACGTTCGCCATCACTCTTTAAATGATAATATCTCAGAAGCTTGAAACCGATACTACTTCTTATTTGCATCGATTATAGTGCTGCTCAAGTGCTTTCTAAAGATGAAAATCAGAGGAAAAATATTCAACGCTATGCATACTTCGTTGAGCTTTAAAGATGTGCGAACGTCACGTTCGACATTCTGGAATTGCCCATATACTGTTGTAAGCCGTTAATTTTTTTTAATAATGTTACATTAAATGCGTTTAATAGCATTAAGGTTTTTTGCATACATATTTACATACATACAGTGGCTCTCAGAAGTATTTTGCATAATTCCTGTCCTAAGAAAACTTTAGAAATTCCGCTTTTCTTCGAATTATTTCCAAAATTTTTTTAATATGGTATTATAGCCCAAAACGAATGCCTCTATCCTAACCACAATTAAGATAAATAATAGGTAGGTACCTAGGTATGTAGGTACATAGTGTTTGCTTTTTTTGTCACTCTTTATGGAATTCCTTGCACCTACAAACATAAAGAAAGTTCTACCTACTAACGAGAATACCCAAATTATGCATATAAATATGCACACTCGTACAAACCAGCGTGCACTTCCAAATTTACTAACTATGCGCTACAAATAGTACTATTCGAATTTTTTCCCACGAATAATATTATTCGTTTATTCGAATAACATTTATTCGAATATTATTCGAAAAAAGTCCCACTACTAATATATATATATATGTAACTCTTCGTATACCTTTGTTTTTAGCTCCCATACCGTGATGCATATTTAAGTATTTTAATTTATTTCAAATCACCCTGTACCTCTAAAATTTTTGTTGGCTCTTTTAGCTTTAATTCAACACCTTATTTTTGAAAAGCGAACCAAAAATTTAGATCTTAGGGCATTCACAAAAAGTATTATAAATATAGATCAGCTAATATAATACAAAAAAGGGCATTTAGTCACTTTTTCAAAATTGAAAATTTTCAAATATTGGAAAAAGGTGGAAGAGATTTCGATTGTTTCTGTTAGTAGAAGGTCCAAACTACCATAAACAAAAAAAAAATTTCACGGAATTTTATGATGTTTTTTTTTGCCTCCAAAGTTTAACAATTTTCGGATTTTGGTATGTTTAATCATATCTTTATTTATTAATTTTTATGAAGTTTTTTGGCCGTTTAATCGAATATATATATTTAAATATAAACATAAACAGAGAAGCGAAACTTACACAAATCCCTTGTTTTAATCGACTGACTAGAAAATCAACAAAAAATATGGAACAGGTAACATTGGAAAAAATGAACAATGTAAACAAAATTTGGAGACATAAATACATATATAAGAAACATGAAAATGTAAACAATTGAAAATATACCGTAATGGTAAACAAAAATATACAGGAACAACAATACCTTGGAATAAGACGAACAGTAAGACATAAATATATACGTATACATATCGCTGCAGCTCTCCTTTGTTGTTGTTGCTTAAGCTTGGTTGAGAAACCAGTTTAGATGGGGATGCGCTCGAACAAACAAACATGCATTGTTATAATTGTTGTTGTCGAATGACCAAATTTCTATATACATGAGCGCAATTGTGAGTGTCGGACTTAAAGTTCATTCTCTTTGTAATAGGAGTGTTCAAAATGTGTAGCATTTCAAGGGTGTATCGCTTATGATAGTGTTTTTCATTGTCTAAAATTGCTACATTGTCAAAATCTGGATAATGTCCCGTACTGCCGCAATGGTATGACAAGGCTGTCTTGTTGTCCGAAGAATTATTCCTTAGTTTTATATTGGACTTATGAGCGGAAATCCTTGTCTTTAATTTGGATTTTGTTGTCCCCACATATACCTTTTCGCATACGTGGGACCCGTCACCACTGCATGGAATTTCATACACAACGTTGGATTTCTCATATTTCGGGATTTTGTCCTTAGTATTACTGTATAAGAGTTTTAAGGAATTGTTGTATGTAAATGCGATATTATAATTTTCTTTGTCATATATACTGGACCTTTTTATTCTTTCCGATATCCCCGGGACATATGTCATTGCTTTATATATCTTTGGTTCTTTATTTGATCTCTCTAATTTATTTCCAACGTAGAAGAGGTTTATCATTTTATTTGTCAAGTAGGAAGGAAAATCGTTGTTTGTCAGAATTTTCTTAATTAAAGGGATATTTTTCTTGTGGTATATTTTGTCACTTATGGAGAGTACTCTAGTTATAAAATTTTTGGCAGTATTTATAATAATCTTCTTTTCATGCTTCGAATGATAATTTATTAGCCTCCCTGATGCAGTGGGCTTTTCGTGCTTTTCGTTGTTTTCTTTTTCTATTGTGAATTTTATTGATCTATTATAATTGTTAAGCATGTGTAGTATATTATCTGCATCTTCTGCTTTGATGATGGCAAATAGATCATCGACGTACTTTGTAAGTAGTCTCGGTTTCTGCGCAGATTGTCTTTCAAATTTGCTAAGCAGGTCTTCCATAAATATGTCAGCTATTATAGGGGACGCCGGCGAACCCATTGGCATTCCTGATCTCTGTTCATATATTTTGTTGTTGAATTTGAAATACGAGTTTTCTTTGATGCAGAATTTTAGAATTGTCAGGAATAATTCCTTTGTCATGGATGTATGTTTTTGGATTTCTTCCCATCTTGAGGATATAATCTCAATGGACAAATCAACTGGGACACTAGGGAACAACGAGACAACCACCCTTATTACGGTTGTCGTCGTCGACACTCACTCGACGCTGTCGGCGACGACCTATCAAAATCGGTATTACGTATGGTAAAGTCGATAACTTGTGACAACTATCGAAACATATTTGGTATCAGCTAAGTCGACGTCGACGGTCACTCGTTGCCATTTTCGTCGACGCGCTGTTTAATGGTGACAAGAAGAAAATTTAGTATGTATGCATTTTTGTTTTTAAAATTTTATTACGGGAGTGTTAAAATTAGTAGAACCAACATTCGCAGAATATTTCCTGCTAGTTTTATTGAAAAATTCCCACTAGTTTAAAAATAAATTCGGTGAGCGCACATACCGAAGCCGACCCAAAGGTTTTCAATGGGGTACGATACCAACTAATTTTTTACAACATTGAGAAGCAATCACCATTAAATTGAATGCCTTGGCACCTCCTTTAAGAAAGATTGAGGAGAAAACTAATTTATTAAATATTTATGTACATACATACATATGTATATATGTATTTCAACTAAAATATTTTTTCTTTTATTTATTAATTACTCGAGCACTTCATTGCTATGTTCATCGCTAAAACTTGATGAATCATATGCAAAATACATTTATTATAAAGAAATAAATTATCTAAATAGCACAGATTAAAAATACGGAAAAAAATGCGCACAGATTCTAAATAAAATCAAACAGCTAGTGCAGAAATTATAGTGATGGTACTTTCGTCATTCGGTTTACCGATAAACAGTCGACGTCGTCTCAATACGCTTAGCTAATACCGATTTTGCGTCGATGTGACGACGACGTCGAGACGACGTGATGTCGACTGAAAAGTGACAACGACGTCGACGACGACAACCGTAATAAGGGTGAACATCTAACGACACTAAAATTTCATCATCATATATATACGAGCCTCCAAACTTATTTTTGAAATCCAATGCATCTCTGACGTTATATTTGGAGGACTTGGTCAAATTTTTGAGTATATTTGTCAAGTATTTACATATATTATAGGACGGCGAATTGACGGACGAACATATAGGCCTAAGAGGGGTGGCTTCCTTGTGGATTTTTGGTAAACCATAAATTCTGGGTGGGTTGGCTGTTTTACATGTAAGGCAGTTTTTTTCATTTAGATCAATCAATTTACTTTTGAACATTCTTTCTACTAAATCGTTGTTTTTATCCTGTAGCTTATTGGTAGGGTCACGTTTTAACACTCCATATGTAGTTATATCGTTTACTAATCTTTCCATTTTTGCATCATACTCAGATTTGTCCATTAATACCGTTACATTCCCTTTGTCAGCATTTAAAACCAATAGCTGTTTATTATTCTTTAAGAATTTTTGTGTAGAATGAAGTGTCTGGATTATAAATTTATCTCTAGCGGAAGCCGTTGTTCTATTCAAGTGATCACGCATTATTGTAGTCAAGTTGTTTCTTTCTATTTCTTGTCTTTCTTTATCCTTAATTGTTTGTATACAATTTTCACCGTCCGCTATAAATTTAAATAGTGGAAAGTTTTTGTTCTCAGTTGGTAAAGCATGTTTTGGTCCAAGAGATAAGAGCCACTGAATGTCTGTTGGTATGTCAATATTTGTTTTGTTACAAAACCATTTTGGTACCACCCTAATGTTTAATAGCTGTTGGTGTTTGGCTCTCAGATTTTCGTACTTCCTCTTTTGTGTATTTTTAACTTTTGTCGCTAATTTGTTTGTTAATATTTTCTCACTCTCGAACAATGCATTTGAGTCATGTATGTCAATTTGTTGTTTTATCAATTTTTCCAGCATATTTACCTCTTTTTGTTTTTGTCTGTATATTTCATGCTTCATTTCGAGGATTAAATTTACCAATTTTGTTTGCAAGTTGTTGACGAATGTAGAAACCGGGGTTGAGAACTTTGCTGGTATTTTGTTGTTGCAGGTGTTGTTATTTATTGTCCGTATGATGTTTTTGGTGGCATTGCTAACGAAATTGGGAATTAAGCCACTTCTTTTGCATCTCTCCATATACCTTGTCGATTCAGCTAGTCTAGTAATTTGTTGCAAATTTCGTTGGTATTCCTTAATGTGTTTGGTTGTCCGTATATCATATTTGTTTTTGATGTTTGTGTAAATTCCAGAAACGTTGCTTTCTTCACGATGTGCTCTTCGTTTGTACATTTTTATGAAGTTTTTTGGCCGTTTAATCGAATATATATATTTTCCTTATTGAGCTCCAGGCCACAAATTAAATTAAAAACAATTTTTAATTTTAATTTGTCAATATTTCGATCTCAGCCTGAGATCATCATCAGGACTGGAAAAACAAACACAATGATTACATTTATATACATATATGTATTGATACATATGCTTAAATATAAACATAAACATAGAAGCGAAAGTTACACAAATCCCTTGTTTTAATCGACTGACTAGAAAATCAACAAAAAATATGGAACAGGTAACATTGGAAAAAATGAACAATGTAAACAAAATTTGGAGACATAAATACATATATAAGAAACATGAAAATGTAAACAATTGAAAATATACCGTAATGGTAAACAAAAATATACAGGAACAACAATATCTTGGAATAAGACGAACAGTAAGACATAAATATATACGTATACATATCGCTGCAGCTCTCCTTTGTTGTTGTTGCTTAAGCTTGGTTGAGAAACCAGTTTAGATGGGGATGCGCTCGAACAAACAAACATGCATTGTTATAATTGTTGTTGTCGAATGACCAAATTTCTATATACATGAGCGCAATTGTCAGTGTCGGACTTAAAGTTCATTCTCTTTGTACTAGGGGTGTTCAAAATGTGTAGCATTTCAAGGGTGTATCGCTTATGATAGTGTTTTTCATTGTCTAAAATTGCTACATTGTCAAAATCTGGATAATGTCCCGTACTGCCGCAATGGTATGACAAGGCTGTCTTGTTGTCCGAAGAATTATTCCTTAGTTTTATATTGGACTTATGAGCGGAAATCCTTGTCTTTAATTTGGATTTTGTTGTCCCCACATATACCTTTTCGCATACGTGGGACCCGTCACCACTGCATGGAATTTCATACACAACGTTGGATTTCTCATATTTCGGGATTTTGTCCTTAGTATTACTGTATAAGAGTTTTAAGGAATTGTTGTATGTAAATGCGATATTATAATTTTCTTTGTCATATATACTGGACCTTTTTATTCTTTCCGATATCCCCGGGACATATGTCATTGCTTTATATATCTTTGGTTCTTTATTTGATCTCTCTAATTTATTTCCAACGTAGAAGAGGTTTATCATTTTATTTGTCAAGTAGGAAGGAAAATCGTTGTTTGTCAGAATTTTCTTAATTAAAGGGATATTTTTCTTGTGGTATATTTTGTCACTTATGGAGAGTACTCTAGTTATAAAGTTTTTGGCAGTATTTATAATAATCTTCTTTTCATGCTTCGAATGATAATTTATTAGCCTCCCTGATGCAGTGGGCTTTTCGTGTCAGTCAAAGGTTATTTTGTTGTGTCTTCTAATTATTAGTGTGTCCAAATAAGGTAGTTTACCGTTGTTTTCTTTTTCTATTGTGAATTTTATTGATCTATTATAATTGTTAAGCATGTGTAGTATATTATCTGCATCTTCTGCTTTGATGATGGCAAATAGATCATCGACGTACTTTGTAAGTAGTCTCGGTTTCTGCGCAGATTGTCTTTCAAATTTGCTAAGCAGGTCTTCCATAAATATGTCAGCTATTATAGGGGACGCCGGCGAACCCATTGGCATTCCTGATCTCTGTTCATATATTCTGTTGTTGAATTTGAAATACGAGTTTTCTTTGATGCAGAATTTTAGAATTGTCAGGAATAATTCCTTTGTCATGGATGTATGTTTTTGGATTTCTTCCCATCTTGAGGATATAATCTCAATGGACAAATCAACTGGGACACTAGGGAACAACGAGACAACATCTAACGACACTAAAATTTCATCATCATATATATACGAGCCTCCAATCTTATTTTTGAAATCCAATGCATCTCTGACGTTATATTTGGAGGACTTGGTCAAATTTTTGAGTATATTTGTCAAGTATTTACATATATTATAGGACGGCGAATTGACGGACGAACATATAGGCCTAAGAGGGGTGGCTTCCTTGTGGATTTTTGGTAAACCATAAATTCTGGGTGGGTTGGCTGTTTTACATGTAAGACAGTTTTTTTCATTTAGATCAATCAATTTACTTTTGAACATTCTTTCTACTAAATCGTTGTTTTTATCCTGTAGCTTATTGGTAGGGTCACGTTTTAACACTCTATATGTAGTTATATCGTTTACTAATCTTTCCATTTTTGCATCATACTCAGATTTGTCCATTAATACCGTTACATTCCCTTTGTCAGCATTTAAAACCAATAGCTGTTTATTATTCTTTAAGAATTTTTGTGTAGAATGAAGTGTCTGGATTATAAATTTATCTCTAGCGGAAGCCGTTGTTCTATTCAAGTGATCACGCATTATTGTAGTCAAGTTGTTTCTTTCTATTTCTTGTCTTTCTTTATCCTTAATTGTTTGTATACAATTTTCACCGTCCGCTATAAATTAAAATAGTGGAAAGTTTTTGTTCTCAGTTGGTAAAGCATGTTTTGGTCCAAGAGATAAGAGCCACTGAATGTCTGTTGGTATGTCAATATTTGTTTTGTTACAAAACCATTTTGGTACCACCCTAATGTTTAATAGCTGTTGGTGTTTGGCTCTCAGATTTTCGTACTTCCTCTTTTGTGTATTTTTAACTTTTGTCGCTAATTTGTTTGTTAATATTTTCTCACTCTCGAACAATGCATTTGAGTCATGTATGTCAATTTGTTGTTTTATCAATTTTTCCAGCATATTTACCTCTTTTTGTTTTTGTCTGTATATTTCATGCTTCATTTCGAGGATTAAATTTACCAATTTTGTTTGCATGTTGTTGACGAATGTAGAAACCGGGGTTGAGAACTTTGCTGATATTTTGTTGTTGCAGGTGTTGTTATTTATTGTCCGTATGATGTTTTTGGTGGCATTGCTAACGAAATTGGGAATTAAGCCACTTCTTTTGCATCTCTCCATATACCTTGTCGATTCAGCTAGTCTAGTAATTTGTTGCAAATTTCGTTGGTATTCCTTAATGTGTTTGGTTGTCCGTATATCATATTTGTTTTTGATGTTTGTGTAAATTCCAGAAACGTTACTTTCTTCACGATGTGCTCTTCGTTTGTACATTTTTATGAAGTTTTTTGGCCGTTTAATCGAATATATATATTTTCCTTATTGAGCTCCAGGCCACAAATTAAATTAAAAACAATTTTTAATTTTAATTTTTATTTGTCAATATTTCGATCTCAGCCTGAGATCATCATCAGGACTGGAAAAACAAACACAATGATTACATTTATATACATATATGTATTGATACATATGCTTAAATATAAACATAAACAGAGAAGCGAAACTTACACAATATAAAACTAAGGAATAATTCTTCGGACAACAAGACAGCCTTGTCATACCATTGCGGCAGTACGGGACATTATCCAGATTTTGACAATGTAGCAATTTTAGACAATGAAAAACACTATCATAAGCGATACACCCTTGAAATGCTACACATTTTGAACACCCCTAGTACAAAGAGAATGAACTTTAACTTTAGATATTAACAAACAAATTAGCGACAAAAGTTAAAAATACACAAAAGAGGAAGTACGAAAATCTGAGAGCCAAACACCAACAGCTATTAAACATTAGGGTGGTACCAAAATGGTTTTGTAACAAAACAAATATTGACATACCAACAGACATTCAGTGGCTCTTATCTCTTGGACCAAAACATGCTTTACCAACTGAGAACAAAAACTTTCCACTATTTAAATTTATAGCGGACGGTGAAAATTGTATACAAACAATTAAGGATAAAGAAAGACAAGAAATAGAAAGAAACAACTTGACTACAATAATGCGTGATCACTTGAATAGAACAACGGCTTCCGCTAAAGATAAATTTATAATCCAGACACTTCATTCTACACAAAAATTCTTAAAGAATAATAAACAGCTATTGGTTTTAAATGCTGACAAAGGGAATGTAACGGTATTAATGGACAAATCTGAGTATGATGCAAAAATGGAAAGATTAGTAAACGATATAACTACATATAGAGTGTTAAAACGTGACCCTACCAATAAGCTACAGGATAAAAACAACGATTTAGTAGAAAGAATGTTCAAAAGTAAATTGATTGATCTAAATGAAAAAAACTGTCTTACATGTAAAACAGCCAACCCACCCAGAATTTATGGTTTACCAAAAATCCACAAGGAAGCCACCCCTCTTAGGCCTATATGTTCGTCCGTCAATTCGCCGTCCTATAATATATGTAAATACTTGACAAATATACTCAAAAATTTGACCAAGTCCTCCAAATATAACGTCAGAGATGCATTGGATTTCAAAAATAAGATTGGAGGCTCGTATATATATGATGATGAAATTTTAGTGTCGTTAGATGTTGTCTCGTTGTTCCCTAGTGTCCCAGTTGATTTGTCCATTGAGATTATATCCTCAAGATGGGAAGAAATCCAAAAACATACATCCATGACAAAGGAATTATTCCTGACAATTCTAAAATTCTGCATCAAAGAAAACTCGTATTTCAAATTCAACAACAAAATATATGAACAGAGATCAGGAATGCCAATGGGTTCGCCGGCGTCCCCTATAATAGCTGACATATTTATGGAAGACCTGCTTAGCAAATTTGAAAGACAATCTGCGCAGAAACCGAGACTACTTACAAAGTACGTCGATGATCTATTTGCCATCATCAAAGCAGAAGATGCAGATAATATACTACACATGCTTAACAATTATAATAGATCAATAAAATTCACAATAGAAAAAGAAAACAACGAAAAGCACGAAAAGCCCACTGCATCAGGGAGGCTAATAAATTATCATTCGAAGCATGAAAAGAAGATTATTATAAATACTGCCAAAAATTTTATAACTAGAGTACTCTCCATAAGTGACAAAATATACCACAAGAAAAATATCCCTTTAATTAAGAAAATTCTGACAAACAACGATTTTCCTTCCTACTTGACAAATAAAATGATAAACCTCTTCTACGTTGGAAATAAATTAGAGAGATCAAATAAAGAACCAAAGATATATAAAGCAATGACATATGTCCCGGGGATATCGGAAAGAATAAAAAGGTCCAGTATATATGACAAAGAAAATTATAATATCGCATTTACATACAACAATTCCTTAAAACTCTTATACAGTAATACTAAGGACAAAATCCCGAAATATGAGAAATCCAACGTTGTGTATGATATTCCATGCAGTGGTGACGGGTCCCACGTATGCGAAAAGGTATATGTGGGGACAACAAAATCCAAATTAAAGACAAGGATTTCCGCTCATAAGTCCAATATAAAACTAAGGAATAATTCTTCGGACAACAAGACAGCCTTGTCATACCATTGCGGCAGTACGGGACATTATCCAGATTTTGACAATGTAGCAATTTTAGACAATGAAAAACACTATCATAAGCGATACACCCTTGAAATGCTACACATTTTGAACACCCCTAGTACAAAGAGAATGAACTTTAAGTCCGACACTCACAATTGCGCTCATGTATATAGAAATTTGGTCATTCGACAACAACAATTATAACAATGCATGTTTGTTTGTTCGAGCGCATCCCCATCTAAACTGGTTTCTCAACCAAGCTTAAACAACAACAACAAAGGAGAGCTGCAGCGATATGTATACGTATATATTTATGTCTTACTGTTCGTCTTATTCCAAGGTATTGTTGTTCCTGTATATTTTTGTTTACCATTACGGTATATTTTCAATTGTTTACATTTTCATGTTTCTTATATATGTATTTATGTCTCCAAATTTTGTTTACATTGTTCATTTTTTCCAATGTTACCTGTTCCATATTTTTTGTTGATTTTCTAGTCAGTCGATTAAAACAAGGGATTTGTGTAAGTTTCGCTTCTCTGTTTATGTTTATATTTAAGCATATGTATCAATACATATATGTATATAAATGTAATCATTGTGTTTGTTTTTCCAGTCCTGATGATGATCTCAGGCTGAGATCTAAATATTGACAAATAAAAATTAAAATTAAAAATTGTTTTTAATTTAATTTGTGGCCTGGAGCTCAATAAGGAAAATATATTTATTTATTAATAAAAAAAAATATTTGTATACTTGTTTTTTTTCATGAACCATACATTTTTTGGTTTGTCGCATATATCTTTATCAAATTGCAAAAGTTCATTTTACTAGGAATAAAAATGTATTTTTAACAAATTTTTAACTGCCACCACTTTTATGTGCGAAGCGCCGAAATGAAATGGTATGTGGAAAATAGGTGTACTTTGAGAGGGTGTGTGAGGCTGAAAGTTGTTTTTATCACAAACTAACTTATGAACTTCTCTTAGTTGGAGTTTTAGCTGTAACTTGACATCAAAACATCTAAGATTCTAGACAGTCGATTTTTGTATTTTTGTCCACCTTCGCGGCACTGTGCTAAAGGAGATTTATTTTGCGACAACCCTGTTGCAACCCAACAGTAACGAATACATGAATTCCGATTTTTTCGTATATAAACGCAATTGGTTACTTCAACGTTTTTTTCCATATTTAAATTAATTCATACCAAAATATGAATTTCGCAGTTGATAGCTACTGTTAAAATGTATTTAAAACTAGCAGTAACTTTACTTTTTCAAATAAGAAACACGAAAATAGAACGCATACGATAGCATGGCCATATAAAGACGAGACAATGAATTGTAACTTATGAGAATTTAAAAATTCCATTCTCTTTTTATTATGGTTAAGAAAATTAAACTACCATATAAAATACTCATATGTCCATATCATTGAAAAAATAATAATTGAAAAATTTCTATGTTTAAATTGGTTGCATAATCGAAATAATGAATTTGTAATTTTTGCTCTGCTAACTAATTTAAGTATTCTTGCTATTCATAAGCAACTTAATATGTTTTGTGAAGTAAGCTAAGATTAAGTTGAACGTATCATATTTCCATAGATAGTTCAAGGGCGATGGTATGATGAGTCAGTTAAGGGTTAACATATCGCACACTAAATCAAAAAGCGAAACAACTCAAAATTTTTCGAAATCGGGTTTCTTCCATAAATTGGTACACAGAATATATCTCTAGCGGCTGCCAAAAAAATCTTTTCCATCAGAGTCTTTTTTAACTGAGAAATAACTATTATACGTAGCCGTTTCCCATATCATTGCATATAAAAATTAAAAAGTTTTTTGCCTCTCCTGAAAATTTTTGAATTTCGAGTTGTAACGCTTTTTGATTTAGTGTGCGATATGCTTGAATACAAGTGATCAATCACCTGTTCTATTATTTTGACATTTCTCCCATACAATCTTAATTTTTCATGCTGAATTTCTCTTAAATTGTTTACGCTAGGGACTTGGAAATTGGTGTGGAGATAAACGATAACAATTCCATATTAACGCAAAATAATAGGAGTTATACCAAAAGGGGGCGTGGCTGTTCCCAACAACACTTAATTTTTTAAGCTGAATATCTTTAAAAGGATTTAAGTCAGGGACCTGGAAATTGGTACAGAGCTATATGATATCAAAACAATTTTTGCGCATAAAAGTGTAGGTTATCGGAAAAGGGGGCGTGGCACCTCCCATACAAACTTAATTTTTCAAGCTGAATATCTATAAAAGCGTTTAAGGTTGGGACCTGAAAATTGATCAGGAGATTAACGATACCAATATGTAACGCTTTTTGATTTAGTGTGCGATATGCTTGAATACAAGTGATCAATCACCTGTTCTATTATTTTGACATTTCTCCCATACAAACTTAATTTTTCATGCTGAATTTCTCTTAAATTGTTTACGCTAGGGACTTGGAAATTGGTGTGGAGATAAACGATAACAATTCCATATTAACGCAAAATAATAGGAGTTATACCAAAAGGGGGCGTGGCTCTTCCCAACAACACTTAATTTTTTAAGCTGAATATCTTTAAAAGGATTTAAGTCAGGGACCCGGAAATTGGTACAGAGCTATATGATATCAAAACAATTTTTGCGCATAAAAGTGTAGGTTATCGGAAAAGGGGGCGTGGCACCTCCCATACAAACTTAATTTTTCAAGCTGAATATCTATAAAAGCGTTTAATGTTGGGACCTGAAAATTGATCAGGAGATTAACGATACCAATAGCATGCTTATGAAAAAAAACAGTAGTTTTGGGAAAGGGGGCGTGGCACCTCCCATGCGTTCTTAATTTTTAAGGCTAATATCCCTAAAAGCGTTCATGGCATGTATATAGAAATCACTATGCAGATATACGATATCAATACCATGTTCACCCAAAAAAAAAAAGAAAAGGTTTATCGAAAAATGGGGCATTGCACCTCCCATACGTACTAAACTTTTGAGGCTGAATATATCTAAAAGGGTTGGAGGAAGGGCCTGAAAACCATTATGGAGGTATACTATACATATCAATACTCTTACTTACTTGGTTCAAATAGCCAATACTCAGTGAAAATAAATATCCGGAACAGAAAACTAAAAATGTTCTGTATCGTGCAGCCTTAAACTGAATACTAAAATTATATATTTCTGAAGTTGTATACACAATGAAGTAGTGAAAAATCGTTAATTTTCTATTAAGAAGAATACCGGTGTAATAACAATTTTTGAAATGAAATTAATAAAAAAAATCTATTTTGGGCAGAACGAAGTTTGCCGGGTCAGCTAGTATATGTATATATGTAACTCTTCGTATACCTTTGTTTTTTGCTCCCATACCGTGATGCATATTTAAGTATTTTAATTAGCTGATAATTTTTCATTTCAAATCACCCTGTACCTCTAAAATTTTTGTTGGCTCTTTTAGCTTTAATTCAACACCTTATTTTTGAAAAGCGAACCAAAAATTTAGATCTTAGGGCATTCACAAAAAGTATTATAAATATAGATCAGCTAATATAATACAAAAAAAGCGCATTTAGTCACTTTTTCAAAATTGAAAATTTTCAAATATTGGAAAAAGGTGGAAGAGATTTCGATTGTTTCTGTTAGTAGAAGGTCCAAACTACCATAAACAAAAAAAAATTTCACGGAATTTTATGATGTTTTTTTTTTTTTGCCTCCAAAGTTTACCAATTTTCGGATTTTGGTATGTTTAATCATATATTTATTTATTAATAAAAAAAAAATATTTGTATACTTGTTTTTTTCATGAACCATACATTTTTTGGTTTGTCGCATATATCTTTATCAAATTGCAAAAGTTGATTTTACTAGGAATAAAAATGTATTTTTAACAAATTTTTAACTGCGACCACTTTTATGTGCGAAGCGCCGAATGAAATGGTATGTGGAAAATAGGTGTACTTTGAGAGGGTGTGTGAGGCTGAAAGTTGTTTTTATCACAAACTAACTTATGAACTTCTCTTAGTTGGAGTTTTAGCTGTAACTTGACATCAAAACATCTAAGATTCTAGACAGTCGATTTTTGTATTTTTGTCCACCTTCGCGGCACTGTGCTAAAGGAGATTTATTTTGCGACAACCCTGTTGCAACCCAACAGTAACGAATACATGAATTCCGATTTTTTCGTATATAAACGCAATTGGTTCAACGTTTTTTTCCATATTTAAATGAATTCATACCTACATATGCATTTCGCAGTTGATAGCTACTGTTAAAATGTATTTAAAACTAGCAGTAACTTTACTTTTTCAATTAAGAAACACGAAAAAAAAAATGCATACGATAGCATGGCCATATAAAGCCGAGACAATGAATTGTAACTTATGAGAATTTAAAAATTCCATTCTCTTTTTATTATGGTTAAGAAAATTAAATTACCATATAAAATACTCATATGTCCATATCATTGAAAAAATAATAATTGAAAAATTTCTATGGTTAAATTGGTTGCATAATCGAAATAATGAATTTGTAATTTTTGCTCTGCTAACTAATTTAAGTATTCTTGCTATTCATAAGCAACTTAATATGTTTTGTGAAGTAAGCAAAGATTAAGTTGAACGTATCATATTTCCATAGATAGTTCAAGGGCGGCGGTATGATGAGTCAGTTAAGGGTTAACATATCGCACACTAAATCAAAAAGCGTCACAACTCAAAATTTTTCGAAATCGGGTTTCTTCCATAAATTGGTACACAGAATATATCTCTAGCGGCTGCCAAAAAATCTTTTCCATCAGAGTCTTTTTTAACTGAGAAATAACTATTATACGTAGCCTTTTCCCATATCATTGCATATAAGATTTTAAAAATTTTTTTGCCTCTCCTGAAAATTTTTGAATTTTGAGTTGTAACGCTTTTTGATTTATGGCGTTTTCGATTCTGGCATAAAATGTTACCCTTTAATATCTCAATTATCAAATTACGTAACCAGTCTTCGTTTTAAATGGCTGGTTTTGTAGATAATGATGCCCTCTGACTTACCTAGATGTCAATATTCGCTGAAATTCGCACACAAGCTTACAAGATGGCTAAGAAAATCAAGCAGGGCAACATTTTTTCCAGAAACGAAAACGGCATTAGTGTGCGATATGCTTGAAAACAAGTGATCAATCACCTGTTCTATTATTTTGACATTTCTCTATTCTCTTCTCGTTCATTGTTTTTTTTTTTTTCTAGTTAAAAAATTGCTGACATATTTTTCCTACCATTCGCTACATTTGTTACGATTGTTAATTTTTCCTAAGTTTTCTTTTTAAATAAAAAATTAAGTAAAAATAGCTCACTTAAAGTAGTTTATATATTTCGGAATACAATAACGGATAACCCGCATCAACAATTTTTTTCCTCAAAAGTGGATGAACAGTTTAAGTTTTCATTTGCAGTTATATGTACAGCCATAGCGTGGTGATAGTAGAGGTGTTTGTATTCGCGCGGGCTGGCGCGATGATCGACAAGGACTAGGTGACGTTAATCACGATGGCCATTGATCGGTCGCTTCGGCTACGTTTATTGTATTATTCGGTATTTACGCTATCCCGTGCGATTTACGACAGGGACTAGGTGACGTGCATCGCGATGGCCGTTGGTCGGTCGCTTCGGCGACGTTCATCATTATCTAAAGTTACTTTCGAGATATTGGTCTAACAGAATATGACCATATGCACAATTGAGGTTTACATCCTTTCTCCTTAACCGCCTAGGATAGTTTTGCTTTAGGAGACTTTTTGCTATTGAATTAGGATGGTTGGCTAATCTTCTCGCATAATTTGTTTGCATTTTCTCTATCTCTTCAGTCACCGTATTTATCTTTAGGTTATTACCATGTATAATTGAATTTTTTACATACCAAGGAGCTTTGCATATTGTTCTTAATATCTTGGACTGTAGCCTTTGAATTCATTCTAAGCTAAATTTAGATGCTGAGCCCCATAGTTGTATTCCATACATCCAAATTGGGGTTAAAAACATATTAAATATTAAAATCTTATTATCTAATCCCAGTCTGGAACTTGGACCAATTAACCATTGCAGATGGCTTATTTTCAACTTAGATTGCATAATCTTTTTGTCAATGTGATTTTTCCAAGTCATTCTTCTATCCAATGTGACTCCAAGATACGTAAGAAAGTCTTTCTTAGTTATTCTTTTTCCATTTATTGAGACTGATGGGCATGTGTCTTTTTTTAGGCTAAAATTTACTTGTACACATTTAGATTCGTTGACCTTAATTCTCCACGTACTAAGCCATTCTTCTAAGGTTTTTATGTGTCTGCAATTGGATAGTATCAGTTATGGGATTTGTGTGCACACTCAGTATAGCCGTATCACCTTCGAAGGTAGACGTGATAAGGCTCGCGTTAGTTGGCAGATCGCTTGTGTAAATTAAGTATACTTAATACAGGCCCTAGAATGCTACCTTGTGGAACTCCAGCAGAAATTGGATGGCTTTCGGTTGTAAAACTTTTGTGCCTTATTCGAAATTTTCTACCTGTTAAAAAGCTTTCTAAGATCCCGCAGAGATTATATGGAAGTGTTTGTTTCAACAGCCCCTCTAGCCATACTCTATCGAAAGCTTGTGCCACATCTAGGAATAGGGCAGTGCAATATCGTTTGGTTTCAAAAGTTGACCTTATTTCTGAAACTATTCTATGCACTTGTTCTATCGTACCGTGCTGCTCTCTAAATCTGAATTGGTCACTTGTTATGGTTTCGTGCAGTTCTAGGATGGGCTGGATTTTTTTCAGCAATAATTTTTCGAATAGTTTGGAAAAGATAGAGATTAAGCTTATTGGCCTGTAGGAGCTTACTATTGTAGGGTCTTTGTCTGGTTTTGGGATCATAATACTTTCAGATAATTTCCATGGATTAGGAAAGTGGCATAATCGGAGGATACTGTTGAAAATGTATAGTAATTGCTTAATAGCTACTATGGGAAGCGCCTTTAACATTTCACCCGTTATTCTGCCATAACCTGGTGCTTTATTACTCTCTACGTCTTTTGATATAGTTTTATTCAAGTCGTCTAGTTTAAATCCAAGTCGCACTGCTGGTAATTGTTGAGTATTTTCTGGGAGAACATTTTGGCCCTCATTTGGAGTGAATACATTTGAAAGATGGGTTGCAAAGGCTATTCCTTTTTCGTGGTCACTGCAAGCAAATTCACCATTTTGCATTCGGATTGGAGGATCCTGCTGAACCGGCCGTTTTAAATATTTGAGTGAGCGCCACAAGGAATAATCTGTACAGGATGTGGCCGTGAAGGACTTAATTATATTTTGAAGTTTTGTTTCCCTTTTCTCTTCTAGGAGTATTTGGAGCTCTTTCGTGCATTTTTTTAGCTCGTTTTTCAGAGTTGGAGATCGCATCCTTTGCCAGTCTCTCCTAAGTTGCCTTTACTTGGAAACTAGCTCAGTGATATCTTTTACTTTGAAAGAACTAAAGCTTTGCTGTTGGGTTCTGTTAGGACGTAAGGGTGTTGAAACCTTTGCTGCCGCTTGCAGTAAGTTTGAGAAGTCAATTATCGCATATTCCACTTCGGCGGCGGATTTAAGACTTACATTTTGGTTAATATACGGACTTAAAAATTTTCTCTACTTCAGCCAATTCGTAAATTTATTAGTTAAGCCTGTGTTCAGTTCGTTTAAAGTTGGAAGGGTTTTAATAGATATGACGCAAGGAGAGTGATCAGATGATATGTCAAAAAGTGATTCTATCTGAAGTATATCCCGATCGAGGCCGCGAGTTACCCCAAAATCTATGAGGTCGGGAGTTTTGCTCCTATCAGTGGGCCAATATGTTGGCTGCCCTGTTGATATAATATCAAGACCATTGCTTTGGATTGCTTTGAACGGGTTTCTTCCCTTTGGGGTTATTAACCTAGATCCCCAAAAATTATGTTTAGCATTGTAATCACCTGCTGCTAGAAATCTCGTGCCTAACTCGGAAAAGAATTCAGTGAATTGGTACTCTGCTATATTAAAACGGGGAGGGCAGTAGATTGCAGATACAGTTATTCCGCCAGAGTTGTCACCTACGTGCACTGATGTTGAGTGTATATAGTCTTTGCAATATTCTTCTAGCACGTGGTACTTAATCCTCTTTCTTATAAGTATCCCGGTTCCGCCTCTAGCTTTTCCTTCAGCACGAAGTGAGGTTCGATTGAATAGATCAATGGCATATATAAGTGGAAAAAATCCAACAGCTTAGCAGGACCATCGGTAGCCGCGGTGCTTGGCGTTTCGCTAATATTCGACTACTGATGGTTGGGGCGTAGGTACTATGCCTGGTGTGCTCCCGAGAAGATGTCTGATGATGAAGAAAGTGGTTTTTCTTCGAAATAGCTATCACATCAACCATCGCTGTATGAGCTAATTAGATTTTTCCACTTATCCTAAAGTATAAAAATTTTATAGAACATTTTAGCCCTCTAGCGACCTTAAAAATACTATTTCCTGACTATACTATATTTCCTTACTGTATAAAAAGGGGCCAAAATAACCCTTTTTAGGGGTGCTAGATGGTTAAAATGTTCTAGAAAACTATTCGGCATAAAATTTCAGTACGAGTCTCTTCAAAAAAAAATCTTTGTAAAATGAACTTAAAAGACCACAGGAAGCGAAAAACTTATATTCCTCGGAATGTTAAATGTTTTATTTCCGGTTCTACTGAATCAATCAAAATACTTGTTTTGCTAAAGATTAATGTTTTTTGACGACGTTTAACATGCCGGCAAAAAAAATTACATTAAGTTGGTATAAACTAAGTACTGGGTGGAAGTGACCCCAACGACGCACATAGGGTTAATACAATTATAAAGCAGAAACCCTCCTCTCAAGCCAAAGAGATTGTTGTATCAAACTTAGGGATCGGACCATAAATACCGAAGATATGAAAAAAACGAATTTTAGCTACATCTAGCGGCGTACAAAAATAATAATATTTTTTTCCAGAAATGTTTTCGAAAAAGAAATCATACGGGGGTGTACGACGAACTTTTTTTCGCGATACGTTCTAATGTACATACCCAGCAGTATTCAAGGTAAGGAGTATGAAAAATACCTTGAAACTGGGTTCAAAAGCCATTGCCTGAAAAATTAACTGAATACGCAGTGAAGACATCAGGGCTATTGAATTTTTCCCTGAGGACTCAGTGTACTAACTTTTTTCTATGGAATTTATCCCTGCCTCTTCAGGCCTTTTTTTCATACAGAAACTCTCACCTCTCGTTCGGCAGTTCTTAAGTAGTTGAATTTCAACGAAAGAGCAAGTTCAGATTTTGGAACTATGTACATCTCTACATCTCCAGCTGATCACTACTGCTAGGTAATAATACACTGGCATTTTTATAACTCTGACAAGTTTTATCGCCGAGCTTCTCGCAATTCGATGTGTTCTCTTTAACTTTTGTTTTACCTACTAATTGGGTGGACCTTCAGTTTTATGCCAGCTCCGAACGGCAAATGCATTTTTTGTGAGAAGCTTCTTCATGGCAGAAATACGCTTGGAGGGTATAGCGTCCACTGCCGGGAGGTGGCCGCTATTTCTAAAAACCCTACACCACAGCGGCTATCTCTACTGTTTTCCTGCTAATCAATTCTGGTCGTTTTGTTGTTTTTCTTTTTGTTTTGAAGTAATTGTTTCATGAAGAGCTTAACAAGGGTAAAGCTTGTTATAAATTTGTTTCCGTTTTATTAGGTTTTTAAGATAATTTTAAATTTATATAGCATTTATGAATAATGTTTTTGCTTATTTGATTGATAAACTGTTTATAAACCTTTGATATTTTTCATGAATAAGGCTGAAAAATTATACCACTTTAATTAAATATTTTGTCGATTTCAGATTTGAAAGCATTTGAACGAAGGTTGACTGAAGTTGTATCGTCTTATGGACCATCTACAACGCGATGGCGAAGTAAGTATTTAGCACAGGGTTAGATTTAGGGGAAAAGGTCGGCATCGCATCTGAACCGATACCTCTTGCCACAAAGTTATGCTATTCCTGGTAGAGCTAGCAAAGTTACAGATCAGTCTTCAGATCAGAAACTACTAATATAGTAGTGGAGTACCATTGCATGGATCCAGGGCCGTAGCTAGACTTAAATTTAAGGTAGGGCAGCGTTGGTTTAAGGTAGGGCGGAAATAAATAATATATCACAATTAATCTGACATCGAGGCATAGCTTCCAAAATTAATCAGCATGTATATCGCTTTTCTCTAGGTCAGTGACGTACATTTAATACCTATTTGTTGACACATATGTACACGGTAGGCAGGAAGCGACGATAGGTTGCATGAAAATGTCGAGAAAAAAGGAAAGTGGGGTTGTGTTATGTGATGTTTATAGATGAAACATCCGTTGAAATTAAAATCCGAGCTGCTCCTTTTTCAAGGATATCCACATTTTTTGTTTTTTTTGAAAGGATCAAATATTGAGGAAATCGAATATTCGCCACCGTCCAAATTTTTCCGATTTCAATACATTACTTGGTCGCTAAGGGATACAAAAAAAGGTATTAAAAAGAAAAATGGACACCTGTAGTGGAAAAATCCAATGTGAACAGGACCTAAAGGATAACCACTGAAATATAAAATAACACAAAAAGTACCCACTTTAATTTGCGTATAACTCCTAACATGTTAACTCTACGTGAAAATTCCTTATAATATGTTTCATTCGGAATAAATAAAGGAATATTTCTTTGATATACAATTTTGATGTACCTGCAGTGCTTAATGTACTTTTGTGCATCTAAAGTGAAAATTTCAAAAAAAGTACGTTTTTTTTATGGTGCTATTTTAAGTTCAAATATTTTTCTAGTTTATGTAAATATTTTAATCTAATGATCCAACTCTCATTCCTACATATCTCTACGTTAATACTAAAAAAGAGTTAGAGCTGAGATACGCGCTAGCTGTGCACGGTGGGCGGGAAGCAACAATAGGTTGCATGGGAATATCGTAAAAACGATGGCCCAACGAATATGTGCCTAGCTGTGTGCTGGTACTAATTTTCGTTTAAAAAAAATGTTGGAGATTTTATTCACGCTTGCTGTGTGTTTATGAAGTATATTAGAATATCATTTTACGTAAGTGTTTAGCCGGCGATCGTTTTTTCGATATTTTCATGCAACCTATTGTTGCTTACCGCCCACCGTGCACAGCTAGCGCGTATTTCAGCTCTAATTCTTTTTAATATTAACGTATAGATATGTAAGAATGAGAATTGGATCATTAGATTAAAATATTTACATAAACTAGAAAAATATTTGAACTTAAAATAGCACCATAAAAAAAACGTACTTTTTTTGAAATTTTCACTTTAGATGCACAAAAGTACATTAAGCACTGCAGGTACATCAAAATTGTATATCAAAGAAATATTCCTTTATTTATTCCGAATGAAACATATTATAAGGAATTTTCACGTAGAGTTAACATGTTAGGAGTTATACGCAAATTAAAGTGGGCACTTTTTGTGTTATTTTATATTTCAGTGGTTATCCTTTAGGTCCTGTTCACATTGGATTTTTCCACTACAGGTGTCCATTTTTCTTTTTAATACCTTTTTTTGTATCCCTCAGCGACCAAATAATGTATTGAAATCGGAAAAATTTGGACGGTGGCGAATTTTCGATTTTCTCAATATTTGATCCTTTCAAAAAAAACAAAAAATGTGGATATCCTTGAAAAAGGAGCAGCTCGGATTTTAATTTCAACGGATGTTCCATCTATAAACATCACATAACACAACCCCACTTTCCTTTTTTCTCGACATTTTCATGCAACCTATCGTCGCTTCCTGCCTACCGTGTGTAATTATTGTGACAGTATATAAGCAATACTCAATGAGAGTTAAGCTTACAGATTTTAGATGTGGAGATCCACGTCTAAGTGCGAATGAGTACTGGGTGGGCGATACGAGTAAATAGATACGACCAAAAGTGCCATTTAAGTTTATTGTTTCTGCAAATTTATTATAATAGTAAGAAGTAAAGAAGCCCAAGTTCGAGTGGAATCGAACATTAGATACCCAGCTGTATGCTCTCATTGTTTGTTTGGGTTTGATGGAAATACGGTGTGATTTATATGAAGCGAGTGCTGCATAAAGTGGGAGTAGCCAAGCCCATTTTCAAAATTTGTATCAATCATCCAACTAAGCATACGAATATTATTCTTTGTGCAAAATTTCATTCCTTTATGACTTCTAGTTACAAGGATGCCACGTTACAAATTCCCAAAGGGTGTTCCAGAAATATCTTTGTTAAAAAGTAGGCGTAGTCATAATAATAATAATAATAATAATACAATGGCGCTATTATAACTCTGACGAGTTTTATGGCCGAGCTTCTCTCCCAATTCGAGGTGTGCTCCTTTTTGTTTTTCCTACTAATTGGGTGGACCTACAGTTTTATGCCGGCTCCGAACGGCGAATGCATTTTTTGTGAGAAGCTTTTTCATGGCAGAAATACTCTCGGAGGGTATGCCGCCCACTGCCGAGAGGTGACCGCTGCTCTTAAAAAACCCAATAATTGGATTTTTACTAATTAGAAAAATTTGTTTGGCTTAGTCATAAACCGATTTCAATAAATTTTTGCGTGTCTATTAATACAAGTTATAAAAGTGGATAAACCAAGTTTCGTCATAACATATCAATTATTTGT
Source organism: Urophora cardui (assembly GCA_960531455.1). Classification (NCBI taxonomy): domain Eukaryota; kingdom Metazoa; phylum Arthropoda; class Insecta; order Diptera; family Tephritidae; genus Urophora; species Urophora cardui. Next base: position 93,468,262 of record OY482673.1, on the reverse strand, counting down.
CGATTTATAGGCTAAGAAATCTCGTATATTCCTGCTTCTAAAAGGAGGCGGTGCCACACCCATTTTCAAAAATTTTTGTGCTTTTTGTGTAATGTCCATAGTTGGACTCCTTCTATAAAATTTCAATGATTATATCTTTATGTTTGACAGAGATGTCGCTTAAAATGTTTTTATTTATTAGGTCACTTTATAATACCCATATATAAAAGTGGGCGTGGTCGTCAACCGATTTTGGCAATTTTTCGTCCAAACATTTGCCTAAGTAAGTAAATCACGCATATCAAATTTCATCGATATATCTTCAACAGTTTATGAGTTATGACTCATAAAACTTTCAATGTTTGCCCCTTAATAAGTGGGCGTGGCACCGCCCTTTTTACAAAATTTTGTGTTTTTTTGTTTTACGTCCGTAGTTGGACTCCTGCCACAAAATTTCAGTGATAGGTCTTTACATTTGACAGAGATGTCGCTTAAAATGTTTTTATTAGGTCACTTTATAATACACATATATAAAAGTGGGCGTGGCCGTCAACAGATTTTGACAATTTTCCCTCCAAATGTTTGCCTAAGAAAGTAAATCACGCATACCAAATTTCATCTATATATGTATCTGCTTCGGTTTCTGAGTTATGGCTTATAAAACTTACAATGTTTGCCCCTTAATAATTGGGCGTGGCACCGCCCATTTTTTTTTTTTTTTTTTTTTTTTTTTTTTCATTTCATTTCATTTATTAAGAAATATATAACATTAGTACAATAAGATCAGACGTCTTTTTTAGCACAACAGTAGAACAAGTGACAATAATATAATTAATTAATTATTTAAAAATAACTTAAAACTAATTAACAAATACATATATAAGTAGAGAAGATAGAGTTGGAGAAAGCATGGAGGAGAAGAAAAAAAAAAGTTAAAGTAAAAAGGGCAGGGGGAAGGAAAGATAAAGGAAAGAGGACAGTAGAAAAAGGGTAGTAAATTTAAATATAGATAGCACATCTACTAGTGATACAGACATTTTTATTTTGTACATTAATTCTTATGAAAATACGACAGCAAAACAGTCTTAATGTTGCTTTTGTTTAAGCTACTACGTATGGCAGCAGGAACGGAGTTCCATATACGAATAGCGCTGATGAAAAATAGTCTAGCTGATTGAAGAAAGTTATATTGCGGAACTATAAGGCCATGTACGCGAGCAGACTTTGCAAACGTTAGTTTATCATAGAGGTATCTGGGTGATTTCTCATTTATTAGCCGGAAGAGAAAAATACAATTTCTAACTTTGAAATACTCGTAAAGCTCGCAGCCCAGCAGACTACTCCTCCAGTTCGAGATATGGTCAAATCTCGCTAGCCCAAATACATATCGCGTGACGTGGTTAAAGGCCACATCCATCTTGTGTGCAGACTGCGAATCTAAGTTACTATATACTAGTTCAGCATAGGATATTATTGGCATAATAAATTGAATAGCAAGCTTCCGCCTTATGGCAGTCGGCGTAAACGGGGCAGAGAGTCGCAGGCTTCTAAGGGTAGAGTAAACTTTGCCAACTGTTGCATTTATGTGGTCAGTGCATGTAAGATCAGAGTTGATAACAAATCCCAGATTAGTAACTTTAGACACCAGTTTTAGAGCGTGCTCACCAATATACAAAGAGGGTATTTCTGTATGTTTTAGACGCTTCTTACAAATAGGTAACACATAACACTTGTTGACATTGAGGCTGAGGCCATTTTCAGAGGCCCAGGACTTAATGGAAGATAGATCCTGATTGAAATGGAAGCCTAGGTTCTTCGCTTGATCAAGGGGACTGGACATATACAATTGGATGTCGTCCGCATATGCATGAATACGAGCATGCTGACATAAAGACAAGACGTCATTTACAAACATACTAAATAACAATGGCCCCAAAATAGATCCTTGGGGGACACCAGACAATATTGAACGCAGCGAAGACACATTTAAGTCAACCTTGACACGTTGTAACCTGCCTGTCAAATAACTCTTCATCAACTTCACAGCGGACGGACTAAAACCAAAATTATTGCACAATTTGAGGCAAAGCAGTTCATGGTCAACTGAGTCGAAAGCCTTAGAGAGTCTAGTAAGCACAGCAATGTTAAGTATTTCTTATCAAAAGCAATTCTTACATCGTCCAATATTCTTATCATAGCTGTTGAACAGCTATGTTTGGCTCTAAACCCGGACTGAAACTGGGATAATAAGTTAAATGCATTAATATGGTGGTAGATTTGCTCAGACATTAACGACTCAGCAACCTTCGACAAAGCGGGCAATATGCTGATAGGCCGAAAGTCACAAGGGCTGGCTGCAGACCTATTTTTAGCAACAGGAAGAACAGTGGCAATTTTCCACGCATCAGGGAAGCAAGACGTTGTTAAAATGTGATTTATTATATGCGTAAGGGTTGGTAGAATAAGTGGTAGTATAGTTTTTATAAACTTAATTGGAATTCCATCCTCTCCAGTTGCATTTGACCGAATTTTGTAGACACTTTTTTCCACATCAAGTTCAGACACTGCTCTGAACTCAAACATCTGGCTAACTGGCATTAAATAAGAACACGTACTCGACATAGGGATACGAGAACAAGGGGAGGGTACACCATTTACAAAAGCTTCATTCAGAGTATCAGGGCTAAGCGTACACGGAGACTTATCACTAACATGGACACGCAATGCTTTCAGATTACGCCACAGAACATTATTCGGTAGGGAGGGGCAGAGCTTTTTTGAAAAATAAATGCGTTTTTCTCTCCTGGCAATAAGAGTGGCTTCATTTCGTGCTGCTTTAAATGCGCACCAATTCATATCCGTCCTGTCCCTTCTCCAAGCCGAGTATGCTTTGCATCGTTTTTTAATGGCCACACGAACTTTGGTGTTAAACCACGGACAGGATGAGGATTTATTCAACACTGTTTTTGCTGGCACATGAGCTCTAAAGGCCTGCAAAACCACTCTATTAAGAAAGGAGAGCTTTTCGTTTACTGAGCTGAAACCCCAACAAGTAGACCAGTTTATTGCTGACAGGTCGCTTAAGAGGCTATTGACATTTATATTGCGATAATCTAGAAAAGTGTAAGCATTAGTGGAGTCATTATTGCGGTCAAGTTTAATGTCAAACGAACAAAAAATCAGGTCATGGTCAGATATAAACGATACTTGGTCAAATTTTAATACTATCGCAGGGTCAGATACAATAAAATAGTCAAGAAGACTTGGACAACAGTTATTTCCATACCTTGTGGGAACAGACACATTAACAAAAGACAAACCAACACCAGATACATTATCAGTAAGACTAGAGCTATAACAATCCTTATGTAACAAATTAATATTGAAATCACCACAGACAATAATGTTATCATAGTCGGTTGAGACCGATGACATATAACGAAAGAAATCACATTGACTATAGCATTTATTTGGGTTGTACACACAACAAATAAGGGTTCTAGATGCAAGAGTAGACAGTTCCACAGACATATATTCGACACTACTTCCAGTTGACTGCACTACCAAGTTTGCTTTTAAATTGTCTTTATAATAAATTGCAACACCCCCTCCTTTCTTCCCTACCCTATCACTTCTAAGTAGTTTGTAATTATTAATGTTCAAATGTGCATCTCTTAAATCAGTAGTGAACCATGTTTCAGATATACATATGACGTCCACAGCTGAAAACTCAAAAACTTTCCTCACCATGTCCATTTTCTCACTATTGAGACTACGTGCATTAAAATGGACAACCTTCAAGCCAGTTTGGTTTCCACAAAATATATTAATCATCGCGAGACTACAATCATCAACGCTACATGCGCTATTGGTTATAACCATTACAAAGCGTAGCGCGAAAAACAAAAGCATATTTAAGACAACAAATAAAAATGTAGATAAAAGAACAAGAGAATAAAACAAAGAGATGTGCTATCTTTACATTAAGGGATAAACATATAATACATACTAACAAAAAAAGCAAAACGCTATCCGAACTGCAGCAAATCATCCTCACATGTAATTTTTGTTGGCTCACCATCTTTACCCTTTTCTGCTTTAACATGTACGTAGCCTCGAAATGTATACACAGATGCAAGTTTTTTCTCGCGTCGTAACTTTATGGCTTTGTGTAACAATTGGCGGTTCTCTTTACTTAAGCTCTCAAAAATGTGGAAATACCCATCAAATCCAAGTGAGCAGAGTGGAACGCAAGATTTCATCCGCCTACGATAATCGCCAAAAGCGCGGAGAGTTCGATTCCGATCAGCAGCCGAGTAAAATTTTATGATGGTTACGCTTTTGAGATTTGTTGAAGAGGGATACGTGCGGAAAATGTCACGCACTTTCGGAGATAGGAAATCAATCGAGAAACATATGGTGTTATATATGGCCCTAAGGTTTTCGCCTTCAACGTAGGGTATACCAACAGCAACAGCATCGGCACTGAGATCAGTAACGACCTTATCCCGAGCAGCGTTGGCTAGTTGTTGTTGTAGAGCAGCGATTTCAGATTCTGCTTTCTTCATGTTCGCCTCACACACCTCAATTCGACTAGCAAATTCACTTATTTTAGAAGCGAATGCATTAATCTGATCACTCACACTCTTAATCAGCTTTTTCTCTAATTCCACCTGACCCAGAGATACACCCTCAATTAGCACCATAAGGCGATCAGATTGTTGCTGAATTTTCCCATCCAACTCTTTTAGTTTGGCGAAGAGAGCTGAAAGAGAAACTTCTTCGTCCAGTTTCACTATCTTTGCAGAAGGGGAACCTTTGCTGTGACGTCGCTTGCTCGATGACATTGTAGATAAATTCTCATTTTCACTCTCATTTTTGTCTCTTCTTGTTATATTCGTGCTTCGTATATTATTTGTTTTATTATTTCCAGACATTTTAAAAACAATTTCGAGTACCTGAGCTTATAATTTATGCAAATTATAATATGTAATAATGCAATAAGAAATCGGCACAGGCTTGGTATCAAAAAATCACGTAATTCTCACAACAAAAGCAAAACAATGGCAGAGCAATGAAAAACACGTCCGTCCGTAATGAAAGCTGTTGTTGAAAAAAACCAAAAACACCAAATTTCTTCATAAGGGCCAGAGCTCAATATGTGGGTAAAATTTTATCACTCTAGCTATATTAGTGGCTGAGATACCAAATTTCAGATTTTTTCTATATAGGAAAAGTGGGCGTGGTCATGGTCCGATTTCGCCCATTTTCAATACCAACCGTCCCAGTCTCGATACCAACTTGCGTTCCAAATTTCATTAAAATATCTCAATTGTTGCGCGAGTTAGAGTGTTTACAGCCGGACGGACGGACATGGCTTAATCAATTTCTTTTTTCACCCTGATCATTTTGATATATATAAGTCTATATCAATCTCGATTATTTCATTCTGTTACAATCCACCGTTATGTGATTAAAACTATAATACTATGTGTACTAGTACAGCTGAGTATAAAAATAGTAAAAGCATTCAAAACAGCTGAATTCTGCGGTTCGCCATGTTATTAAAAATGCGAAGAACTTCGTTCAGATTAATCGATTTTGTTCTCTTTTTCTCAAAGGCTAGAAATACCATACCAGCCATTCTCTCGTGACCAATTGACAACATTTGAGGTTTATTGATTGCAGTTAGTGTGAAAAACGTTGATTCGCACACTGCAGTACTACATCCTATGGTCGCTATAGATGCAAAAAGTTCATATGTGTCTTTAAACGCCTGTCGTTGCTTGTACAAAACTTCCATTATATCTTTGTTACGACTAAATTTTTGACATGCATGTGAATAGAAATATAATTAATGGAAGATAGCGACCAACCACCATACGCAAATAAGCGAGAGACAAAATTAAAACCGAAAATATTATTAAAAAATTAAATGCAACAGAAAATTTAATTTTTTAAATTTTTTATCTTTATATATATTACGCTAAGCAATTTTTTGTACGCACCATAACTTTTACACCGTTATACCGATTTTCAAGAATGGGGTGTCAAATGAATGGGCTTGACCTGTAGATGTGCAGGAAGGTTTAATATTTCTGAAAAGGGTTGCCACCTGTTTACGAATTTAATTATTCTGTATAGTTTGATTGATTTTTAAATTTCAGGCACCATATGAAAGGGCTTGATCGGAAAATGAGGAATTTATTAAAATTTTTACAAAAAGGGTTTCATTTTTACGATACAGTTAGTTTGATCTTTAAATTTGAGATGTCATATGTAAGAAAACTAGAAAGAGAAAGAGGACTGCGACAAATGGCCTTTTGGAGGTCGCTTTAAGGTTAACATATTCTAGAAAATTATTCGGCATAAAACTTCACTACGGGCCTCCTCGCACAAAATCTTTGTATAAAAAATCTATGTCCACAGAAAATAAAAATAACCAGTCACTATTTAGGTATATGCTTCATTTTATATTTTATTAATAAGATTCTATGGGCCCATTCGTATTCTGCCAATTTTAAGGGGAAGTCAAATTTAAAATGGCAATCAAAAAAATTGTCAAATGTGGCAATATGTATGCCACTATCACCAACACCGTCGGCGGTACCGAAATGACGTTTTCGGCAAATCGGCATTATGACAACCGACGGCGCGCCAAATCTTTCGAAATTCGGTAAATCGGCATTATGAACACCGAATGAACGAACATTTTGACAGTTTTTCGTGCCGAAATTTGCTGCAAGTATTTGGTTGCGGCGATATTAACAAAATACCAAAAAATTACAATAAAAGTTAAAGTAAATTGTGTAAATGCATGTATGAAGTTGGAATAAGTGTTAATAAGTGTGAATATATGTAAATATATTAATCAACCGGTCGCGAGAAGCCACAAACATGGCGTGGGTCCATTACATTTTCCACCGAGATTGAATTGCTGTTATATGCAAAGAAAAACTTCAGAGAAAAAATTGTGAAATAATGATAATAACAGTGATTTAAATACGTGTGTATGTAGGTTTGGAAATTAAAATATATTTTCACCAAAGAATAATAATGCATTTTCTGAAGTTGATAATTATTGTTTGACTACTATAAAAAAGCAACTAACGAATTATGAATGTGTATTACCAACAATTTACCATTTCAGTAGAAACTTTCGTCTCAATAAAGACGCATTCAAATAAATATTGCTGGTGGTGGAAGGTCGGCTTCAGTATAATGCGCCCGCCATATTTATTTTCAAACCACTAAGAATGTTTCAATGAATCCTTCAGGAAAATTTCTGCGAATGATAATTTTACTAGTTATAACACTCCCGACTACGCAAAATTACTGTAAATCTCTCCAGATCTAACTCGAGTAAGGTAGTTCTGTCGGTTGAGGGTTACTTTTCAAAGCGCGGCGCAGTGCATAAGGGTGCTCTACGCAAAAATATTGTGTTATTAATGAATTATAAGTTTCCGCAAGATTTAGTTGCATTTTAGTGATCTATCGCCAAAAAAATATAAACGAAAAATTCCGGTGCCGGGTACATTGTTATTGAAATTTTCCCCTGTTTTTGTATACAATTTGCTTTTATGTAGTAAAATTAAGACTATTATTTTTATTTTCAGCCTCTAATTAAATTTACGCTTGTTTACTTGAAGTAAAAGGATTGCTATGATCCCTTAAAAACCCTCTCTCGTTTATCAGATTCCTTTGCTCTTCTTCCTCCACTAATAAAGCTGCTATCACAATAGAATCCATTATTTTATTATTTAAATAAATAGTTTTTAGTAAAATAAACTAACGATGTATTTGCTTTTATCAAAAAGATAAGAAACGTCAGAAAATCCCGCTCAATTCCGCCAGCCAGATTTAGAAAGGTAGGCGCATACGTGAATTCAGAACTTTAATATTGTAATTGGTATAGTTTAATGTCAAAATAATGTTTCGCCTTGGTTAAAATCTGTATTCGCTTGGGACTCACCCATTCCTGTTGGCCATAGTGTTAATTTATCTTTGATTTTGACATTACATTGTACCTTTCTAAATAAAAAAAAGTAGTTTTTGAATTCGCCGCTGCGCCTACCTGTCTAGAATTTCGCATCAGTACTTGGCAACACTGATTCGAACACAGTTCACATATTTGGCTACACTGAACTTCGAACCGTCGGGGTTGCTGATGCCATTTTCGACGAGTTCGGCGCCGTGGCTTTCGGCATTTCGGTACCGCCGACGGCGTTGGTGATACACACAGTAGTCTTCCACCCTCAAATTGTCTCACAGTAGGGGCATTTCAGTTATTACATCTGGGTCTGGGTTAAGATAAATTTTTACTGAAACAATCCGGCTCATAATGAAAATTGGCTGCACTTGAAAAGAACTAAAAAGAAGAAGAAACATATACAACATATACCCAGCAGTAAAAATCTGAAATGAATCCTTTATGAATCACTGATGGAATTCATCATGAGGAGGCATCAGTGAATGCTTTCATATAAAGGCTGCTGAATTTTTTCAAATAAATGGTTTACTTTCCTCATGCCTATATGACTCCGTTCGGAGCGGACATAAAACTGTCCAATGGTAGGAAAAACAAAAGGAGCACACCTCGAATTGGGAGAGAAGCTCGGCCATAAAACTCGTCAGAGTTATAATAGCGCAAAAACAATTCTAATGTACGTTGAAAAGAGACAAATACTCCCTCAAAAACAATTTGATTGACTTTAAACTTCAAACTAAATGAAAATAACTATTTCAAAAATTTTTTTTTTTTTGAAAATTTGAATTTAAATTACTGAAATAAATTATGAAACTCAAATGGCGGGTTAGCTATGTATTCCATGTTATAAGGAGAAGCCAGTGCGCAGTATAATTTTTCTTCCGGACTTTTTCTCTCCCCTTACGGCCAAAGCAGAAGCTTACAAGAGGCAAATTTGAAATTTGTATACAAGCTGGCTCGTGCGTTTATAACCGCCTAGATGGTATTTCGTTTGGTTTTTTCAATATAGCTTGCACGCTTGCACCAACGCAAAACGATAGTGATGAATATTCAACAAAGAATGATCAATGATCATTTAGCAGTGAAACAAATTTACTGCAGGGTATATGTATATATATGTATACATACACAAATGTCACTTTTCAGTTCTGCCAAATCTAAAAAGCACTGTGCTGCCAAATCAGCACGAAAAAAACAAATCGAACAGGGCGGATCAGAAATTGAACCAGCAATTTATCTGGTTTAATCGAGCTGAAATCTTTGTTGTTGCATTTACATGCAAAATTTTTTATCTGGGTTAGGATCACCGTATGTGAAACACGGCTAGTGTAATCGAAAGATACAGCATCGCGTGGCAGGGTTTACTAGTATTAATTTAATTTCTTTCGATTATTCCATACCTAAAAGAGCTATGATCTTTAAATTTGGTATGTGGGTCGCCTGCAGGTATGCACGCAAGTCAAGGTGAGAAAAAACTCGAAAATGATTAAACGATAAACATAGAAAATTTAGATACCTCATTTTTCCATCGCGTAAAATGTGTTAGATCAGCACAGAGCCTTAGAAATCAATTCCGCGCATTTAGTGTTGTTCGCTCACAGTAAGATTAGTTTTTGTTAGAAAAGTGCGATTCCTTTAACCAAACTACAAAAATTCGGTGGTCTTATTTAATTATATCTGTGATGTAGGGCGGATTCTCCATATCATACATTGCATCCACAATAATTTTTTATCACCAACTATGACAAAAAAATTTAATTATAATAATTCATCTCACTTGTTGGCCTTTTTAAGGTAGGGTATTCTAATTTTAAGGTAGGGCATTCTAATTTTAAGGTAGGGCATTGCCCCACATGCCCCGCCCCCCCCCCCCCCCCTAGCTCCGGGCCTGCATGGATCACAATTTTTATCTTAGAAATACATGTTAACTAATGGCGATTTCGTTTCAACCAAAGAATGTTGCCCTCTCATTGCCTTCTTCAATTTTTGTGTTCGATTGAAAGAAAGGTAAAATGCAGTAGTAGTTGTGTTCCTTTCAAAAAGTTTTACATTTCAAGAATGCAAAAAATTAAATTTTTTTTTTAAATAAAGCCAAACCATACGAATGACAGTAGAAAACAAAATATGTATATGTTTATTAGGGTGGGTCAATTTGTATGGGCGGAACCTAAGCCATAGTGTTCCTAGCAAATTCGGATTCTGCATTAAATTCTATGAAAAAAAGTCTTCTAGAGCATGCCTCTAAAATCAATTTTGAGCTTGCCCATTTTCGATTGAAGTTTATGTAGAATTGTTTTAAGTATAGCAACCCATACTCTTTTAAATTCAACCGGTAATTTTAACGTTATCGCTTTACTTTCTTTTTCATTTTGTTTGTCACTTTAAACACGTTTAATAATGTATAAAAAGTTTGATTTCGCTGTTGCGGTTTTGTTGAAAAAAAAAGCATGTTTCTAAACAACTTCCACTCGTTTAAACGCAAAATGAAAATATCCAAATACCACAATTTTTGGCTAAGAACAATAAAGTAACACTTTTCTAAAGTAGAATCTTCTTCTGATTCCGAATATCACATATACTTGCTTGTGGTAGATCTAGTTTCCGAGATATCCTGGCCTAAAGATGATTAAGATGCAAAAATTGCTGTTTCTGCGCTAATTTTGATATAGTGTAGCATCAACATTTTTCCATCAATCAAAAAGCTAAGAACAGCTGCTTAAAGTATGTATTTCAGTCTTTCAATTGTCACTTAGTTTGCCTAAATATATTGTTTCTTCACTGAGATATTGCACTTTCAAACTATGCATGTTTATCCATCCTGGGGCAAAATGCGCCAAGTGTAGGAGGTAAAAAATTTTATGTCACGGATTTCGCTCAAATTTGGCTAAGTTCCTACTATAATTACTAGGTATACGTATTGGAAAGGATTTTCTCCTATCTCATTTTCTTGAAGAGTTATACGTGTTTGAATATGCTCGTTTTTTCAAGGGGCAATGTATGGATAAACATGCACAGTTTAAAAGTGCGATATCTCGGTGCAGGAATAATATATTTGAGCAAACTCAATGGCAGTTGAAAGACTGAAATATATACTTTAAGCAGCTGTTCTTAGCTTTTTGATTGATGGAAAAATGTTGATCGTACACTACGTCAAAATTAGCGCAGAAACAGCAATTTTTGCATCTTAATCATCTTTAGGCCAGGATATCTCGGAAACTAGATCTACCACAAGCAAGTATAATTGATATTCGGAATCAGAAGAAGATTCTACTTTAGAAAAGTGTTACTTTATTGTTCTTAGTCAAAAATTGTGGTATTTGGATATTTTCATTTTGCGTTTAAACGAGTGGAAGTTGTTTAGAAACATGCTTTTTTTTTTCAACAAACCCGCAACAGCGAAATCAAACTTTTTATACATTATTAAACGTGTTTAAAGTGACAAACAAAATGAAAAAGAAAGTAAAGCGATAACGTTAAAATTACTGGTTGAATTTAAAAGAGTATGGGTTGCTATACTTAAAACAATTCTACATAAACTTCAATCGAAAATGGGCAAGCTCAAAATTGATTTTAGAGGCATGCTCTAGAAGACTTTTTCATAGAATTTAATGCAGAATCCGAATTTGCTAGGAAAACTATGGCTTGGAAAATTGACCCAGCCTAATGTTTATATTTATACGTTGTGCTGATTGATCGTCAGGTATAGATATGTTTATTGCATAGTTAAAATTTAAATTTAATTTATCCAAAGTAAGTTTTGATTATAGTTATAAATGTTTAATATTATATTGTGTAATTTGTTAATCGTTAACCAATTATGTAATTATGTTTTTTGTTTGTGTTTTATCTTTTAATTTAAATAAAATCAGACTCCCTGATGAAGGCGCAAATACACACAGAAACGCGTAGGAGGATAAAAGGAAACTTTTGTTTCGCTTTTTACTTCACCGGCCATAAAGCTCTGAATACCACTATATGAATTACTAATCAGTTGGCCTTTACTACATAATTAAATAAATTTTTCTTCCCTGTGTTGATATTATAGGGTAGATGGTTGCATTGAAGATGAACTGATATTTTAATATATAGCTTTGATGAAACCACATACATACGAGTATATATTTCCGTATATGTAGGTCGATTGTTTCTAGAAAACCACCGTTGCTCTACTTATTATTTATCGTTTACATTTCTAAGTTTATTTCTTCTCATTTGTAGTTAGGGTTTCTCTGCATTGGTTTTTCAAAACTAAAATTTTCATATGCCGCATGGTGGTTGGACACGGTAGGCAGGAAGCGACGATACGTTGCATGAAAATGTCGAGAAAAAAGTGGGGTTGTGTTATGTGATGTTTATAGATGAAACATCCGTTGAAACTAAAATCCGAGCTGCTCCTTTTTCAAGGATATCCACATTTTTGTTTTTTTTGAAAGGATCAAATATTGAGGAAATCGAAAATTCGCCGCTGTCCAAATTTTTCCGATTTCAATACATTATTTGGTCGCCAAGGGATACAAAAAAAGGTATTAAAAAGAAAAAAGGACACCTGTAGTGGAAAAATCCAATGTGAACAGGACCTAAAGGATAACCACTGAAATATAAAATAACACAAAAAGTACCCACTTTAATTTGCGTATAACTCCTATAATGTTAACTCTACGTGAAAATTCCTTATAATATGTTTCATTCAGAATAAATAAAGGAATATTTCCTTGATATACAATTTTGATGTACCTGCAGTGGTTAATGCACTTTGGTCCATCTAAAGTGAAAATTTCAAAAAAAAAGTACTTTTTTTTATGGTGCTATTTTAAGTTCAAATATTTTTCTAGTTTATGTAAATATTTTAATCTAATGATCCAATTCTCATTCTTACATATCTATACGTTAATATTAAAAAGAATTAGAGCTGAAATACGCGCTAGCTGTGCACGGTGGGCGGTAAGCAACAATAGGTTGCATGAAAATATCGAAAAAACGATCGCCGGCTAAAAACTTACGTAAAATGATATTCTAATATACTTCATAAACACACAGCAAGCGTGAATAAAATCTCCAACATTTTTTTTAAACGAAAATTAGTACCAGCACACAGCTGGGCACATATTCGTTGGGCCATCGTTTTTACGATATTCCCATGCAACCTATTGTTGCTTCCCGCCCACCGTGCACAGCTAGCGCGTATCTCAGCTCTAACTCTTTTTTAGTATTAACGTATAGATATGTATGAATGAGAGTTGGATCATTAGATTAAAATATTTACATAAACTAGAAAAATATTTGAACTTAAAATAGCACCATAAAAAAAACGTACTTTTTTGAAATTTTCACTATAGATGCACAAAAGTACATTAAGCACTGCAGGTACATCAAAATTGCATATTAAAGAAATATTTCTTTATTTATTCTGAATGAAACATATAATACATTTTAGGAGTTATACGCAAATTAAAGTGGGTACTTTTTGTGTTATTTTATATTTCAGTGGTTATCCTTTAGGTCCTGTTCACATTGGATTTTTCCACTACAGGTGTCCTTTTTTCTTTTTAATACCTTTTTTTGTATCCCTTAGAGACCAAATAATGTATTGGAATCGGAAAAATTTGGACGGTGGCGAATTTTCGATTTCCTCAATATTTGATCCTTTAAAAAAAACAAAAAATGTGGATATCCTTAAAAAAGGAGCAGCTCGGATTTTAATTTCGACGGATGTTTCATCTATAAACATCACATAACACAACCCCACTTTCCTTTTTTCTCGACATTTTCATGCAACCTATCGTCGCTTCCTGCCTACCGTGTGGAGTAACATGGTTTTATGTGAAAAAGTACGTTTTGAAAGTTGTAATAAATTGCGGGGCTGCACAACAAAATCAAAAATTGTTGCGTCTTGTTATGAATAAAGAAAAAAAAATATTTTTTTTTTATTATAAAAAAAAATCAAAATTATTTCGTTTCGTTTATCATCTAAATCAAAATATCTGAAAAAATATTGTATCGGGTTTATACATATTTATATGTGTATGTAAATTTTTCCCTGCACAAACAAGTTTTTTATTAAAGCATATCTTCTAATTTTCTAAAGGATTTCGGTGCGCTGAATCTGAACCTAAATTCAGATTTTCGATAAAACGTTGAGTTTTTGAGATATTAAAAGCGCAGTTTTCTTTTACTATATTCACTCCTCAATATCTTTTAAATTACTTACTTTTATTAAAAAATTATTAAAGCTGTTGAAAGGCCAACCATTTCACTTAAAAGCAGCGCTTTTTCGAAAATCTTTCTTGTAACTTGCAATATTGCAAATAAAACCTCATTAGTTTTGCAATATTTTTTTTTAACTTCATAAAAAAACACCATTCTTCATTCAAATACGGTTGCCTTGTTCACTGCTAGCAGTGCAGCATTTATTGAAAAGCAGGGATGAAATATTTGTAGTTGGGTACTTGAAATATTTGTAGTAGGGTAGTGAAAATTGGTGTGTTGGCATATGACATAATTTCGTACTCAACGGATGAAATCGATAGGTCTTGGTAATGTACGGATGGGCACCTCCTTTACAAAATTTTCCTTTATTTCGTATTATTTTTTGAAGTATTTTTTACTAGAATACTGAAAATTTGGGTGAAGGAATACTACATAATTATATACTCAACGAATAAACAATCTGGGTCTTGTTAAAGCAGGGATGGGCACCTCCCAGACAAACTGAAACTTTCACAACGAAAATCTCTTGAAATATTTATAGTAGGGTACTGAAAATTGGTGTAGGGCATATGAGATAATTACGCACGGTAGGCAGGAAGCGACGATAGGTTGCATGAAAATGTCGAGAAAAAAGGAAAGTGGGGTTGTGTTATGTGATGTTTATAGATGAAACATCCGTTGAAATTAAAATCCGAGCTGCTCCTTTTTCAAGGATATCCACATTTTTTGTTTTTTTTTGAAAGGATCAAATATTGAGGAAATCGAATATTCGCCACCGTCGAAATTTTTCCGATTTCAATACATTATTTGGTCGCTAAGGGATACAAAAAAAGGTATTAAAAAGAAAACAGGACACCTGTAGTGGAAAAATCCAATGTGAACAGGACCTAAAGGATAACCACTGAAATATAAAATAACACAAAAAGTACCCACTTTAATTTGCGTATAACTCCTAAAATGTTAACTCTACGTGAAAATTTCTTATTATATGTTTCATTCAGAATAAATAAAGAAATATTTCTTTAATATACAATTTTGATGTACCTGCAGTGCTTAATGTACTTTTGTGCATCTAAAGTGAAAATTTCAAAAAAAGTACGTTTTTTTATGGTGCTATTTTAAGTTCAAATATTTTTCTAGTTTATGTAAATATTTTAATCTAATGATCCAACTCTCATTCCTACATATCTCTACGTTAATACTAAAAAAGAGTTAGAGCTGAGATACGCGCTAGCTGTGCACGGTGGGCGGGAAGCAACAATAGGTTGCATGGGAATATCGTAAAAACGATGGCCCAACGAATATGTGCCTAGCTGTGTGCTGGTACTAATTTTCGTTTAAAAAAAATGTTGGAGATTTTATTCACGCTTGCTGTGTGTTTATGAAGTATATTAGAATATCATTTTACGTAAGTGTTTAGCCGGCGATCGTTTTTTCGATATTTTCATGCAACCTATTGTTGCTTACCGCCCACCGTGCACAGCTAGCGCGTATTTCAGCTCTAATTCTTTTTAATATTAACGTATAGATATGTAAGAATGAGAATTGGATCATTAGATTAAAATATTTACATAAACTAGAAAAATATTTGAACTTAAAATAGCACCATAAAAAAAACGTACTTTTTTTTTGAAATTTTCACTTTAGATGGACCAAAGTGCATTAACCACTGCAGGTACATCAAAATTGTATATCAAAGAAATATTCCTTTATTTATTCTGAATGAAACATATTATAAGGAATTTTCACGTAGAGTTAACATGTTAGGAGTTATACGCAAATTAAAGTGGGTACTTTTTGTGTTATTTTATATTTCAGTGGTTATCCTTTAGGTCCTGTTCACATTGGATTTTTCCACTACAGGTGTCCATTTTTCTTTTTAATACCTTTTTTTGTATCCCTTAGCGACCAAATAATGTATTGAAATCGGAAAAATTTGGACGGTGGCGAATTTTCGATTTTCTCAATATTTGATCCTTTCAAAAAAACAAAAAATGTGGATATCCTTGAAAAAGGAGCAGCTCGGATTTTAATTTCAACGGATGTTCCATCTATAAACATCACATAACACAACCCCACTTTCCTTTTTTCTCGACATTTTCATGCAACCTATCGTCGCTTCCTGCCTACCGTGTACGTACTTAACGGATGAAAGCGATATGTCTTGGTAAAGCAGGGATGGGCACTAGAGCGTATCACGGTGTAGGGAGGAAAAAAAAGTTGAAAATGTTCCCCCCCAGTTTGAACACTTATGAGGTTTTCAAAAAAAAATTTTTTAATTTTTTTGTCACCCTGTAAAAACAGCGAAATTTGTTTTTTTCTATAATTTCTATATTTTACGTTCGATTTTCAAAAGAGATACATTTTTAGAAAGGTGTTCACCAAGGCAATATTTCATCCATAGAAACTTTTAGTCCATCATGCCAAGTTCAGATTTTATTCTATTTTTACTAAAACCAACACCCTGTATTTGAAAAAAAATTGTTTCCTGAAAACTAAGAGCTGCTCTAGCTTACGCCAGGTTAAGATATTTCACAAAATTGTGTTTAATGAACACTTTTCTTACTCTATCTTTTGTTTCACGAGGAGGCTCAAAACAAAACTAGAGTACCTAATCTAAATCACAAATTTCTGCTCTAGCTTTTTTTGTGGAGTAAGTTAGAGCAGAGAAGCAATTGTCAGTCAAGAAAAAATGAATTTTTGAAAAGTTTTAAAAAACTAGCTTGCAAGAAAAACCACGTTTGGCATACGTGCATTTGTGCATTTGCATTAATTTTGAGGATTAACAAAAAAATAAATGGAAACTATAAAGATTCAAGTGTTTCATGGCATTTCTGCTCTGAGTTGCTCTAAGTTGCTCTATTTCTATTTTGACAGCTGCCTTACTCTGCTCTGCTCTAACCTGCTCTGAACTTTTTTTTGTTCATTAAACAGAGCTAATATTAATAAATAATAATCTTTTTTACTCATATAATGATGTCAAAACTATATTCAAGGCTATATTTACTTTATTCAAAAAAAATTTTTTAATACAGGGTGTTGCTTTTAAATAAATTTTAATAAAAGCTAAAGTCGGTGTCGCAGGTTAATGGCTTATATGGACGAAATATGACACGGGTTAAAACCTTTACAACAATATAATGCTCGTTGAAATCAAAGACCAAATAGAAAAGTTATAAGCAAAAAACGAATTTCGCTGTTTTTACAGGGTGCCGAAAAAATTTTTTTTTCCATTTTTGAAATCTTCAACAAGTAAACATTGGAATCAGGGGGGAACATTTTAAATTTTTTTTGGTGATACGCTCTAATGGGCACCTCCCATACAAACGGAAACTTTCACAGCGAAAATCTCTTGAAATACTTATATTAGGGTACAGAAAATTGCTGTGGGGTATATGAGATAATTACGTACTCAAAGGATGAAAGCGATAAGTCTTGGTAAAGCAGGGATCGGCACCCCCATACAAACTAAAATTTTCACAGCGAATATCTCTTGAAATAGTTGTATTAGAGTACTGAAAATTGGTATGAGGGCATATGAAATAATTACGTACTGAACGGATGAAAGCGATAGGTCTTGGTAAAGCAGGGATGGGCAGCACCCATACAAACTGAAACTTTCACATCGAAAATCTTGAAATATTTATAGTACGGTACTGAAAATTACTGTGGGGCATATGAGATAATTACGTACTCAACGGATAAAAATGCAAGATCAGCAAACATCTGTTGAAATATTTGTAGTAGAGTACTGAAAATTGGTGTGAGGGCGTATGAGATAATTACTTACTCAATGGATAAAAACGCTAGATCTTGGTAAAGCTGGGATGGGAACTGTATTGTATATTTTTATTTTATTTTATTAGTAAATTTTATAAGTTAATATTCTTTTGTTGAAAATGGAAAATCTAATAATATAAAATTTTATTTTTTGATATTCAAAAATTTCAATGAGCAAAAGATACAAAGAATATTTAACAATAATTAAAAGTAATTATTTAACAAACTAACAACATATACACAACATATACTCCCCCTCCAATAAAAAGTAAAATTAATTAATATTGAATGTTATTTTCTTTTGTTTTTCGAAAGTGTAAGTGTATTAGAATCTTTTGCTCGCAATCTACGCTTCATCGCCGACTCTCCTGGGTGTCCCTCGTGAGCTAGTTGTAAGGTTTTCTCTCTGGTGCCGCGTAGTAATAACTATGATGCCCACAGCGGATAGTTCATACCGAATAGGGTAGTAGACGTTTGCTTTGTTGGTTGACCATTGATCATTTTTCACATATGATATTGTATTAGTCAATTCCTTGTCCATTATGCTCTCTGCTGCAATTTCGAATTTTCTAGAATTTGAAAAACAGAGTGGTTGCCATCTTTGTCAAATGTTTTTGTCTGTTTAATTTCGCAAAGTCTAGATATTGAATCAGCGATATTTTCCCTTCCCGCTCGATATATGACTTTGAATTTGTAAGGTTGTAGTCCGAGGAGCCATCTCTTTATCCTCGCTGGTGGTTTCGATGTCGGCTTGAAAATCGCCTCAATCGGTTTATGGTCGGTGACTAACTCCAACTCTAAACCCATTAAATATATATATATATATATATATATATTTCGACGGCCCATACCAGAGCTACACTCTCCTTTTCCGTTTAGGAGTATCTTTTTTCGGTATCTGATAGACTTTTACTTGCAAACGATATAACCCGCGCTTCATTATTCTCATCAAACTGTAAAAGTACCGCACCTAAAGCTACTAGACTTGCATCTGCAATGAGACGAATCCTCTTTTGGACATTAAAATATACTAAATCTTGTACTTCTTGTAAAGCTTGTTTGTTCTGTCGTGTCAGCGAGGTCTGGAATGAATTTTCCCACATATGTTACCACCCCTAGAAAACTCAACTCTTCCTTCGACTGTGGCGCTCTAAAGTTTTTTATCGCATCTATTTTGTCGGGATCGGGTGAAATGCCTTCATCAGACAATAGGTGTCCCAAAAATTTCAGCTTCCACACTTTCCAGACGCATTTCTTTTCATTTAACATTGTTGTTATTTGTAAAAATTTCTCTTACCCGACTGAGAGCTTCGTCATGTTCTTGCTCCGTTTTCCCAAAAACGATGATGTCATCGATATAATTAAGAGCGTTTTTACAGACGCATAACAGCTTGTCAACCACGCGCTAAAAAAATTCGGGAGCTGAATTGATACCAAACATTAATCTTTTATACTGGAAAAGTCCTTTATGTGATATAAAAGTGGTAATATAACGGATAGATTCGTCCAATTCCAGCTGGTGGTATGCCCATTTTAAGTCGATCCTTGAGAAGAATTTAGCACCTCTTAACTTTGTCATGAATGTGTCAAAAGTTGGGAGTGGGTAGTTTTCGCGCATTACTGCCTGATTCGCTCGGCGCATGTCGATGCAAACCCTCAGTTCACCCCCTTCTTTGAAGACTATAACTATGGGCGATATCCATGAGGAGAGTCCAGAAAACGGTTCAATGATATCTAAGGCAAGCATTTCGTTGGTCTTTTCCTCTACTTGTTTTTCTAAAGCTACCAGTATACGACGCATCGGCTGTTGTACCCGTTTCACCGTTGCATTAATTGAAAATTTGATTTTGATACCTAGCATCTTTGGGAAAGGCGGTTCCATTTCTACCCGATTCACCCCAATACCTAATTTTAAGACGCCAAGTTGAATGGCTGTATCTCGGCCCAGTAATGACTGTCCGCCGTTCTCAATTACATAAAATGTAGCAATCTTCTCAGTATTGTTTGTCGATATTGGTGACTCGAACGCTCGAAGAACGTTTAATGTCTGCTTTGATGCGTATGCCTTGAATTTAATCACCGACTCTTCGTTCATTCCATAAAATTGCCGAATTTCTCATTATTTCGTAATCATCCTCACTTAACAAATTAACTGTGTAACCTAAATCAAACGCAAGTCGTCAATTTAACGCACGCACGCAAATTTTGCATATGCGTTGAACCGAAATTGACTTGCGTGCGTGTTCAGATAAAGAAATAGAAAAATACAGAAAATCAGAGAAAATCTTGTTATTTTGTGGAATATGTACCTAACAGACACGATATCAAAAGCAAGTGTCAATTTTTTTGCAAACAATCACCCACAATGCTTAATTTCAACTGTCACGCAAAACAAAAATTGGGCGTCGAATTTGCTTTTTACGCACGCCGTTCAATTTCGGTTACTCCCATACAAGTTGTATGGGCATGAGAAATTTTTGACAGTAAATTGACGGCGTGCGTTTGATTTAGGTTACACAGTAAAACGTGTGCCTGAGTCGATAATCATGGGTATAGTGCACCCTCCAATAGCACATTTGAGTTTTTCATGTATAATTGTGTTGCTGGAGACTTTGACGCAGTTGAATTCTCCTTGTCCCTCATCCTCTTATATATTGCGTACCTTGTATGTTCCTGGTCGTTTCTTCTTTGGTGAATTGTGTTCAATTTCCATTGTTTTCCTTTTCTTAGTTTTGCATTTTCTAGCGAAATGTCCTATTAAACCACATTTGTTGCATTTTAAGGTTTTTGCCGCACATTTTGGGTCGCTGCCGCAATGTCTTTTCCTACCATATCTGCCGCATTCATCAGTGTCACGCTCTGTTCCGCGTTTCTTTGCTGTAATTCGATGTATAGGTTCGTTTCCTGGCTTTGAAAACATAGGGTTATTTAAATATGATGCTAACGTAGTTAAACTAAAAAAATTTATAAAAATGGATAACAATATGTGAAAATATGAGAGATCCTGGAATACCACATACCACTTGATGTGGCCCTGGTCGAACAATAGAAAACCACATACTCAATAATTTTAATACACCCTCAAACCCTGTATTAGGATTAAAATTCATATATAATATTGTAGGTTATAGATACATTTATGTACATATATATATGTACATGTAGACATACACATGAAGGTACATATATGTACACAGTAAAAATTTTAGTTTAATTTTAATTCCATTTTGGTATTTATATATAACAATGCCAAAAAGCATAAAATTAAAACCATTCTGGTTTAAAAAAAAGAAGAGAATATTGAGAGACAGAAATTATTCTTGGTGTCAAATTAATACTTTCTTGGAATTAAATTAAAACCAAATGTTGATTATTTTTAGAATATTTCTGGTATTAAAAATAGTTTAAATTGGTATAAGATCAATCCAAAATTGGAATAAATTCAATATTTTATGGAATTAAATCAATACCAAATTTTTATTATTTTTATAATATTTTTGGTAATAAAAATAATTTAAATGGTATTAGATATATCCGAAAATTGGAATAAATTGTATACTTTTTTGGATTTAAAAATAAACCGACATAAAATTTCCAGTGGATGTACCGCAAATAACCCATTATCCCAAAGATTAATGAGAAATTTAATAACTTTAGCATTGTTTATTTACATAAAAATCCAAAACACTACACTGCTACACTAAAGTACCTTATATCGAGCCATAACCGCCGAAAAAATGTATCCCACAAACTCGAAATTTTACAGGGGAAGGCTTTTTTTAAATTAAATCAGTTTGAATAAAGCCATTATTTTAAAATTTAGAATGTAAATATTTTTTTGTGTAATACTTTAAATTTTAATAATTTTAAAAAGATAATTGCATCATAACGGTAACAAAACAAAAATCGATTATGGTGTGGGATACATTATTTTGGCGGTAATGGCTCGATATATCGAGCCCTAATCCCCATAAAAGTGTATCCAACAAAATGTAAATTTTACAGGACACAGTTTTTTTAATTTGTTTTGCATACAGTTTGTATGCAGCTTTGAAACTTATTTAGGGCCGTTTACTCAACCTCTGATTAACGCTAACCACGGTTAAAGCCCGGTGAAACATCTTTATCGACTTCATCAATACATTCCTTTTACATACAGTCGATAATGCAGTACACAACTTAACCGGACCTTTATCCTCCAGTTAGCGTTAATCAGAGGTTGAGTAAACGGCCCTAAGGGCCTATGACCTATGATTAATGCTAACCGGAGGATAAAGGGCCGGTGAACTTATGGACTGCATTATCGACCACATGATAAATCTATGGTTTGATGAAGTCGATAACGATGTTTAACCGGACTTTAACCGTGGTTAGCGTTAATCAGAGGTTGAGTAAACGGCCCTTAGTCTCTAACTTCGAAACTGCACATTTCACAGCTACGAAATTTTTGGAGTTGATGCATATGATAATAAATTGTTGATTTCCATAAAAAAGCAGGAGTCGGTAATATTGTTGGATACACTTTTATGGCGGTTAGGACTTGATATATATACATATTGTAAATTTTACACCAATATTTTGGAGATGTCCAGGAAAATCTCGGCACCATCGCGGTTCTTGCAGTGAAAAAGAGACCCTCAACTGCCTTAAGACTGAAAAAATAAAGCAAAATGTACCCTCATGATGTTTAATTAATCTCCTGCATTACTTACTTGATAAAATTATTCGATTCGGGCCATTTATTTCAGTAGATTTAATTACTCCTCCGGATTTTGTCTGATTTTTTTTTATGATAATTTTTTCTTAATATTTTTTTGGTTTTGATTTCAAACCAAAAATACTTTGATGGTAATATAATTGAGAAAGAGAAAGTTTTTTATACTTTTCAGGATTTGTTTTTAAACCATGAATGATTAAACTTTTTTAGAGAGAATTTTAATACTTTTTAAGACTTTATTTTGAAACCATTTTGGAATAAATAAAATTGTAAAACTTCTCATAGTTTAAAAATAAGACTTTTTGGCATTAAAATTCAAATTTAATTCCAAGAATGATTAAATTAAGTACCAAACGATATTAGAAATAACTATCATTTTTTACTGTGTATATAGATTTAGACTAGCCTGTGTTTTAATACAAATAATAATAATAATACAATGGCGCTATTATAACTCTGACGAGTTTTATGGCCGTGCTTCTCTCCCAATTCGAGGTGTGCTCCTTTTTGTTTTTCCTACTAATTGGGTGGACCTACAGTTTTATGCCGGCTCCGAACGGCGAACATACAAATATTTGTGTAAATATCATCATATATGTCTATAATAATCTATTGGATACCGAGCATAAATTTTTATTTTGTGGCACTTGGAATTTCTGTGCACAAGAAAAATTATTTTTATAGAAAATTTGAATTTCTAAGCGCGCTTATCCGGTTTGTGCACAACAAATATTTCATTTTCGAAGCACTTAACTGATTATGCCAGTGATAGGCGAAAATTTGGCTCTTGCAGCAGTCTCGGAGCCAGCAAGAGGATGGAGAGGGGCTAATTTGTTTTTCGGTGCTAAGGGGAATGCAAAACAATTAAAATCAGCGTATATTTCCCGCTCGTCATGTTCATCGCAAGAATCCTGCGGAAACTAGTGATGGGCGAGTCCGAGATGTTTTATTCGATTCTCTCGATTGTTGAAACATCTCGAATGCTCTCGATGGTTTTCATTCGTACTCGAGTCAAGTCGTAAATGGCCGTCAGTCGAAACAATCGCTAAAACATCTCGGAATCGCCAACGATTCCTCGTTTTCAAAGCAACCCTACAACATCTTGGACTCGCTGGAAAAAATACATAATATTTTAGTCTAAGATACGACAGAACAAATATATCCCCTCATCTGTTATTTACCAAAGGACAGTGGTAACTGACAGTTCCTAAGCATATTAACACATCGCACATGGGTTGCCTAGCTAAAACGTACGAAAGGTACTAAATATTTAAAATAAAAACTAAAATTTTTAGGTATACTCCCCTCATCTCTTATTTAAAAAAACGATACAGCAGACGAAAGAGGGCAATTAGGAGAGCCCCAAAAACATGGGTTTCCTATCAAAATCTGGGGCAAACTAGAGGGTTGCCGGCTTTGAAAAGTGCAAAAAAATAGGTTTCCTCCCCTTTTCTGTTATTTAAAAAAACGATTTCAAGTAAAACCAAAGGAATATGTTTTTTGCTTTCTGTGGTCTTTTGGGTTATTTATACAAAAATTTTGTCTGCGGGGACCCCTAGTGAAATTTTAAGGCGAATAATTTTCTAGAATATTTCAACCCTCTATCGCCCTTTAAAATACCAATTTTTCGGACTTTAAAAAAAGGGGGGTCAAAACGACCATTTCGTGGAGGTGTTAGCGGGTTAAAGTATTCCACGAAATTAAAGTTCGTGAAATTTCACTATATGTTTCTTAACAACATATTTCTATACGACATGTATTTAACCCTTTTTTTCCTTTATTTAGAAATCACTCAGGCACTTTTCAAAGCTGGCAACCCTCCAGTTTGCCCCAGATATTGATAGGCAACCCATGTTTCTCGGACTCTCCTCATTGCCCTCTTTCGTCTCGTGTGTCGTTTTTTTTAAATAACAGAAAAGGGGAGATAACCTATTTTTTTGCACTTTTCAAAGCTGGCAACCATCCAGTTTGCCCCATATTTCGGTAGGCAACCCATGTTTTTTGAACTCTCCTAATTGCCTTCTTTCGTCTGGTGTATCGTTTTTTTAAATAACAGAAAAGGGAGGAAACCTATTTTTTGCACTTTTCAAAGCCGGCAACCCTCTAGTTTGCCCCAGATTTTGATAGGCAACCCATGTTTTTGGGGCTCTGCTAATTGCCCTCTTTCGTCTGGTGTATCGTTTTTGTAAATAACAGATGAGGGTAGTATACCTAAAAATTTTAGTTTTTGTTTTAAATATTTAGTACCTTTCGTACGTTTTAGCTAGGCAACCCATGTGCGATGTGTTAATATGCTTAGGAACTGTCAGTTACCACTGTCCTTTGGTAAATAACAGATGAGGGGATATATTTGTTCTGCCGTATCTCGGACTATTTGTTGTTGCCGCTTGAATATCAAAATTGCTTTAAAAACATACAAAGTGGTACAAATCTATTGCCGTTGTTGCTACTCGTAAAATTCATTTATTTCATAAGCGTTTCACTTCAGAAAATTTATTAATGTTTAAATAATTAGTTATTATTATTATGCACGACACTCTTTAGTTGTGATTGCAAAAATGCATCGTCTATGTATAGCATATTCTTCAATTTGGTTCATTTATTTATGTATTTATCTCACTTCCATTAAAAATCCTACTTTCTTTATCAACAACCCTCACTCAGTTTATTTTATCAACTAAAACATATTATCAAAACAACAGCCGGCCCGCCGACTCAGAACAATCGCAAAAACATCTCGGTTGTGTAGTCGAGATGTCATCGAAACAACCTCCGACTCTCCGACTCGGAACAATAGCAAAAACATCTCGATTGTGTAGTCGAGGAGCGAGTCAACTTTTGACTCCATTGTGATTTTGCAACGATAGCGATTCTCTCGATTGTCTAAACGGGTTTACCACGTTATCCCCAAAATCAAAATCCCCAAATCAAAATCCCCAAAATCAAAATCCCCAAAATCAAAATCCTTAAAATCAAAATCCCCAAACTCGTGATGATTTCACAAATGTTTATTAATAAATTCATCTCAATAACTTATGATTACATATTTACATAGGGTTGGGTACGAAATGTCGAAAACAATATCGAAAAAATGTCAAATTAATGATGTGTAAAATGTGCGCGAGTAGAAAATTTTTTTGCATTGGCGGCCTTTGGCCGCGCTTCAAAAAAATAACCCTCAGCCGGCAGAATTCTCTTTCTGGAATATTTGCACTGGCGGCCTTCCGCCGCGCTTATAAAAAATAACCCTGGGCTACGCCATCCAAGTCCGGTCGTGTGCCATAACCGTGGCGGTGATGTCCTTATGCGTAGTACGCACTTCAGCGCAAGCGGCCTTCGCCTTTATTTATTCATTGCATTTATTTAGATGAACATATTTTTTATAAAATATGGAATCTCTTAGATACCCCGTAGGGCGCATTATATCGAAGCCGACCCACCTACCGAAAATAAAGAAAAAACACGCCAAGTATTTTTCCACATTTTCGACATTTTGCGACTTTTTTATTGCGGTAAATTAAAATTCGACATTATTAGCGAGAACTCCATGGATTAGCGAATGGAGTACTCCGAATTTTTGCAGGGATATATATGTATTTTATATGTATGTATACATATATGTTATTACGTATCAGAGCTCAGATAAGACTCGGCATGCGGTTTTTTAAATATGATCTTCAACGTTGTTTATTTAGTCATCTTTTGGGGATTTTGTGACGCTATCCCCGAAAAATGTGGGGATTTCGTGTTTGGGGATTTTGATTTTAAGGATTTTGATTTTGGGGATTTTTTTTTTTGGGGATTTTGTGCGTTGGGGATTTTGTTTTTTGGGGATTATGTGGCACGCCCGTCTGGGACTCGCCCATCACTAGCGGAAACACTAAAAATCAAAAACCAAAACCCCCAACTCTCAGCCACGATCAACAATTCTCAAACTGTGTTGCCGTAGTACAAAAAAAAATTATACAATTTTCGCCAAGAATTACGAAAAAAGTAATTAATACTGAATTTTTCGATTTTTAGGTAGCAACGACTATAATATACGGGAGGGGAGTGCCACATAATCCCCAAAAAACAAAATCCCCAACGCACAAAATCCCCAAAAAAAAAATCAAAATCCCCAAACACGAAATCCCCACATCGCGGCGATTTCTAACCTAATTTTAATTTATTTCGGGTTTACCACGTTATCCCCAAAATCAAAATCCCCAAAATCAAAATCCCCAAAATCAAAATCCCCAAAACACAAAATCCCCATATTCTGTGTGAAATAAGGGAGTGCCACATAATCCCCAAAAAATGGATCATCGGTGGATCATTCAAGTTAGTTCACGTTATCAATCTGCAACAATATGTCACGACCATTATACAGATGGAAGATTTTATAAGCTTTTTTATGAGGCAAACCGACGACCGGATTTTAGCACAACTTTATATCAACCAAACATTGGAGCGACTTGAAGAGCTAATGGGAAGCGGAGGCAAACAAGGACAACCCGCTCCATCGACTGGCTAGGCTCAGCATGGAAATGGCTCGCAGGCTCACCTGATGCAACCGATTGGAACAATATTCTTCGTAGCCAAAACGAAATTATCGAGAGCAATAACCACCAATACAAAATAAACCAGAAGGTTTTCGCAGCCACCCAAGATGTATTAAAAAAAATTGAGGAGGTGGTAAATCGTACAAATTACATAACAAAGGAAAGCGAGGCGGCGGAATTTGATCAAATCGCATTGCACCACATCTTGCTTCTTCGCGAAGAAATTACCGAAATTGTGCGAGCATGTCAACTAGCGAAGAGCGGAATTCTGAACACCAACCTACTTGATACAGACGAAGTCAACCAGATCCTGTCAGAAATGGAGACTCTTCCATACCAAAATGTTATCGAGGCTATTAAGTACGGTCAACCATCGGTATACACAAATGGGACACTGCTTCTCTACGTGCTCTCAATGCCGAAGGTGATTACTAAGAAATATAATCTGCTAATTACCCGTGCTGGCATCTATGAAGACAAACAACTAGATTTACCATTCGAAAGGATGCTTGTCAGCCAAGAGGAAATATACGGGCTGACGGGAAATTGCATAGCTATCAGTTCATCTACAGTATGCAGATCAGAAGCATTGTCGAAGTTAGAGGAAAACAGCTGCATACCACGACTGCTAAAAGGGGGCGACGATAGCTGCCAATTCACCAGGCGAAACGGATCAATTATAGAATTGGTAAACGATAATACCATATTCCTCTCAAACTACCAAGGCGAAATCAGGGGCAACAATGCCTCAAGTATCATAAACGGTACCTATGTCATCCAACTGAGTAACGAAACAGTTAGGATCGGCGACCAAGTATTTTCTAGCAACGAGGCCATTACAGCACATGCCCTACCAGCCGTCCTGTCTAATATCAAGAAGCATACCATGAAGATCAATCTAGAATACGTTCACGACATCACAATGGAGAACGTTAAGTATCTAGGGTACGTTAATGAAAAAATAAATATTTCTATTATTACAGAAGCCTTAGCAATATGTGCTATAATTGTGGTCGCTGCTATTCTATGGAGATGCTACACTAGAAAGCCAGACCATCCACAAATACCTAAACGTTGGACAAGTAGCACCAACACCAACAAGATCACAAAGAGCATATCCGCATTCAAACTCGATCACCCAGAGCCAAGCTCACCAACAGAAAGCCGTGACCACTCCATGCATATTGTAGCCCCTTCAGGTTTTTCGTTTGATCTGCGGGACGCAGATCTTTAAAGGGGGAAGAGTTATCCTAACCCTACCTATCGGCGCACCCTTTATTCACGTTGCCCAACACGTGACTCCACTGGTATAGTTAACGTTAACAGCGGAACTTTCGCTGACACGGCACACGCGCAAGCGATAGGTGACACCAATCAATAAATGCGTGCGAATCGCAGCATAAGCATAATTAGCTTTTAGTAATGATTGCGAAATGCTAAATGTGGGAAATGTGGGCCGCTGTGGTGCAGTGGGTAGAGTGCTCGCCTGCTGTGTCAGAGGTCTCGGGTTCAAACCACGGTCCGAGCCAAACACCAAAACAATTTTTTAATTAGTAAAAATCCAATTATTGGGTTTTTTAAGAGCAGCGGTCACCTCTCGGCAGTGGGCGGCATACCCTCCGAGAGTATTTCTGCCATGAAAAAGCTTCTCACAAAAAATGCATTCGCCGTTCGGAGCCGGCATAAAACTGTAGGTCCACCCAATTAGTAGGAAAAACAAAAAAGGAGCACACCTCGAATTGGGAGAGAAGCTCGGCCATTAAACTCGTCAGAGTTATAATAGCGCCATTGTATTATATTATTAAATGTGGGAACTGCAAAGTTTGCAGTATAACTCTAGGCTAAGAAGTTAGTTGGTAAGAAAATATTATTGTAAAACTTAGTCTGAATTGGGAGCGCAACGATAGCGCTAATAAACCGCGTGTTGAAATATTAAAAATTCTGTTTGTTTAATGAACTGGTGAACGGTTGGTTCACCGCAACTTTAATTTTTTTGTGGTTTTCCCTAAGGAAACCTTAAGTTATATTTTACATATATTTTTATGTACATACATATGTATATGTGGTCCCTGCCGACTTGGGTAATTATTTTTCCACACGTTTGCCTTGGCAATCAAATAGTGGTCGAAGCTTAAACGATTTATCTGCTACATTTCCTGAGTTTTGACTTATAAATATTTGAAAATTTGCCCCCCATGGCCCATTTTTTTAAATTTCAGCATATTTCCTCATGACGGAATAAGGTCATTGCATGGATGAAATTCCATCACTCGGGCTTTATTAGTGACTTAATTATCATGTTTTACGTGTTTTTTCGAAATACATACATATGCCTCATTTTCAACCCCAACCTTCTCTGTTCCCATTAGAATCTGTGTACCAGATTTCATTAAAACATTTCTATTTTTGCGCCAGTTAGATTATGTACGGCCGGCCGTTCAATCAATTTTTTTTTCATCCTGATCGTTTTGATTTATGTAAGTCCATATCTATCTCAATTATTTTATGGTCTAACGCAGGGGTCTTCGTTTCATAGCACTGAGGTGCAACGCTCAACTCACACAGATTGTTATACTCTCTCGTTTTGTCGTAGTAAGAGCGCAAAAGTTAGGTGACCATTTACGACCGTGCGACGATTCAGTTGCTTGCGGGCAAGCAAAAAGATAACAACGTACACGCATACTTCGTTTTCATACGAACGTACACGCATACTTCGTTTTCATTGTGCGACGTGGTATAGCAGCGCATAAAAGCGAAAAATATATGCGTCTACGTTGTCTTTTTGCTTGCCCGCAAGCTACTGAACGATGCGACGGTAGTAGCTGGGCACTCAACTAGTCGTTTTTCACTAATACTGCTGCAGTTACTAACACTGCTGCAGTTAGAGTTTTGGGGATCTCTGGTCTAACGTACAACCGTTATTTGATCAAAAGTGTAAATACATATACATATATTGTACTACATACAGCTGTGTATAAATAAGCACATCCCATGCTGAAAACCTCCTATTCAGCGTAAGTATGAATACACACGTGTTCGCCTAAAATAATGTGATGTTTACATACAAACATACAGCTGAAGCTTATAAAAGTGTTTTAAAATATACACGACTGTTCAACTGGAGCGACATCTACATTTGAAATTTTTTTAACTCTGCACTCTTGTTAGAATAAAATAATTCTGAAGGCATAGTTTTAGGCGCAAATCTTTTAGTTTAAATTTCAACATTTTATTTTTGCAAAATACTATTAAAAAAAAAATACCACGCCCAATAAAACACCGTTGCGCATGCATAGTTATACCTTTATATATTTATACCTTTAAAACGATGCCCTACTTATTAATTTTGGTAAATTATGTGAGCAGAAAAAGTGATATTTATAAAAATACCAATTAGAAATAATATATATGATTCTTATTATTTTATAGTGTTAATAAGGATTACTTGTCAATACATACTTTTAATAGCTGCAGTTGTGATAAGGTGCCGCAACGGCCTTTTCACTGCCGTACCCATCCACGAATATTGTAAAGCCAATTTATCGCTCAATAGTGCGTTCCAACATTTTCGTACATATTGCTCAGCATTATTCGCAGCAATGCATTTAAGATCATGTACCTAGATGGAAATAATAAATTCGATTTAGTTTATTTACTTATTTTACTATAAACAAAAATGGCTCTTACCAAAAGGTTAAAATTTTCAAGGTTTTGCAGTCTACTTTCAAAAGCTTCAAAATCTTCAAGGCTATCCATTAATTCCGTGGGGAGTATTACCGTGGCTTCATTTTCAATTTTCTTCTTGCGTGTGATCTCGTGCTTCAGCGCAATAACTTCCTCAGTCAGCCTAGAAATACAATTCACCATCTTCTTTTGTGTTTCTTGCATGCTTTCCAGTTTTTCTACAACAACATCTAGCGTTTGATACGCACTTCTTTCTGTAAAGAATAATAGAAAGCAGCAGACGGACGTAATTAAAGCTAGAATACTTAAATTATGTTTACTCACTGACTGATGAAGCACATACATCGCCTGAATCGCTGGAATCGCTGCTCACAATGCGTAATCTTTTCATACTTTTTTTGTATTCGCAAACAAATTAAATATTTTTGTTCAATTTATTTTCTATGTACATAAGTCAAATGTTGAATCGATTTCTTTAATTTTTTTTTTGAAAGTACATATGTAGCAAATACACTTCATGCCGTATATATCAAACGTTACTTTGATTTAATTTTTTTTACGAGTGCTTGAAGTGAATACCTTGTAGCGTATATATACAAATTAGATTAAGTAGGCGTTGGTAACCCTGCGCCACACAGTGGGGTAATTGATGGGCATTTTGTTGATCAATTCGTACATACGTTTAAATAAAAAAAAATTATTGATTTGTATGAGAAACATCGTATATATGAAAACTAACAAAGATCATGCTTTTATCTTCCCAAATGTAAAAGTTATACCCCGAAGTGTAAATATCTGAACAATTAGTTATATGACAACTATACATATGTAGGTAGTAATCATCCGATTTTAATAATTTTCACTGATGTTATTGACTTTCACATTAGAACAAAGATTGAAAGGTTTCATGCCTTTATCTGCTCAAATAGAGAAGTTATACCCAAATGTGTATAAAGTGTAATACGTGAACAATCGGTTGTATGGCAGCTATATGTAATAGTCATCCTATTTTAATGATTTTAACCTGAGGTGTTTACTTGTACATGATAACAAAGACTGCAAAGTTTTATGTACTTATCTGCTTAAGCAGAGAAATTATACCCTAATGTGTAAATATCTGTAAAATAGCGCAACTTTTTTTTACACACTGCAACTATAATGCCCAAGGCATTTTTAAAAGAAATCAATTTTGGCCGCACTCTCCCGCGTCACAACTTAATGTCTACGAATATAGGCAAACAACTTATTTTTTAAGCTTTACGGAAAAAATAAAATAAAATACTTAGATAATAACTGAACAAGAAAGTTCCGTTACTCTTTTTGACTTTCATTTAAAAATAATTTAGAAAGGATTTGAAGAAAATAAAGATCACCTCACGTTTATCACTTGCGGAACAAAAACGAAAAAAGGGCATTTTTAAGTGCATATTGCAAGAAAACGGCACATTCTCCATCAGATATTTGTTTACGTTGTGATGTAGAATTTTATTTACTTTCATTTGGTACTAAACACTTGTTTGTATCTTGAATTTTATTTTTAACACGCTTTTATTAACTTCACCTGTATGTATGTATGTATGTAACTTCATCCCATCCTAAAAGTTGCAACATTTAACTAAATTATTATATCTTTCAAACATTCACTTCTTTGTGTTCTCTCTTTTTATTTCTATTCTCCTCCGGATTCGAAACATGACATCAACAGCCCAACGGCATCATATAGTAGGACATTCAACATTATATTTTATGCTTCATTGCGGCTTTTATGTTACCTTTCTTCAAAATAGCCTCTATGAATTTCAATTCACTCCCGTATACAGGCCAATAAGTAACAAGCTTGCAGGTTACGGAAAAACTCACTCACGAACGCTCAAAAATACATTCTTCTCAAATCACAAACAAATGTTCAAAGAAAAACGTATAACCACTCAAATAGCGAGCGAACTAACGCACAACAGCCAGCGATCGCTCATAGCGATGGCGATAAACTCAATGCATAAATTCACTCAAAAATAAAGCTTGAAGCTTTCTGTTTTGGGTTTGTTGTTTTTGCAATGAAATCAACCGCATGTACAATGTACATACATACATACGTATGCAGAGCAAGAACTGGTTTTGTGTTTTGTGTAACAAGCTTTCTGTTTTGTCGTTGTTGTGTTTGCAATAAAAACAATCGCATGTACATACATATGTATGCAAAGCAAGAACTGGTTTTGTTTGTAATTCATTTAATAGTAAGTTCTGAATCAACGAAAAGGAACCATAATTACATTTTTATACAATGTTTTGTAAACGTGAGGTGAAAAAAATGTCTCTAAAAATAAAAAAATTAAAAAAAAATAAAAAAAAAAAATAAAAAAAAATGCACCACTCGGGACTCGAACCTGAGCTCCTTGGTCCGTAGGCAGCATACCTCACCATTACGCTACAAACGTATTCGGAGCTTTATTGTCTAAATTCGAATTTATTCAATCAGGTTTCTTTTTTTTTTGTTCTTTTCAAATGCTTCACCTCAACTTCTCTTCACTTTCTGATTGTGAAATATAACAAAACGTTTGGGAAATTTTGTATTTCCAAACTAGTTTGGAAAACCTTGAATAAAAGGGTTTGGAAAATATTGGATAATAAGCTAGTTTACTTCACTGCATATTGGGATTTTTGGTAGAAGTTATAAATACATACATATGTATGTAGATCTATTTCGGAGAACACCACATCCCATCAGACTTCTTTTTATACTCAGCTGTACTAGTACACAGAGTATTATAGTTTTGATTTCATAACGGTGGATTGTAACAGAACGAAATAATCGAGATAGATATAGACTTATATATATCAAAATGATCAGGGTGAAAAGAGAAATCGATTGAGCCATGTCCGTCCGTCCGTCCGTACGCACTCTAACTCGCGCAAAAATTGAGATATTTTGATGAAATTTGGAATGCAGGTTGGTATCGAGACTGGCACGGTTGGTATTGAAAATGGGTGAAATCGGACCATGACCACGCCCACTTTTCCTATATAGAAAAAATCGTAAATTTGGTATCTCAGTCACTAATATAGCTGGAGCGATGAAATTTCACCCACGTATTGAGCTCAGGCTCTTATGAAGAAATTTGATGAGATTTTGGAAAATGGGCGGTGCCACGCCCACTTATTAAGGGCCAAACATTGAAAGTTTTATATGTCATAACTCAGAAACCGTTGAAGATATATCGATGAAATTTGGTATGCGTGATTTGCTTACTTAGACAAATGTTTTGACGGAAAATTGTCAAAATCGGCTGGGGGCCACGCCCACTTTTATATATGGGAACTATAAAGGGGCCTAATAAAAACATTTTAAGCGATATCTCTGTCAAATATACAGATAATTCATTGAAATTTTGTGCCAGGAGTCCAACTACGGACATAACACAAAAAATACTAAAATTTTGGAAAATGGGCGGTGCCACGCCCACTTATTAAGGGGCAAATATTGAAAGTTTTATAGGCCATAACTCAGAAACCGTTAAAGATATATCGATGAAATTTGGTACGTGTGATATATTTACTTAGACAAATACGTGGACGAAAAATTACCAAAATCGGTTGACGACCACGCCCACTTTTATATATGGGTATTATAAAGTGACCGCTGTGGTGCAGTGGGTAGAGTGCTCGCCTGCTATGCCAGAGGTCTCGGGTTCAAACCACGGTCCGAGCCAAACAAATTTTTCTAATTAGTAAAAATCCAATTATTGGGTTTTTTAAGAGCAGCGGTCACCTCTCGGCAGTGGGCGGCATACCCTCCGAGAGTATTTCTGCCATGAAAAAGCTTCTCACAAAAAATGCATTCGCCGTTCGGAGCCGGCATAAAACTGTAGGTCCACCCAATTAGTAGGAAAAACAAAAAGGAGCACACCTCGAATTGGGAGAGAAGCTCGGCCATAAAACTCGTCAGAGTTATAATAGCGCCATTGTATTATTATTATATTATAAAGTGACCCAGTAAAAACATTTTAAGCGATATCTCTGTCAAATATAAAGATATATCATTGAAATTTTATGGCAGGAGTCCAACTATGGACATAAAACAAAAAACACAAAAATTTTGGAAAATGGGCGTGGCACCGCCTCCTTTTAGACAAAGGATTCTACGAGATTTCGGAGCCCATAACTGGACAAACAATTGAGATATTATGACGAAACTTGGTTTATACACTTTTATAACTTGTGTTAATAGACAGGCAAAAATTTATTGAAATCAGTTTATGACCACGCCTACTTTTTAACAAAGATATTTCTGGAACACCCTTTGGGAATTTGTAACGTGACATCTTTGTAACTAGAAGTCATAAAGGAATGAAATTTTGAACAAAGAATAATATGCTTAGTTGGATGACTGGTAAAAATGTTGAAAATGGGCGTGGCTACGCCCACTTTATGCAGCACTCGCTTTATATAAAGTACACCGTGTTTCCATCAAACGCAAACAAATTATGAAAGCATACAGCTGAGTATCTAATGTTCGATTCCACTTGAACTTAGGCTTTCTTACTTGTTACTTTTATTCTTGCGTCCGCATAAAACATCCTTTAATGAAAAATTTCACTAAAAAGTGAAAAATAAATAATAGCTTAAAAAACTAAAAAACACGCTTTAATCTTAAAAATCGTACTAAAAATTGAGAAATAATTTAATTAGAAACAAAATGATGAACGAAAATATAAGCATTTAAGGAAAAGCGTGGGGGTGCTCAATAATATTTGAACATGAAAATATTCGATTCGTACAACTAGTACAAAAATATACCTAGTTGCGAAATTAAAGAGTACGATATATGAAATCTCAAAAAAGTCAAAATAAAATTATTAGTAAAAAAACACCGATTTTAAATATTTTTTGACATACTGAGCACCCCACGCTTTTCCTTAAATACTTATATTTTCGTTCATCATTTTGTTTCTAATTAAATTATTTCTCAATTTTTAGTACGATTTTTAAGATTAAAGCGTGTTTTTTAGTTTTTTAAGCTATTATTTATTTGAATTTATCTCCAAAATGGTCAAATACCCCAATGTGCGCACGTTTTTGGATGTATTATAGAAACTGGCAAATTTTAAAAAAGCATTTTAAAAAGTAGAAGCGGGATTAATTTGCTCTATATAATTTACTCTTTATACATATATAAAATATATATATAATGTCAAAAATTAGTAAATATAAACAAAGAGTGTCAAAAGAAGCCTCTGAATTACTCGGGTGCTATTTTAAAGAAGTTAACACTTTGGCAGTGGAACCTGAATTTGTAGAAACTCGCCAGCAATTGGTTTCTGATGAAGGCAGAAGTAGCGCTCCGATTGAGATTGAACTTTTGTCAGAAGAAGATGAAGAAGAGGAACATGAAACTTCAAACATTCAGGAGAATACTAATAAGCTTAGTAAACGTGACGAAATTGCATTGTGGGCAATAGATGAAAATGTGCCAGCGAAATCAGTCAATAAGTTACTAGCAATCTTAAAGCCAGTGATACCGGATCTACCCAGTGATGTTAGAACTTTAAAAAAGACGCCAAGATATGTTCCCAAAATTTCTATGGGAGATGGTTTTTATGTCCATTATGGAGTCAAAGATAGCTTAACTGATTTCTTATTGAGTGGATTTTTTGATGGCGAGTTATTGGAGCTCAATTTCAACATTGATGGTTTGCCTATTTCTAAAAGCTCGGGAGCTCAAGTTTGACCAATATTAATGAACGTAACAGGATCAGAAATAGTTTTACTTGTTGGCTTGTATGAAGGATTCTCTAAACCAAAGGACATATCAAGGTATTATTGCCAAATTAATTTAGAAGTTCTTTATTATGCAATAATATTGACTTTCAGCTTTTTAAATATGTTAGTGGAAGAACTCGGAGATTTAGTGACAAATGGACTGGAATGCGATAAGGATTACTACATTGTTAAAATTGGAGTATTTGTCTGCGACGCCCCAGCACGAGCAATGGTCATGGGCATAAAAGGCCATTCCGGTTACAACAGCTGTCACAAATGCACCCAACGGGGTGAACGATTCCAGAACAGAATGATCTTTCAACCAAGTGAGAGTGTTTTGAGAACTAACGAAAGTTTTCGAAACAGAACACATCCAGAACATCACAACATTCCACAATCGACTAAGCTAGAACTTTTAGATTTTGACATCGTTAACCAATTTCCAAATGATTATTTACACGTGGTTTGTTTAGGTGTTGTAAAATCCTTGATAAAAGCCTGGGTAAGGGATAGAGGACAAAATTATTCGCTTTCTGTCAAAAAATTTAACTACTTAACTTCCGACTTACAAGTAATCGAAATAATGTGCCTTATTATATTTCACGTAAACCAAGATCTTCAAACGAGGTTGAGAGATGGAAGGCAACGGAACGTTTTGAGAAATGTAGTGAGTCCAGAAATATATGACCATTTTTTAAGTCTTAGCTTCGCAATACGTATCTTGTTGTCTAAGAATTCTCAATATTACAATTTAGCCGATGTCCTAATAAATGACTTTGTATTAGTCGTAGTCTTGAACTTGTTCGCTTTTCGCCAAATAAAATTAATTAAAAATCTTCTGTGTACCTACACAATAATTCAACAATTAAATTAAAATATAAAGGCAGGGTGTTGCAAATGCACATTACTTCCGGCTAACCGAAGCATAGACCGCCTAAAATTACTCAACAAAATTTGTGTTATCTCATGAAAATCATGTGTACATAAAAATACAACAATAATGTTGGGCGAGTAAAGGTGGCAAAAGAAAAGCGACAAAAAGTTCAACTGCGTACCAGGCCGTGTTTGGGTGAGTTCGTTAGCGCGCCGCTAACATTAATACCTTCTCACGGTGGGTCTAAGTTCGATTCCCGGCTTGATTCCGAAAAGAAATCTGATGATGAAGAATTGGTTTTCTTCGAAATAGCTATCATTTCTACCATCGCTGGTAATACGTAGTCTTGAACTTGTTCGCTTTTCGCCAAATAAAATTAATTAAAAATCTTCTGTGTACCTACACAATAATTCAACAATTAAATTAAAATAGAAAGGCAGGGTGTTGCAAATGCACATTACTTCCGGCTAACCGAAGCATAGACCGCCTAAAATTACTTAAAAAAATTTGTGTTATCTCATGAAAATCATGTGTACATAATAAGTGAATATTTTAAAAATATAAATACATGCGCGCCATCTGTTGGAACATAGCGGTGGTTATAACCTAATCTCATTAGTAAATATGTTGCATATATTTAGACAGCAGATAGAAATTACATACATACATATATACATACATACATACATACATACATACATACATACATATATACATACATACAGGTGAAACTAATAAAAGCGTGTTAAAAATACAACAATAATGTTGGGCGAGTAAAGGTGGCAAGAGAAAAGCGACAAAAAGTTCAACATTAACACCTTCTCACGGTGGGTCTAAGTTCGATTCCCGGCTTGATCCCGAAAAGAAATCTGATGATGAAGAATTGGTTTTCTTCGAAATAGCTATCATTTCTACCATCGCTGGTAATACGTAGTCTTGAACTTGTTCGCTTTTCGCCAAATAAAATTAATTAAAAATCTTCTGTGTACCTACACAATAATTCAACAATTAAATTAAAATAGAAAGGCAGGGTGTTGCAAATGCACATTACTTCCGGCTAACCGAAGCATAGACCGCCTAAAATTACTTAAAAAAATTTGTGTTATCTCATGAAAATCATGTGTACATAATAAGTGAATATTTTAAAAATATAAATACACGCGCGCCATCTGTTGGAACATAGCGGTGGTTATAACCTAATCTCATTAGTAAATATGTTGCATATAATTAGACAGCAGCTAGAAATTACATACATACATATATACATACATACATACATACATACATACATACATACATACAGGTGAAACTAATAAAAGCGTGTTAAAAATACAACAATAATGTTGGGCGAGTAAAGGTGGCAAGAGAAAAGCGACAAAAAGTTCAACTGCGTACCAGGCCGTGTTTGGGTGAGTTGGTTAGCGCGCCGCCAACATTAACACCTTCTCACGGTGGGTCTAAGTTCGATTCCCGGCTTGATCCCGAAAAGAAATCTGATGATGAAGAATTGGTTTTCTTCGAAATAGCTATCATTTCTACCATCGCTGGTAATACGTAGTCTTGAACTTTAATTAAAAACATTAAAGATAAAACCTTCAATTCGCTTTAAAACGATAGAATTTATAGTGTAAACGATTTCAGCTCTTGTTCTAGTAAATTACTAGATCCACCTCTGTATCAGTCCCGAAACAAAGAAGAAAAGAGATAAAATATATATATACATGTCTCTTAGAAGCAAATATAACTTACTTTATCTTTTATGATATCCTCTGAAACGGTTCCTCGGGCCAGTTAGAATGCGCAACACGAATATCCTTCGCATCCTTTGCAAACATGCACATTTAAAAATTAAATATCTCAGCGAGGAAAAATTATATTTTAGCAAGCTCAACGGAATCTGGAAGGTGATAACTCGTACCTTCAGATGAATTTAATTTTCTTGACTGAAAGAGAAATTTTATGCTACATTACGTCAAATAAAGGCAAAGACCCCAATCTTTACACTTTTAGGTCAGGATATCTCGAAAACTGGAGTGAATTGAGATAGTTGGACCTTCGAAAAAGTATACACTGGATTCAGGGAGACAATTTTGTTGGCCTCTGTTCTCAAAAAAACACGCAAACGTTGCGACTAATTTCATCCCATACATTTTTTTTTATTTCCATTGAGTGAAATATATGCCGTATGGCATGGTAGGAAATGAAAAAAATCCTACAGCCAAGTCCAAGGTCCTAATTTTTTTCGAGATGTTAAAATCAACAATTTTCTACTAATATATGTACAAAATTTTGCCAAATAAATTTGTTTTTCCGTGAAATAACGGAATTTATGAAGTAACTTTCTTGCAAAAAACAAGACTCAAAAGAGATGAGATACTGGTTGCAGTAATCAAACATT
Source organism: Urophora cardui (assembly GCA_960531455.1). Classification (NCBI taxonomy): domain Eukaryota; kingdom Metazoa; phylum Arthropoda; class Insecta; order Diptera; family Tephritidae; genus Urophora; species Urophora cardui. The sequence goes on along the minus strand of OY482673.1, from coordinate 93,428,335 downwards.
TTTCAATGCTTTCTTATTAAGAATTCTTCAAAGAAAAAAAAAATAAAAAAAAAAAATTGGATGTTGAAGTTTTATGTCATAAATCTACCACAGAAGTGCGACTATGCTGTACGGCATAGAATAACCGAAAGGGTTAACGATTGCTTGTGGCGACAAACCATACGCCCAACTCTTTTTTTTTTTTTTTCAAAAATTGATACTATTCTTTATATTTTTGTTATTTAAAAAGAGAATTTATTAATTTTTTGAATGCAGAACTTTAGAAAAAGGTTCCAAGTTTCATTTCCAAGAAGAAATGTTTCAATCGGTTGATCCGGTTTTGATTTATGGCCGTATAAGCTAATTTTAGTTGGTTTTTACACAAATTTACGCTGTTTGACCAAAAATTTAAATAAAAACTATTTGACTACTCAATCGGATCACAAGTACATGTTACTACCAAATATTATAAAAATTGGTTCAGTGGTTTAAAAGTTTATCCCGCACAAAGAATGATACATGAGATTTTTTTATATATAGATGTGTGGTCCCTGCTGACTTGGGTAATTTTTTTTTTCACACGTATGCCTTGACAAGCAAATCAATGGTCCAAGCTTAATCGATTTATCTGCTAAAGTTTGACCCTCTTGGCCCATTTTTCAAAATTTCAGCATATTTCCTCATAACAGCATAACGTATTCGCCTAAAATAATGTGATGTTTATATATATATATATATATAGGTACTTTATTCGGTCTATGATAACAATATCTTACAGACTAGAAATGTACAAGAAATTACTAAATAAATAAGCTGGAATTCTGTACTAGGGATAAAATGAAGTAATCTTATCGGCAAATTGGGATCTCGGCATTGCAAAGTCAAGATCTAATTTTTTGTAAATATTATTGATTTCACTGACTGCCCTGGTAATGGGGGCGAGATAATGGTAATTGAATTTAACTGCTGTAAGATGAAAAGGGTAGTGGGAACGTAGTACCCGATTTGGAACATTGAAGCTTAGTTGCTCGAGCAGGCTCACGCAATCAATTAGTCCATTAACAATGTCAAAAATGAACATTATCGAATGAATTGTGTGACGACTAGAGAGAGATTTTAAGTTTATGAGCAAACACCGCGCATTATACGATGGATAGGGGTCGACGAAATGAAGGGGATAGAGAGCAAAGCGTGTAAAACTCCGCTGTACACGCTCAAGTCTGTCAGAATGAGAAATATATAAAGGATTTACATACAAACATATAGGTGAAGCTTATAAGTGTTTTAAAATATACACGACTGTTCAACTGGAGCGATATCTACATTTGAAATTTGAATTTAACTTCGTACTGTTGTTAGAATAAATAATTCTGAAGGCATAGTTTTAGGCGCAAATCTTTTAGTTTAAATCTAAACATTTTATTTTTGCAAAATACTATTAAAAAAAGTACCACGCTCAATAAAACACCGTTCCACTTGAAGAGCTAATTTATACCTTTATTAATTTTTTGTAAATGATGTGTGTTAAGGATTTTCAGAACACTTCCCAACAGTTTTCAAGATAAATGTCATACAACTACAATAGTTATCTGTCATCGGTGAGTTGTTAGTTATATCATCATCGAACACACACGTGTTTCTCGTGGGTAACTGAGCTACTGTAATTGCATAAAGTCTTTTTATAAGTGTATATCTCAATATATTGTTACTAAATATACGCTAACCAAATACATACTACAGCATTAAACCTACAAAGTATCGTCATTTGTTTATGGAAGAAATTCGTGGCATACCTCACCATACATAACCTCGAAACATTTGGCATCCCTTGCGGGGAGTGACAAACGCACGAAATCATCCATCGTTCAGTTCATCAGGAAATTTCATTATATACAGAGACACTTCTGTCTTAAAATATACATGAAAATAATTTTATCAGAAGCCCCTCATTGAACCGTATTATTGGAATACGCACGTAAGTAGACACATGAACGCTGGTGATAACGTCGCGATTCGTTGTTCACTTGGATACGTACCCACTACCGTTGGAGCATTACGTTGGCGAACTTTGTATGTTAAAGGCTGAGACATTGGCAACACTGGCATTTCTGTCAATCACGTCAACTCACCAGTCATCTCTTTTCAACGTATTGACACTATACGACTAATAGTGCAACTCTAATGAACCGTATGCAGATGCGTATGCGTGTGCGTGTCACTGACAGCCGTGTTGCATACCTGTGTTTAAATGAGGCAAACTCCAGTGGCACGGATGTAAATGCACCACACGCATAGAAAATTCGAAGATGATTTCGAACACGCATTCGAACGCAGCTAAGTTGAAAATTTTCTACTTCTATGCGTTTTCTATGCGTGTGCCAATATTAGGTTGGTTGCTACATCGGTATACATATTTTTTGGTAAAAACTTCGTTAAATTGATTTAGGGTCGTTTTCACCATCTCCGGTTAATTTAACCGGTGGTTATTTTGACGTAAATTGTATGGCGAGCTGTCAAATAAATTGCTTAACCGGGAGAAATCCTCCGGTTAAGCACTTAACCGGAGATGGTGAAATCGGCCCTTAAAGTGAAGTAGTGAAAATGTGTTTGCCAGCAATGTTAATTAAAAGGGGTTTTAAATATATTTAGAGATGGTTAATATTAATTATATGTTAATTACTATCTGAATACCCATGTACATATGTATTTAGTACATGAATTTAAATTACATATACATATGTAGTTACCCGTGTGTAAATACATAATTGAAACTTAAATAAGTTTAACTGTAAAAAAATAATTAAGTGAAGTGAGTATTCCTTTGAATAGGGAGTTTTCGCCTTGGTATAACAGAACACCAGATTTCAGAGGTTGTGCATATACATATTTGTATTAACCAAAATTTTCAGTCTTATATTTTAAGGCAAAGAAACTGTAATTCTTACAATACATAAAAATCAACGGATAGCAATTTGGCAATATGGCCGCTGTGGTGCAATGGGTAGAGTTCTCGTCTGCTATACCAGAGGCCTCGGGTTCTAACCCCAGTCCAGACAAGCTCCAAAAAAAATTTTTTCTAATTAAGTAAAACCCAATTATTGGGTTTTTAGAAATAGCGGTCAAATTTCGGCAGTGGGCGGCATACCCTCCGAGTGTATTTCTGCTATGAAAAAGCTTCTCACAAAAAATGTATTCGCCGTTCGCAGCCGGCATAAAACTGTAGGTCCACCCAATTAGGAAAAACAAAAGGAGCACTTCTTGAATAGGGAGAGAAGCTCGGTCATTAAACTCGTCACGTTCCCGAACGGTACGTTTTTTTTTTTAATAATTTTAACGTATTCCGTATATACGGTAATAACACTTCCTATGATAACACAGTGCTACAAAATCAGAAAAAAAAAATATGCAGGGGCTCTCACATGGTTTTTTGGTTTCATCATGGCCCATAAATCACTACCTCATTTGCGGTTTTTCCCCATCACTTCGTTTTTAAATTTTTTGAGTAAAAATATAATACAACTCTGAAATTATTGAAATTACAACTTCGAGATGCTATAGCTTTCTTGTGTCTTGATCGAATTCAATTTTTTTTCTTTTATTTGAAAGATGCTACCTTTACCTTTCAAACAAGCAAAATAGTTTGCAAATCGACCTAAAAATTACAAATTTTTGGTCTTTTATTCCAAAAAAAAAAATAAAATTTTTCTAAAAATATTGGTTTTCGGCACATTTTTATTGGATTTTGAAGTTACAAACAATGGGGTTTAAACCTTTATAACAAAATACATAAAATCAGCTTTTCAAAAAGCAAAAGTAAATTAAAATTGATTCAAAATTACGGTAGTAGTGCTTCATAAAGTGAGTAGGCCTTGTTTTTTTTTTTTTATGCCTTTCATGAGAATGAAATGGTATTATAACTTTGTGGCAAAAAATTTTTGTCGAAAGTACCAGAAGGAAGCGTGGGGGACCCGCCAAAATATATACCGATATGATCAGAATCACGAGCTGAGTCGATTAAGCCATGTCCGTCTGTCCGTCCGTCCGTCTGTGTGAACGCAAACTAGTCCCTCAGTTTTTGAGATATCTGAATGAAATTTGGAATACGGGTAGGTTGTTATATGCAGCTGATCATTTGTCGGAATCGGCCGAATCGGACCACTATAACATATAGAAAAAAACCGATTATTCAGATATACATATATGAAAATTTTGGGGTGTAATTTCTGCATAGCTTCCCCATTTAAACAGCTAAAGACATGAAACTTTGAAGTATTTGTACCCATATTGGCTTAAACAAGGTTATCGAATATTGTCAAGATCGGACCACTATAACATATAGTTCCCCTACAACCGATTGTTCAGATATGGACATTTTGGGGTATAACTTCTCAATTTTAACAGATAATGACATGAAACTTTGAAGTATTTTTACCGATATCGGCCCAAATAGAGTTACCGAAAATTGTCAAGATCGGACCATTGTAACATATAGCTCCCATACAACCGATTGTTCAGATGTACACATTTTGTCGTATAACTCCTCCATTTAAATAGCTCAGACACCATTTTTTCTAATAACTCCTTCCATAAATAACCCACACAATTGAAATTATAAATTATACGTACTAAATCAGGCTATGTACATACATGCATAGGTAACTTTTCATTTCCCCACTCATGAAAGGTAAGAAGTCTTCGGTACGGCCGAAGGCAGTCGCGCTTTTACTTGTTTGGATTAACTAAGGGAATATTTTTGTATTTTTTTCACCAACTACAAACGATGTACGTGGAGCCCAATCCTTTTGTTTGTAGTGTAGGCTAATTGCTCGGATGTCCCATTCGCAGAAATAGCATGGATACTTCGTATTTCCACCCTGAATACCATTTAAAATATTGAGTACCTTGAAGTCAGCTACAATTAGCCATACTGTCATATGATTCTTTAATATCGGTAGCGTAGGCCAGTGGGACTGATGGATATATGCCAGTGTTGTGTAAAAGCACAGCCTTCAAACCTTAAAAATTAAATGAAACTAGAATATGTAATTACATAATAAACATTTCAAGTGTACTTTTTGTTGAACCGTCGATGAATAGACGCCAATCTCTTGGGAAAAAATTTAAAGTAGGTAAACTGACCAATTCTGACAAGTAACAAAGAGCACACTCAGATCGCTCTATACTCAGTTTTATGAAAGTTCATACCTACTTTGTATGCAAATATTAATCTATAAAAAAAAAAACATTTTTAAAACACAAAAACAAAGGCTTACTCACTTTATGAAACACTACTACCGTAATTTTGAATCAATTTTAATTTACTTTTGCTTTTTGGAAAGTTGATTTTATTTATTTTGTTATAAAGATTTAAAACCCATTGTTTGTAACTTCAAAATCCAATAAAAACGCGCAGAAAACCAATATTTTTAGAAAAATTAAATTTTTTTTTTTTGGAATAAAAGACCAAAAATTGGTCATTTTTAGGTCGATTTGCAAACTATTTTGCTTGTTTGAAAGGTAAAAGTAGCATCTTTCAAATAAAAGAAAAAAAAATTGAATTCGATCAAGAAACAAGAAAGTTATAGCATCTCGAAGTTGTAATTTCAATAATTTCAGAGTTGTATTATATTTGTACTCAAAAAATTTAAAAACGAAGTGATGGGGAAAAACCGCAAAAGAGGTAGTGATTTATGGGCCATGATGAAACCAAAAAACCATGTGAGAGCCCCTGCATTTTTTTGGTGTAGCACAGTGTAATTAATATCAATTCTAAATCCTCATTCATTATACATTTCATTGAATCTTTCGCGAATTGGTAAAATATGTATTTTCAAAAATAACAACGGCGGAAATTGTATATATGTATGTATGTAGTGTAATTGACAGACGCAACCATACGCATACACTGGAGCAGCCAGGGCCTCACGCAAGAAAACGTTTAGATGCGCATACGCACACGCATTCGCATACGGTACATTAGAGTTGGACTATAAAACTGAATTAATAGGAGTGATTGGCAATTCCGCTTTTGTTTACATTTTTGTATTTTTCCTTGCAAGAAGTGTGTATCGAACAATAATTCAACAAAAATGCAAGTTCAATTAACAAAAATACAGGCGCTCGCTTTGCGCATTAACAATTTCATGACAAATACACGAAAAGTGGCAAAAGAACGGCGATCCACAGGTTATCTAACTGCACGAAAAACATTATTGGAATCGTATTGGACGGAGTACAACACTTGTTATGAGGAACTCACTGTTTTTGTTGCGACTAGTGAAAAGAATGTGGATACTGCCGCGGCAAAAGAATACTTGCGAAAAGACGAACATTCCACGGTAGAAATGATATACACCGAAAATTTAGGTGAACTTATTGACGAAATAAACGCAGTAGGAATGAACTCTAACAATACTACTGACCCAGACCGCTTTGCAAATACGACGATCTGCGTGGAGCAAACGAATACGCTGCCACGCATTAAGATTCCAACGTTTGATGGTAACTTTCTTCACTGGTATGCTTTTAAAGATTTGTTTGAATCGGTTGTAACTAAACATCACAGTTTGACTAATACACAACGACTTCAGTACCTTAAAGATGCTCTGATCGGTGATGCGCTTCACGTTCTGGATAATATTGTAACGACAGATGCAAATTTTCAAGTTGCATGGGACATCCTTGTTAAAAAATATGAGAACAAACGAATAATTATTAATTCGTATTGCACCCAGATCATGAATTTGCCAAAAATTGAAACTGAAACGGCAACCCAATTGCGAGTATTGTGTGATGGCGTAACTGCATCGTTGCGTGCGTTGGAGCACCTCGGTCGAGCAGTTTCTCACTGGGACGATTGGCTTGTGTTCCTTATTGTTAATAAATTAGATGTAACAACGCGTAAAGCATGGGAACTGTCTCTTAATTCGAACGATGAGGTCGCAACATTTGAAAAATTAAAGAAGTTCCTTGAAAATCGTATTCAGTCATTGGAGGTAATACATTTGACATATGATGAACCGCACAAGCTAATTAAACCGAAATCAACAATTAAGGGCTGCCAGACTGCGACAGCGGCATGCCCAATATGTTCAGAAAAGCACATCGTTCCACATTGCAAACAGTTTAAAACCGCAAGTTCAAAGAAAGATTTAGCTATGAATCACAAGTTATATTTTAATTGTTTGCGACAAGGTCACATGTTACGTACGTGCCCGTCCGAAGGGCGGTGCAACGTTTGTAAAGCAAAGCACAACTCACTATTGCACGGTGTGTTTACTAATAAAATCGACCCAGCTGTTGATCAAAGGAATACGTCGCAAAACATTACAGCTGATACGAATACAACAAATTCAGTGTCACCTATAACAGCGAATAATACCACTATTAACAAAATGTCTAACCACTCCGTGGTTTCATTGCCATCAGTGTTGTTAGCAACTGCGTTTGTGGAAGCGAGGGGTCCGAAGGGACACAAGCAGATGTTGCGAGTACTAATCGACAACGGGGCCGAGGCTACCTTTATAAGCGAGTTTGCTGCAAGACAGTTACAATTACATCGTACCGCAGTTAAGATTCCGATCAGCGGCGCAACTGGTGCGAATGTGGCGTGTGCGAAGGCATTGGCCAAAGTTATTGTTAGATCACTAAAGTACGACTTTGAGATGGAGTGTATCGCCTTGATACTTCCAGTCAAGGCCGATATATAGTGAAGCTCCCTGTTCGAGAGGGTGTTGATATCCAGCAATTGACATCAAGTAAGCAAGATGCGCTCACATTGTTGGAACATAAACATCGACGACTGGCTCGCGACCCTGATATGAGTACGTTGTATAAGAAATTTATGGACGAACATTTTGAACTAGGGCACATGGAAGTGACAAACGATAGTAATACTAGTCCTAGCTGTTACTTACCACACCATGGGGTATGGAAAGCTTCCAGCACTACCACAAAACTTCGCGTGGTGTTCAATGCCGCCCGAAAATATGCTACTGGGGTATCATTGAACGACTGTCTGCATATCGGACCCAAATTACAGAATGACTTGGCAAATGTTCTTCTAAATTGGAGACGGTACAAATTTGTCTTTACGGGGGACATAGAAAAGATGTAACGGCAAATATTAGTGCATCGTGAGGATGCAGAACTTCAACGAATCTTTTGGCGCGCTAAGATAGGTGACCCACTAATTTCTTATACCCTACTGACCGTACCATATGGAACAAACTGCGCACCCTACTTGGCACTGAAAGTCCTGCGTCGCCTGGCGAATGATGAACGAGAAAATTTTCCCCAGGCCGCAGAATCATTAGCATCCGAGTTTTATGTTGATGATGCTCTGTCTGGAGGTAACACACCCGGTGAAGTCATCGAAAAGATACATCAATTGAAGTCATTGCTGCAAGCGGGCGGATTTACGCTACGCAAATTTAATTCTAATTCTATTGGAGTTTTGAACAATATAGCACCCGGCGACCGCGACACATCGGATTCGCTGGAGTTAGGTGGAACCGATCAGACTAAAGCGCTGGGAATTGTTTGGCTTACTCGTACGGATGCGCTATCCTATAGTATAGATTTGGATTACAGCCTCACTTGCTTCAACAAGCGACAATTGGCAAGTAGCTGCCGATTGTAGCGTTGAATTACATGCATTTTCGGATGCATCGAGTGCCGCCTACGCTGCGGCAATCTACATAAGGGTAACTACGGGATGTTGTATCACCACAAATCTTCTAATAGCAAAAACAAAATTGGCTCCATTAAAAACATTGTCCATTCCACGACTGGAACTGTGTGGTGCGCGTCTCGCTGCGGTTCTCTTGGCAAAAACGAAAGACGCATTATTGCTTAAATTTGATCGATGTCTTTTGTGGACAGATTCTATCACGACGCTTTCGTGGATTCGATCAGCACCAGGTAACTTAAAGCAATTTGTTTCTAATCGGGTGACCCAGATACAGAACGTTACGTCTGGTATAGACTGGCGTTATATTTCCACGAAAGACAATCCAGCAGACTGTGCCTCCAGAGGCATTTCGAGCAATCATGGCATTTCGGGCCATCATGGCTATCTTTAGATGAGCAACACTGGCCACAACATGATATCAACCTACCTGAAAACCTCCCAGAATGTAAAGAAGTCACGGCGTGCACAATGAAAGTACAAAATCAAGACTGGCTTAATAAAATTCTTACAAAGTTTTCCAGCCTCGATAAACTCATCGCCGTAATTGGATGGTGTTTGCGCTTTATTAATAAATGTCGAAAGAAATCGAATATTATTGAATCGTTTTGCACTTGGCCCGAACGATACAAAGCTCTCAAGATGCTGGTCGTCATGACCCAACAAGCTGAGTTTCCTTATGAAATATCAGCTCTACAATAACAACAACTAGTTTCATCAAAAGGTACCTTGAGGAAGCTGAATCTGACACTGGATTCCGAAAATATCATGCGGTTGCGCGGGCGTTTGCAACAAGCAAATGTGGCCTTCAACGAGAGATGTCCTATGGTGATGCCCAAAAGCACGCGCTTACGTCCTTAATTGTGCGCCACGCTCATATTCGATGTCTTCATGGAGGCACGCAAGCCACACTAGGTTACGTGAGACGGCAATTTTGGGTCATCGATGGGCGTACGGAAGTAAAGCGCGTAATCCGCAATTGTGTCAAATGCTTTCGACATACATGTACACCGCAAAATCAACTAATGGGCGATCTTCCCGCAGCGCGTTGCAATGTATCATTTCCGTTCATGCATACTGGTGTTGATTACGCTGGACCATTCAATATACGAGCAACAAAGGGGCGAAGGCATAAGAGTTATAAAGGATATGTGGCATTGTTCGTCTGTCTCACCAACAAAGGCATTCATCTTGAACTAGTTAGTGACATGACAACGCAAGCGTTCATTCATGCATTGGAGCGCTTTGTAGCTGCACGCGGTATATGCTCAGATTTGTATAGTGACAGAGGTACTACATTTGTTGGTGCCGACGCGTTTATGAAAGAAGAACATGACGAATTTCGAAAACAACTCGGATCTGCTGCCATGTTTGCATCGCAGACTGGTATAAACTGGCACTTTATACCCCCCGGAGCTCCAAACTTTGGAGGGCTTTGGGAAGCGGGGGTCAAGAGCATGAAAACCTTGCTGAAACGCACCATCAATACAACAACCCTTACGTTCGAAGAATTTTACACCATACTGAAGAGAATTTAATCGTGTTTAAACTCCAGGCCACTTGCAGCACTTTCCGATGATCCTACTGATTTAGCTGCATTGACACCAGGTCATATGCTAATTGGGCGTGCCATTACCAGAATACCCGAACCTAACCTTTTAGATACAAAACCTGGGGTTTTATGTCGCTGGAGGCAACTAAGCCAGATGTATCAGGATTTCTGGCGTAGATGGTCGGCAGAGTACTTACATTCTTTACAGGTCCGTTCGAAATGGCACAAAGAACAACGAAATGTCAAGGTGGGAGAACTTGTGATTGTTAGAGACGAAAAAACACCCCCGACTCAATGGATAATGGGTCGGATTATAGACACCCATCCGGGTTCCGATGGACTGGTCCGTGTCGTGACACTAAAAACCGCAACTACAACACTAAAACGGCCAATTTCAAAGATATCGGTGCTACCTATTCCTACTGAACTCTCCGAGCCTGCGAAATAGGTCCGAAACGGTGGGCGGTGAGCATCATGCTTTCGTCACACTATGACGAGGTGGGCGGGAATGTTAAGGATTTTCAGAACACTTCCCAACAGTTTTCAAGATAAATGTCATACCACTACAATAGTTATCTGTCATCGGTGAGTTGTTAGTTATATCATCATCGAACACACACGTGTTTCTCGTGGGTAACTGAGCTACTGTAATTGCATAAAGTCTTTTTATAAGTGTATATCTCAATATATTGTTACTAAATATACGCTAACCAAATACATACTACAGCATTAAACCTACAAAGTGTCGTCATTTGTTTATGGAAGAAATTCCTGGCATACCTCACCATACATAACCTCGAAACAATGTGAGCAGAAAAAGGGATATTTGCATAAAAACACCAATTAGAATTAATATATATAATGTGACTACGTACATACGAGTTTTTACATATTTGTATATTTTCAGTTGTTCTCCTCACAATATCAGTTTGCACTGCGATCGGTGCCTTTTATTGGTTGCGAGATCCTCGAACTTCCGTGGTTCCCCTGGTAGAGTCGCTGTTGTTACATCCGATGTTCACATTTGCCACATTAACACTAGGTAATTTACATATGTGTTCGAAACTTTGAAACTTAGTATTGCCTATTATATATTTTTTTATGTTTTTAGTTATGCTTTTCATCATGGGAATTCACAAATTGGTGTTTGCACCAAAAATAATAACAACTCGCATGCGTACGGTACTTAAAGATTTTAATATGAGTTGTGACGACACCGGCAAGCTCATCCTGAAGCCTCGAAGAAACAATAATTTAGATTGTAGTGGGCATTAGCTAATATATATGTTTTTATATCTCTGATTACAGATAAATAGGCATGGTTAGATAAAGTTAGGTATAGATAGCTTGAAATTAAAGCCGTTTTCGTTTCTCCACAAAATTTTTCCGTTTGATTTTCTTAGCCATCTTGCAAGCTCGTGTGGTCATTTCAGCGAATATTGACCTCTAACTAAGTCAGAGGGCATCATTATCTGTAACTCCAGCCATTTAAAACGAAGTCAGATTATGTAATTTGATAATTGAGATATTAAATGGTAACATTTTATCCCAGAACCGAAAACGCCATAAGTTATACAGTTTCATACATACTTGTATACATACAGTCCAGTGGCGCAACCAGAAAAATCAACCTCTGATACAAACGCGTTTCAGACAATTTTCTCTTAAATTAATTGATGTATTTCCAAATTTCAGTTTTATTTGAACACCTGTCAAGAAAATATTTTAGGTGTAAAAAAGTTTTTTATATCGCCGAAAAGGTCTCGATTATCACTATATTTTGCCCATATAAGGTTTCGACCTTAAAGATTGTTCTGATTTTTACCTTTAAAGATTTTGAAAATACTATCCCCAGTTTGTCTTTTTTTAGAACTAATAAAAAGCTCTCAAGCAACCATGAGCGAATTTCTTTACAATCTGGTTATTTTACGTTTTAAATGTGTTTACTATTTAAGTTCTGAATAATATAGCCCCCACTGTGACATCCAGCACCTAAAAGCCTTCTAAGAAAATAGCGCAAATACACCGCCAATCCATCTCACAATGTGTATTTTGTTTGCACAGCCAATCACAGCACAGTGAGCATGCTTAACGTTTCCACACATTATCTTTTACCTGGCTTTCAAAACAGAATAACATAGCTTGTTTTCTCTCTTTCTCTAAGGAGAAATCACTTGCTTATTTTCAGACTTAAATTGAAAAAAAAACTAGCAGAGCACTTTTTTTATTTTTCACATAAAATTTGTATGCGAATGTGAAGCTGGCTTCGGCTTCAGTATTCACAGCCATATGCATATTTGATTTGATTTTCAGCATATTTGATTTGATTTTCTTACATGTGCATGTACATAGGTTAGGTTAGGTTGAAGTGACTGCCCTAGGGGCACACTTAGGCCGGTGCAGAGGCCCATTGTGATACCACAAGAAGAAATCCAGGTTACCCCTCCCGTTTGAACCAGTTTGGTAACCTGATGAAATTCACCAGGTCCTTTATTGCGACATCCGCGACTTTAGATAGGCTATCCAGGAAAGGTGTCCCAAGAAAACGTTGTCTGGCGTTGTTAAGAGCCGGCAGTGGCAAATGAGGTGTTCGATTGTCTCCACTTCCTCATCATCTTTGTAGCTTCTGCAGCATCTACGATAGGGCGCAGCTAGCCTCTCTGCGTGTTTCCCGATAAGGCAGTGTCCTGTAAGCACTCCCACAAGGTTCCAGATTTCCTCTCTCCTTAGAGAACATGCTTGACGAGATCGCTTGTGATCCCTTTTCGGCCAGGTTTGTTTTGATATTCGACATACTGGGTTTTATTGCCATCTATCGCTTGCCAGTTTATAGATGTGCTGTTTAACCATTAGCCTGCATGTGGCAAAAGGCATACCTATGCGTTCTTTGTCAGGAGGAACCTGCTCGGTAGTGCCTTGCCTCGCAAGTTCATCTACCCTACAATTTCCATCGATATCCCTATGTCTCGGGACCCACACGAGGTGTAGACGGGTCTGTTTGGCCATCTCCTATAGAGATCGGCGACAGTATAGTGTTAGTTCAGAATAGAAGGAGTGGGAGCCAAGAGACTTATTTGCTGCTGAAGATGAATAAATCCCTGTGAATAGGTTCATGTCCTATGAGGTTAACAGCCTCCATTATAGCTGATATCTCAGCCTGGTAAACGCTGCAGTGGTCCGGTAGCCTAAAACCTAGCTGTAGATTCAAGTACTGTGAAAAGACCCCACCTCCAACTTTGCTGTTCAGCTTAGAGCCATCGGTGTAGATGGAAACGCCACCTGGGATTGGGTAGCACCGTTTTGGCTGTTCCCAATTATCCCTATTTGGAATCCTTGTTTCGAAGTTGCTATCTGCAACCATTGTAGTGGTACAGCGGTCCGTACTACCAGGTAGAAAACTTAAATTGCTTAGAATGCTAGTGTCCTGTGGCTTTTGTGCGCCAACCGGATGACTCTCTTAGACGTAGGGCTGAAGTAGCCGCTACTTGAAAACCTGCTAAATCTAATGGCAGGATATCTAGAATGGCCTGCAAAGCTTCGCTGGGCGTCGTTCTGAGTGCACCACTTATGCTGATCATGCTAAGTAGATCTGCGTACCTGGCTCAGAACCTTACTGTGGAAACTTCCCTCTGTATGCTATAGCAAGGTCATCCGCATATGCCACGACCTTTCCGCCGCCCCACACTGAGTTTCTTAGAAGTGAGTTGACAGTGAGGTTCGATAACAGCGAGATAGGACACCGCCCTGGGGTGTACCTCTGGTGACATAGCGTATATTTTCGACCTCACCCATTGATGAGAGTACAATCCTTCCCCTCAAAAGTTGATCTATCAACCCAATCACAGAGACGTCAACCCCTAAATGGTTTAGGGCATTGCTGATAGCTTCTGGGATGACATTGTTAAAAACGCCTTCTATGTCCAGAAAGGCCACAAGACAGAACTCCTTATCGGTTAAGGATGATTCAATGGTAGAAACCAGGCTGTGAAGTGCCGTTTCAGTAGATTTCCCTTTGAGGTATGCATGTTGACAGCTAGAGAGGAGTTCGCTATCTATTGATATAGAGAGAAAGTAGCTTATTATTCTCTCCAAAGTCTTGAGCAAGAAGGAAGAAAGACTTATTGGCCTATAATCCTTTGGCTCATAGTGCGAGGCTTTCCCAGCCTTAGGAATGAATATAACCGAGACGCGTCTCCACGTGCTCGGAATATAATTAAACGCAAGACAAGCAAGAAAGATGCGATGAAGCCAGCTTGTTGATGTCTCGAGGGTATACAAGAGTTGTGCAGGAATGATCCCATCTGGTCCAGCAGCTTTGTAAGGTTTAAAGCTTCTAATTGCCCACCTAACCCGTTCCTCCGTGACAGGTATATTAACCGCGATGTTCGTTGATGATATCGCCGGTACGCTTCGCGAGCTATCAGGAAAGTGTGTATCCAACAGTAGCTCCAGGATTTCCTTTTCCGAGTCGGTATTCTTTATATTACAGCCATTGGGGATAATTTAAACGCTTTTGTAAGTGCTGAAGTAAAAGTGCCTACCAGATCCTCCAACTCCGGTCGATGAGGGGTTATGAGATGGAAGTTCTGGTAGGCCTCTGAGAAATAGCTCGATGTGAAGACCACAGTTGGTGTTACGTGGGTTTCTCTTCAAAACGGGCTTTTGAATGGAGAAATTTTAAGATCTTTAATACGCTCTTTCACCTCTTTTCACTCTTCTCACTATCGCTTTCTTTCTAAGTTTTCCAAATAAAAATCTATTTTTATGTTCTTTCTTTTTTGTTTTTGTCTTTCAGTAAACTCTCTTTTTTTATTTATTTAATGTTTTTAAATTATTTACTGTCTAATC
Organism: Urophora cardui; assembly: GCA_960531455.1. Lineage (NCBI taxonomy): Eukaryota > Metazoa > Arthropoda > Insecta > Diptera > Tephritidae > Urophora > Urophora cardui. The sequence continues at coordinate 93,413,267 of OY482673.1, read as the reverse complement.
TTAATTTTTCACACTTCACTTTTTTCTACTTTACGTTTTACTTTTTTAGCTGCCGGTCTGTTCAAAGGTAAGTACACGATTGATTTAGCAATGGTCGGCCGGCTTCTTCGTAGCCGTCGCTGCCTGTTTCCACTTTGTTTCAACACCTGTTCACAATGGACAACAGGGTTGCCACAAATTGGAAACAGGTAGCGTGACGATTTTATTTGACCATTCTGATTTTGATTATATTTATTTTACCATTACATCATCCCCCTTTGCGAAAAAAGATTGAAGTCGACAAGTTCATGACTCTTGTCGACTTCATCTTTTTGGGTGATGAATGGATAACAAAATTTTACTTTCAAAATAGTCGTCGAACGTCGCGGCAGATATACCTACTTTAACCTAATTGCTTAATCTACTAATTCAGTTAATTCTGCTTAACTAATGCTTATGTCTATTATGCTTAGTACTAGTTTTTGTTGTTGTACATGTGCATGTACATACTTATTAACTTATATATAATTATTAGTTTTACATATATTTTATTGGGTTTTTTTTTTTTGAAATTCAAGCTTTGTTTTCGTATTTTCTATACTACTTATTCGTAAGTATTTCTACCTTATTTCACTAAATAGATTATTTATGTTTTTTGGTATTTTGTTTCATATTCTTAAGTGCAAATAGGTTTATTTATAATAATATTTTTGATTTGGTACAATTCACAGATGTATTCCTAAATGTCTTAAAGTGAGATTGAATATATATTTATTTATTTTTTGTAATTTATAATTTTACTTTTCTTATGCGGTTTTTATGTACCGTTTTGTGTTTTTTGTTTGTTTTATCAAAAAATGTTACGTTTGCACCGTCTATATTTGTTACTTCGTAGGGACCCTGATAAATATTTTTGTGTTTATCACGCGGTTCTTTTTGAACTAAAACCATATCGTTTATATTTACCATTATTGGTTGTGCATTTTTGTCATATGTGTCTTTATTCATTATTTTGTGTTTTTCTACTAATTCTTTTGCCAATGCATGGGATTTCTGCATTCGATACCTCACTTCCTTTGAATAGTCTTCAACATTATAAATTGGATCGATTTTTTCGTTTTTTAATTCCTTTGGCAGTATTGCCTTTTTGCCGAAAACTAATTCAAAAGGAGTGAGTTTATTGTCGAAAACAGTATTTGGCGTCGTGTTATGCCAAAATGTAAAGTATTTTAAATATGTATCCCAATCGTCAAAAGAATCATTTAAATATGCACGTAAGTATTCATTAAAAACTCTATGGTTTCGTTCAACAGTGCCTACGGTTTCGTGATGATGCGGTGTTGAAAAATTATGATTGATATTTAGCAAATTTGTTAAATTTGAGAAAATTTCATTTTTAAATTCTGTGCCTAAATCCGATTTAATAGATTTCATTACCCCGTATATTAAAATAAAACTTTCGAATATTGCTGAAGCGATAGTTTTTGCGCTTTTATCTGGTATTGCTATTGTTATTAAGTATTTAGTGAGATCGCAAATCATGGTAAGTGCGAACTTGTTACCATATTTCGACTCTGGTAATGGACCGATGGTGTCAATTACGACAATATCAAAAGGTTTATTAGGGGTAGGAGTTAAAACAAGTTCTTCTTTGTTTCCTATTTTAACTTTGTTAAGAAGGCATTTTTCGCATTTTTTAACATAACTAGCTATATCTTTCGTCATGTTTTTCCAGTAAAATTTGTTTCGTAATTTGGCATATAATTTTTTCGTTCCGCAATGACCTCCAGAGATGGGATCATTGTGATATATTTCAAGTAATTTTAATTTTTGTTCCTGATCGGTAATTGTTTGTATTGGATCCAATAAAATAATTGTTAAATCTTTTAAAATTGTATTTCCTCTATCTTTAAAATTTGTAATTGTGATATATTTGAAAATTAAATCATCTTTTGGCCATTCTATTTGCTTAATTTTAAATTTACCGGCTTCTATTTCTAGCCTCGAAAGTAAAGTATCGAAATTCTTTATTTCGTTAGAAAAATCAAAATCAAGTAAAATTGTTCTTTTATGTTTTATATGTGCGCATATTCTTAAAAGTTGTTTATTATTTTTATCATGAAATATTGTGGATCTGATACGAGGAATTTTGTTTGAAAAATTATGTGTAAATTTGTCGTATACGTTTAATGTTTGTACGTTTTCATATGAATTAATATTTTCGCTTGAGCTGTTTTTCTCTTTTTTCTTAGTCATAGCCCTAGTCTGAACTGCAAGTATATTTTTTGTTGAGTCTTTTATTTCGCCAATGGTGATACGAGAAAGTGCATCGGCACCTACATTGGATTTTCCTTTTATGTACTCTATAGTAAAATTGTATTCTGCCAATTCAAGTCTAATTCTCGAAAGTTTTGAAGATGGGTCTTTCATGTTGAATAAGTAGACTAAAGGCCTGTGGTCAGATTTTACTATAAAATGATTTCCATATACGTACGGTCTAAATTGTTTGATGGCAAAATAAATAGCTAATAACTCTAACTCAATGATCGCTTTCTTTTGTTCTGCATTGTTGAAAGATTTTGAAGCATAGCAAATAGGTAAATCGTTGCCTTGATGATTTTGGCTTAGTATTGCTCCACACCCAGTTTTTGAAGCATCAACTGTGACGATAAACTGTTTGGAAAAATCTGGGTATTGTAATAATTTAGGTGACATTAGGGATGCTCTTAATGCATCAAAGGCTTCATCACATGTTTTGTCCCAATTATATTCGACTCTTTTCCTACTCAATTTATTTAAAGGTGCTGCCAGAGATGCAAAATTCGGAATAAAGCGTCTGTAGTAGTTCGCAAAAGCGACGAAACGTCTTACAGCGTCTTTGTCTGTTGGTTTTGTATATTTCCTAATTGCATCTATTTTTGAATCGTCTGGTAACAAACCTTTAGCTGAACATTTGTGACCTAAAAATGTCACTTCGGGTCTTAGAAAATTACATTTATTGGGATTAAGCTTGAGATTAAATGATCTGCAAGTGTCGAAAACTTTGGTCAAATTTTTTATGTGATGTGATTCGTTACAGCCAATGACGATAATGTCATCTACATAAAGAAAAGCTACGTTAGATGGTACGCCTGAAAATGCGATGGTCATCATTCTTGAGAACGAGTTTGGTGCAATATTTAAACCAAATGGCAATACTTTCCATCTATAAGCTCCGCGATCAGTAGAGAATGAAGTTATGTCACGTGAATCAACATGTAAAGGTATTTGGTGAAATCCAGAAAAAAGATCTAGGGTTGAGAAATATTTGGCTCTGCCAAGATTGTCTAAAATATCGTCGATTCGTGCTAATGGAAATTTGTCAGCTATTAGCTTCTTGTTAACTGCACGAAAATCAACACACATTCTGTATGCTTTTTCACCATTAACTTTCTTTTTGGGAACTAATATAAGAGGGCTGTTATAGTTTGAATAACTTTCTTCGATTAAATCATTATCTAATAATTTTGTTACTTGCTTGTTTATTTCTTCTCTCTGAGAATATGGTAGACGATAGTTTTTCACATACACCGGCTCGGTGTCAGTTACACGTAGTTTTTGCTCATAAAAATTATTTAATGTCATTTTGTCGTTGTTAAGTGCGAATATGTCAGCATATTGTATGCAAAGGTCTAAAAGTTCAGATGGATAATTTTTAGGAAATTGATTTTTTAAAATTGAAGTGAGCTCGTTAATACGTTTCTCATATGCGTATGTTTTATTAATAACATAGACGTGATAATTTGATAATTTTTCTGTCCGAATGGAATTTTTATTTATGAATTGTATGTCATTTGTGGTATTGATTAATTTTATGACTGGGTTGTCAGAATTTGTAATACATCTTGCTGTAAATACTCCTTTTTGTATTTCCTGAGATTCAACGAAAAGTGGAGTCGTTGAGTGACCTAGGTCAAAAATTCGAAAAACTTCACACCTTGGTGGTATAATACACATATCGCTTTCTGTTCCGTGAAGGATTGGCATATTGACTATTTCATTGTTTACCCTGAATGAGATGCTATTATTGGAATAATTTATAACGCATTTGTTATATTTGAGAAAGTCTTTACCCAGTATACCATCTGATGGGATATTAAAATCGTCATTTACAACATGTAAATTATGTCCGATGGGAATATTTGAGAAATGTAAGTCTATGTTTATTTTACCTAAAGTAGAAACAGTATTTGATGTCACGCCAGTGATGTTAACTATATCGTCTGTATTGATGGGAATATTCTTATTGAGACTTGAAACTTTAATCAAAGAAATATCAGCTTGTGTATCTAGTAAAAAAGTGCATAATTTGTTAGATCCGGTTATATAAATTTCGACAAAGTCCGAGTAATTTAAATTCAAACAAAAAATATTTTTCGCATTTAATCGCTTATCTCTGCGTCGTCCCTCAGTGTTCGCTGCTGAGGGGCTTCCGCGTTTAAAGCGCGAACATTTGTGTTATTTCGGGTATTTGAATTTCCGCTGTTGTTGTTGGTTCTGTTTCCTGACCTATTTTGATTGTTGTTGTTATTACGCGAGTTGTTATTGCCTCGATTGCCGTTATTTTGCCGATAATTGTTGTTTTGTCTATTTTGGTTGTTGTTGTTATACCTACTGGTATTATTGTTGTACCTATTAAAGTTGTTATTGTTGTTGTTGTTGAACCTATTATAGTTATTGTTGTTGTATCTATTGAAATTACTATTGTTGTTGTATCTACTGAAATTATTGTTATTGTTATTACGGAAATTGTTGTGATTGGGAAATCTTGAGCGAAAAGCTAAAACTTGTCTTTCTGTCGCCTGATTGTTTTGTTCTACGATCATCTTTGCTACTACGTCTTTTGCATCAGTGAAGGAAGTCGATGCCAGAATTGCTTTCACTAGGTCAGAGCGCGTATTTAGTCTGCAAACATTAACAGATTGCTCGACTGCCATTTCGTGCGCTTTAGCCTTCGACATGCCTTCAATTATTAGAGATCGCTCTAAAGCATCAGCTAGTTCTTCTACATGTTTGGCAAAATCTGTTAAATTATTGTTGGAAACTCTGAGTGAAGCTATTTTCCCTGCAACTACCTTGGAATTGTCTGGTTTAATACGAATTCTTAGCGCGTCTTTAATGTCTTGCATTGACGTTATATTAGTCGGAATTGCTTCCCGTGCTTTTCCTTCAAGTTTCGATTTGACAAAAGATATAAGAATTGTCTCAAGGTTTGCTTCTGTTAGACTTTCTATTAATTCAATTTTGTCTAGGAAGGAATCTAATGCTAATGGATCGCCATTGTAATTTTCTCTTATTATAGGTGCGCACATCGCAATAAAATTTTTCTTCTGTTCTGCGGTAGCCATTTCTATTGTTTGTATATTAGAAAAATTTGGGAATTCTGTATGAGTTGTATGTCGGGATTCAAAACCAAGAAAATCTTCAGCTAATGAAATAGAACAGTTGGGGTTTACGGTATGAGTTATGGATTCGCCAGTTGATTCAGCGTCGGAAAATTCTTCTTCTTCTATGTCAGAGCAAATCACGTCAGTTTTAATTAATTCAGAAAAATCTTTTGGTACTTTTACTCTGCACTGAATTTCCAAAAAGCAATCGATAATTTCTTTTCTACAACGCGTTAAAGTTTTAATCACTGACTCAGGCTTAACTTCTTTACCGAATTGCGAATTTGTATGTGATACAATTTGATTGTATGTCCGGATTAGGTCTTCTTTGTATTCATCTAACTTTTCTTGCTTTGTTGTAATAGGTCGCCCAGTGTTCAAAATACGTTTAGTAACTTTTTTAAAATTTGACCGAAATTCTTTTAATTGATTGTTGAAATCTGACATCTGATAAATATCCAGTAATGAGAAAGAATTTTAAATTTGTATACATGAATTTAGAAAAAAAAATTATTTACCTATTGTGGTTCCAATCCGAAATTGTATGTGAAATGTTGAATAATAAATGTTGAAATTTCCAAAATATTTAAAAAATTTTGCTTAATAATTCCGATGTCCAAAAGTTTACAACTGAAAATTATATAGAAATGTTAGTAACATGCATGACATGTTAGTAAGCAAAAAGAGCAACTGGGTATAGGATGACCATTGGGTTGTCTCCATGTACAACAAAAGACTTTATTTATTTTCATAAATTGTAGTTTTAATATTTTCAAAAAAAAATTTTAATCGGAAATCTAATTTAATTATAATTATTAATATTCAGGTATGAAATCTGTAAATTATTGCATTTTACATATACCAGGCTTATGTGAAAAAATCTGTATACACCTACATACATTTGCGTATTAGGGTGTATCGAAAATCTGCAAAACGAAATTTGGAAAAAGCTCAAGAGGCTGAAAATTTTAATTTAAATTGCTGGTATTAAACGAAGTTAAATTTTACGTACATATGTATATATAAGATGATTTAATATTGATATGAAGAATTTAGTAAAAATTGTACAATTTATGAATATGTTTGGATATGGGAAAAATTAGACGAATTATCAAATGACAAGTTGAGATAGCAGGTATTATAACGGACGCACCGTTTCAAAGCAAAAAGAAATATATTTTTTGTACTGGTATGTATAAGTAACGGACGCACCGTTTTATAGCAAAAAAATCGTTGTTGTTTACCGTGATGGCCGCACCGTTGCACTACAAAAAGAATTATATTTTACGTGACGGCCGCACCGTTTCACTAGCAAAAAGACAAATGTGTTTTATGTTTTCACGGACGCACCGCTTTCATCAAAAAGGAATTTATTTTAACGTGTCGGCCGCACCGTTCCACAAGCAAAATGTTTGTTGTAATCAAAAAAAAAATTGTATTATTAAATTTTTACAAAAATGCATGCATCCATATGTATATGCATGTACACCTATTGCACATAACAAAATGTATGCGATCCACCTTAATGTGAATATCTATTTATGTTATTTATATACTCATACCGCAAGCAACGAAATTTATGCGGTTCACCTTAATGTGATGACCTATGTATTTACGTTTGTATGTATGTACACATACGGCTAGCAAAATTGCATTTAAATTCACAGTAAGATGGGACTGCAAGCAAATGGTCAATCATTAGGATAGCACTGAATGTATTTAATGCACATACACATAGGCACAAACGTTTTTGCAAAATATTAAAAAGTTTAAAATGTATTATATTGTGTATTACGATCGCACTGTTGTTTGAGCAAAATGTTTTATAATTGAAAAAAAATATGTATTTATAAATCTTCACAAAGCTGCATGTATATATGTATATGCATGTGCATACATACATACGACAAATAATCACTTATTACGGTCCACCCTAATATGAGATTTTACGTCTATATATATATGAATATATGTACACATATGGCATGTGAAATGTATGTATCGACGTTAAGGTGGAACTTTATATGTTGGAATTAATATGCACCAAATGCAGAAGTTATGAGATTTACGTTAAATTAGGGCTGTATATATTTATATGCATATACATACATACACACACCTTCGGGAAAAGAAAAGTTCCAAATAAAGACTGAATATTTATTTCAAAGGTTAAATATGTATGTATTACGGTCGTACCGTTTTATAGCAAAAAATGTTTCTATTTATGGTTTTATTGTATATCAATTTCACCTTAATTTTAACCAAAATGTTTGTTTGTATGCCGCTATTTCGGTCACCTGAAGAATTGATATACATATACAATTTTGACTGTATGATAAGCTATTTATTTGGTGAAAAAAAAAAATTTTTATAAGTTTTTAATTGAATATTGTAATTTTGTGAAAATGCGAAAAAAAATTCATTTACATAAGCATATTTTGATATTTTATCATTTGAAGTTATTTAAATGTATTTTAATTAAATTTGAAAAATAGAACTTATATGTATGTATGTAAATACTCTAAATCAACAGACATAAGTACATATGTATTAACAACTACCTTACTCTCACCGCTGTCATCACCGCTGTCGTTCAGTTGCTGCCGTCTTCAGTTGTGTTATATATACACTCATACATTGTCGTCGCCGCTGCCGTTCAGTTGCTGCGTTACCAATTTTCTGCCTTCGCCGTCAATGTTGCTGTCGCCGCCGAATTTTATGTCGCCGCCAGGTTGTTTTCTTTGCAAATTTTTATATCGCCGCCAATTCTAACTATGGCTTCCAATTCATTCTCACCGCCAATTTTGCTTTATATGTTATTCCTATGTACATATGTATACCGTTGCGGGTGTTGTTGCTTCTCTTCATTGGCTCATGTGCTGTGTATCTATTTTGAGTCATATCCATGTACGTACATATGTATGTTCGTAGTTGTTATAGATTTGGACGAGCTGTACCAAAATATGTACATATGTATATTTGCTTGTTGGCGTTTTGCCGAACTTTCTGAGCGTGATTGCTTTTTGACGAAGTGACGTGATTTTATAGTACCTCTACATAACGGTATTGCCTGATATACGACTGAAGATTTTATGCTTTTAAGAAGAGTAGGTACAGTGCTGTTTCAAAGTTATAGCCGCTTTATGTACTGGTACATAGTTATGTATTTGCATACATACATACGTTTTTTTTTTCGTTGTTAATAATATACCAAAAATTTTTCCGTTGCTTATCAATTTGCTTTTTAAATTTTTATATTTTTTTCGAGTTTTTGATGATTTTTAACTCTTTTTTTTTTTGTTTTTTTTTTTGTTTTTTTTTTTTTTTTTTTAATTTTTTTTGAAAGATTTTTTTTTTTTTGTTTTATATTTTTTTGTATGGGTTTTTGTTTTTTTTTTTTTTTTTTAAATTTTTTTGTATTTATTTATTTTTTTTTTTTTTTTTTTTTTTTTGTTATTTTAAATTAAATAATTCATTTTGTTGTATGGGCAAAAATATTGAGAGTACACGGTTGTTGTTGTGCACATTATTTAGGATGTAAAAAAAATATATTTATTGCGTGTCTGTGCAGCGCATTTCTACATTTAAGGCACTCCCAGGTGGCTTCCTTTTTTGGGTGGCTCTATTGGCCAAGTCGTGGCCACTCTGCACGGTCGCCATTTAATACGCTTCACCCTTTCACCTCTTTTCACTCTTCTCACTATCGCTTTCTTTCTAAGTTTTCCAAATAAAAATCTATTTTTATGTTCTTTCTTTTTTGTTTTTGTCTTTCAGTAAACTCTCTTTTTTTATTTATTTAATGTTTTTAAATTATTTACTGTCTAATCTTAATTTTTCACACTTCACTTTTTTCTACTTTACGTTTTACTTTTTTAGCTGCCGGTCTGTTCAAAGGTAAGTACACGATTGATTTAGCAATGGTCGGCCGGCTTCTTCGTAGCCGTCGCTGCCTGTTTCCACTTTGTTTCAACACCTGTTCACAATGGACAACAGGGTTGCCACAAATTGGAAACAGGTAGCGTGACGATTTTATTTGACCATTCTGATTTTGATTATATTTATTTTACCATTACAGATCTTTTCTATATACCGGTGATCAGAGAAGGAGGGTTCATCAAGTACACGCCAGCATTTAACCACTGCAGAGGTACTTTCGCTACATAAAGTGAAGTCCAGGACCTCTCTACGATTTTTAGTAATAAACGTTGGTTCATTACCTATGTTACAAACTACCAAGTTAGTTATTAAAAGGTAATCAAAAAGTGACTCATCCCGATTGTTGATGTCGGAACTCCCCCATTGTATATGATGGGCATTGGAATCTGCCCCGACTAGCAAGTGGCCCGAGCTGTATTTGGCCACCAGGTCTTTCACTTTCCCATGCGGTGGAGGTTCCACAGCGTCGAAGGGCATATATACCGATGCCAGTGTTAACGGCGTGCCCCTGATGACATCGCCGATGCCGTAATTCACCCTTCCCTGGCTCCTCTCAAGTGGCTCGAGAGCCTCCTTATTGAGAGCCAGGACCACCTCCCTTCTCGGGCCTACAGTCCTGCGTCGAGAGAGATGGGTTCATAACTTGCAGCATCCTGAGAATTCTCTCAGGAGCTGCCGGGGTTACGGGAACCCACACTCTGGCCCGAGGCCGGACTGGAATGTCACTCCAGTCGACGATCTATATACGCGCACCGGGATAGACCTCGCCGAACCTCGCGACTGCAGTCTTATAAAGGCTCACAGTCCTTGCGTCATCGCAAGCGAGTACCTTGATCTGACCCTGGTACCAACCCGCATCTCCTCCTCGTGGAGGTGGTCCTGGAGCCTCCAGCACGACGTTCAGAAGAGCGTCTGTGATGGCTGCTTGGATCCACAACCACTTATCCCTCGGGATGGCACCACAGTCATTTCTTCGGTCCAGGACCTCTACTAGGATCCTGTCTCTGGCAACCTCGGCGAAGCTAGGCCTGACCTCTGCGCGCCTCTGAGCCCTTTTCGGAGCAGGATTTATATCATCCTCCGACCGTTGGCGTTTCTAGGTAGTGCCTCCATCCACATTGCTTCTCACAGTGCTCTGGCCACTAAGTAGCAGGTCTTTCACCCTAACCACCGCATCCTTTGCACTTTGGGGCAACGTGTCTAGTGACACCCCCTCATACTTTTTCAGGACCTTACTGGCCTTTCTTTTTTTCCCCATAACTGGGGTTCTTGTCCTGGGGGAGACGGCTCGTAGTTTCCCTCGCTGCCGCTCCCCCGGTTGTGTTTAATTTTTGGCTACCTTCCCCTTAGGGTCAGCTAAGCCAGGCCGTGAGACCAATGCCGCTGCCGTAGGAGGAGAGTAGCATTACCAATCCCTGATGGGTTTCCTGCATCAGAAGAAGCTGGGCGGTTCGCCGTTTCCAGCGCTACCGATCCAGCTACTGTGCTGGTGCGGGGACCCACCAGGTGCTGGTCACCCCTCTTTCCGGCTACCTTCTCCTTTGGCTTCGTGTGACCAGGTCGTGAGACCATTGTCACAGCTGTGGGGAGAAAGGTCGCCGAGTTCGAACTAGGCGGGCGTCCAGCATCAGTAGGGGCTGGGTGGTTCGCCATTTGCAGCGTTACCAGTCCAGCAGCCCTACTGGTGCTGGGACCCGCCAAGCCGATCATCGATGTTGTAGTTGCAGCGTGAGAGGCAATCCCCAATCGCCGCTGGCGCTTGCGCCATCCATGCAAAGACAGGAGTAATCCCAACTGCACCTGCACCGCCAACTTAACGGCGACGGCTGGGAACGTACACCGACACTTGCCAAGTTTTAACGGGGCGGAAGACGGTTGCGACATTAGCCTGACAGCCATTTTTGTGGGGTGTCACCCCCACATACTCAGGTGTCAGATTGCCACGCCCGCCAGCCCGAAGCAAATTAATCCGAATAGAAGAGCCAGAGAAAGTCCATACACAAAGCAAGGTCAAAATGGAGGTGTGGTCCTCACCTACTTTATCTGTTCCCCGTCCTAGATGGTTGGGGTTAACAGTGCCACCAAACGTGAAGGAAAAGTAGGAGATTGAGAGTGAGAGTTGAGAGGCTTCATTTCCGGGGATCGGCCGTCGAGTTAACACATCACTAACCTTTTTGGCTGTGCATGTACATGCAAATATAAATATCAAATACCAGATTATAAAAGCGTCGATTGTGATATTTGGCGACTATTGGCACAATATCAAGATAATTTTAAAAAGCGACGGAAATGAAAATCAAATAAAATTTTATGACTTTTGGTAATTGGACCTCAGTTTTTCAAACAATAAAGCACCCATTTTCTAGATATTAGATAATAAGCAAATACACTTGCTACTGCTGAAATTTCCGTCGGTATAAGGAAACTAAAAATTCCTCTGCGCTTACGTGTGAGGTTTCCCTATAAGTAAAGCGTCATCAATTAATTCAATTGAGTTCTTCCCAATTTATTCTAATAATTTCCCCTCTGTTTTTGTAGATAATTCTGATGGTAAAGAACTTGAATTTACTTTCGACTTAGCCAGGCTTGTTGATGTGCTGACCAAAAGTAGGTACAGCTAAAATACCAAAAGTCATATACATACCTACATATCTTCATAATATCCATTATATATAAAAACTTAAAAATTCTTCATCATCCTCATTTTCTCGATTTAATGCAATACATTCAGTTTCATATGTTATGAATAGACTGCGGATCTTTATGCAAAAAATTTAAAATGCTTTATTAAGTGTTATATTGATTCAAAACTATATATTCGCATTCCAAAACGAATTTTCTTATATGCAAGTTGTATGCAAATTAAAAATACACCTTTTTCATATAAAATATAGAATTTTAAGTGATATACACAATAAGTAAATACAGTTGAATGCAAAAATCATTTGTTGTATGCTGGAACATTTGTTCCATGCAAATAAATAACCCATTAACACCCAAAACAAAACTGTAAATGGTAACTAATTTTTATTATAATAATTTTTAATGTAAAGAGATAATTTTAGTTGTAGTTAAGACCACAATATACTACAATTGTTTTCTCCAGATTCTGAATGCCGAAATTATGACGCTTATCGGTTAATATCAGTTTATATGCTGAAAATGAACGCTCAAATTTGGGTCTTTAATATTGTCAACGCAATTTCGAAGCTTCAAACACTCTCTCTTCATTGCTTTTCCCATTGCAAATGCAGAAAAATAAAATGATAAGCTTGTTAAACGCTGAATGACAATTTATTATTAAAAATTAATTCATTAGAAATGACTCATTGCAAAATATATTCCATAGAATTCTTCAATTTGAAACAAATTATAGGAGTATGAAAACGCCAAAGTGTCTGTCTCACGATAAAATATATATGCAAATTTTCAATTTTTATGTAAATATGCAAGTTATATGCAATATGCAAAATATGCAGAAATAAATATGTAAATTTAGAATATTTAATTAATAACATTCATTTTTCTCTTTTGAACCATATCGCTATCTCTTCTCCTTAAAAATATGCAATTGCATAAAGATCCGCAGTCTAGTTATGAACATAAACAACAAACCAAATATGCAAACGAATTCAATCAAAGTAGAGCTCTAGATACCCGGGTATCGAGCAATTCGAACAGATAGTGTTTGTTTGAAGCCCGTTGTTCAAATTCCCGTATGAACATTCGAGCTTATACTCAGAGTAAAGGAATCAAAAATAAAATTTTTATTTTTATAATGCACGTTTTAAACAGTCATTTTTATTTAAAAAATAAAATTTTTTAAATTAAATGTGTTTAGGATTTAAAAAGAAACATTTTTAAATTAAAAATGAAAATTAATGGAATAAAAACGAATGTTTCGGGTTCAAAACCTCATACTGCTTAAAATAAAAATTAAGATTTTTAAATTTAAAAAGTTTTTTTTTTTGGTTTTCCAATTTTACAATGAACATCTTTAAAATAAAAAATGTTCGCATTTAAATTATTTTTTAACACCTTTCTATAAAGAAAAAATATCTTAAATTAAAAAAATTTTATTTTTATTTTAAGCACTATGAGACTTTGAATCAAAAACTTTCGTTTTTATTCCATTAATTTTCATTTTTAATTTAAACATGTTTCTTTTTAAATCCTAAATACATTTTAATTTCAAAAATTTAATTTGTAATTTAAAAATTTTCATTTTTAAAATAAAAATGACTTGGTTTAAATCCTGCATTATAAAAATAAAAATTTTATTTTTAATTCCTTTTCTCTGAGTGTACAAACAAAAATAAAAGAGAAAAAACAAACTTCAAATACACGAATTGTTCGAATGCCCCTACAAACATACGGGTAGGTAATAAGCAAACAAACGAGTGTTCGACAATTTTACACACATTGCACATTGGTCCCAATTCCATTTTTTTGGCATAAATTCAACTAATGCAGCTACGCAGTTGAAAGTTGACAAGTCCTATAGCAATGGCATATGGAAGAAAAATAGCAAATATCTGATCAATCAGACCACGCCCACCGTGACTGCCAGTAGGGTGTCCCTTACAGGTATGAGAAATTTCCTTTTGAGATACTATATCGCAAAAGGTGTCAGAATTAGTGTAATTGAATACAGAGTTCTATATATTTATGTATGTTAAGGTAAATTTCAAATAAATAAGCGAATTTAAATTTCTAAAACCAAATCAGACACTTTTTTGAGGGTTTTCTTAACGCAAGACCCGTTAAAACTTGCGTGTTTCATAGCAGATTACGAAATAGTATAATGAGTAACGTCCGCAACTCACTCTATGTGGTTAAGACAGCGACATCATACTATATTCGCTTGCGAATGTCGAACAATTCGGAATTGCTGAGATAGAAGTTCACTGGAAAAATATAATATTTTTGCATGGCTTTTTAAATACACTTTACTTAATAATATAGCGTCTTTACTTTTGTGAAGAATTGTGTAGTTATATAACTTTTGTCTACGAAAAACAAAAATTATAAATTTTGTTTAACATAATATACCTTTCGCAAAGCACTTCAAAGCTACCCCAATACACTTAGGAACATGGAAAAACTTGATAAGAGTAAATTCTACTTACCTTTTCCTACGATATCCATAAAAATGTGCACTTGTTTTCAATCAAGCTTAATTTTCCAATATTAAAAAGTTCACAGCAAAAAAAATACGCAAAACTTTAATATTATTTTGGCGAAACAGCTGATTTTGATGGATTGTCAGAAACTAATGGTTGCCAAATGTATTGAATTAAACTGGTTTTAGGTGCAATAGTATATGTACCATTGAAAAATGCATGCATTTTTTGAACACTTAAAAGTTTGAAAATTGGGTTTATGCCACAAATTTTGGATTTGGGACCAATGTGCATAGGAAGGAAGATTGTAAAGTTTCACGTTCTTATCTGCTCAAATGGAGTAGTTATCCCCTATCTGAGTCGAAACCGGCTGATAAACGAGTTGCAATCTGGTTTCAGATCCAACAAAAGTTGTACCACAGCGCTGGTCAAAGTTTCGGACGACATCAGACTCAACATAGACAACAATCGCATAACCCTATTGACACTCCTGGACCATTCTAAAGCATTTGATACCGTTAGTATTGAACTTCTTGCCTTGAAACTCCGCAATCTGTTTAATTTCTCATCAGCTGCAACGAAACTAATAAAAACCTACCTCTGTGATCGCTCGCAAGCTGTGAGCTTTGGAGAAATTCGATTCTTGGCCCTCTGTTATTTGTTTTATATATAAATGACCATAAGGTATTAAATTATTGTTTATGCAGACGATGTCCAATTATATGTCAGTTGTCCTTTGGAATCGGTCAATACCTACAATAAAAACCTCAATTCTGACCTAGATCGTGTTAACAAGTGGGCCTGCGACAAAGGGTTACTTCTAAATCCAAGTAAATCACAATGTATCGTGATTTATAAGAAGAATTTTAAACTCGATGATGGCATCATAGTGAAACTAAACAACAATGTTATAAATTTTGTGGACACTGCCAAGAACCTGGGAATTACCTTCAACAGAACCCTGTCGTGGAACAATCACATCTTCTGTGCAATAGGGAAGGTATATGGCATGCTCCTACTTTGTTATATGGATGTGAACTGTTTGCCAATTGTGATAGTATTTGTCGTAAAAAACTTGTCCTCTACAACAATATTGCCAGATACGTCTATCATGTGAAACGCCATGAACACATCTATATTTGCCACACAAATACTCAATGTCACCTATTAAACATAAAGTGCCTAATGCTCTTACACAAGGTAATATACACTCGTGAGCCCATATATCTGATATAACGTATTCAGTTTATGAAATCGTCAAGATCACTTAACCTGCTTCGTATGAAATATAGATGTCTTATATCTGAGCGCCAGTTCTTTGTTCATGCTGTTCATCTTGGGAACGCTCTGCCGCCTAGGATTAAAACAATTTGAAGTACATTGCACTTTAAACGTGAGCTCTTCCTCCACTTTTCCCACGAAATTTCTAATATGCAAACATTTTTATGGGTACATCTCACTATTCTTCTTTATTTTTTCGTTCTCTATACTTCCATCCCCACTTCTTCACTGCATATGGTGTTGCTATGCCAGATCACTTAAAAAATGTCCTCCTTTTTATAATATAGTGTATACATACATATAAGTTCATTAGATTTAAGCTCAAACACTGTGAAAATAACTTATGGTTGTGTGTTTGTTTGATAAATAAATAAATAAATAAATGCATATTCAAGAAAATGGTACATTTTCAAACAGGTGTGTGAGGTTGTGCCAATCGATTTATTTCGAGCGGGCGCAAACATAGCCCAGCTTTTTTTTATGGAATGGACGTACAATGTCCAAGGTATTTGTACATGAAATGAGTTTTGCTCGCACTCGCTCACATTACAACTATATGTCTATGTATATATGGAAAAACCTCACTTTTAAGCTTTAAGAAAAACTCAAAAAAAATATGGAAATAATATTAAAAAAATATTATCACTCTCTGTTGCTTAAATGCCTGAAAAAGAAGGTTCCATTGTTTTTTCCATTTCTTTTTTTATCAACTTAGAAATAGCTTGAGCAAATTAAAGATAAATTCTCGATTTTCGATTTGCGCACAACAAATGAAAAAAGTGGCAACTTCGGGAGCATATTGCAAGAAAACGGTACATTCCAAGCATCATTTTTTAACACGCTTTTATTAGCTTCACCTGTATGTATGTATGTAACTTCATCCCATCCTAAAAGTTGAAAACGTTTAACTCAATTATTATTTTTTTGAAACATTCACTTTACTTTTATTGTGTTCTCTCCTCTATTATTTCTATTCACCTCCGGATTCGAAACGTGACATCAACATGGGATTCAACCCAACGACATCATATAGGGACATTCAACATTATATTCCATGCTTCATTGAGGCTTTTAAGTTACCTCTCTTCAAAATAGCCTCTATGAATTTCATTCAATTCACTCCCGTATGCAAGCCAATAACAGAGAACGTAGATGAACAGAGAAGTTGCAACTACGAATAATTGTGGAAGCCAGAGACCCAACAAAATTCTGTTAGTGTATCTGGTGAATAAAAAATTTTAATTCAACACAGCTGGCTGTTAAAATAACAGAAGTAGAGCGAGTTCGTCTGTAGAAAGGAATGTTATATTAAATTTCTGCACATCTGCTGATGTGGCTCATTATTCCTCCCATACACCAATTCCATCGATGCACTAATTTCCCAAAACCGCTGGTGTTTTAACTATTTTCTTATCGAATTTGAATTATAAATAAATTAAAAATTAAAAAAAAAATCAATTAAAATTAATTTCAATTTGACTTTACTGGGACTCGAACCTGCGCATCAATGCATTTTCTGTATTAAAAGCCATACAACAATGCACCAGTTTGCTACAACCGGTGAGTATTTTTACAATTTCCACATCGATTTTTTAATTATGTATTTTAAAATTTTCGAAATTTTGAAAATGTAAAAACATTTTGTTGTCCATTTCATCTTGTTGATGGCCAACCCATCAACCTCGTTGATGAGCAACGATCAACCATCTCTATACCTATTCTAATGAAATTTAATTGTCACCCTCTATGAACAAATAGATGATGCATCAATACATATGTACATATGTACATACATATGTACATCTATTGAGCAATAATAAATTGGTGGCTCCATCAAAACCCTCACCATTCATCTTGGTGTATCGGGGCACAGCAGCTGCTAGACTCTATTGACTGATCAACGAAAATCCTACTGTCCCCCAAACATATCAAAAAACAACAATAACAATATTGTTGTGTACACAAAAGCATCTACTGAATTATAATTTTTTAATACAGAAAGATATGCACATAGAGGCGCAGGTTCGAGTCACAGAAAAGTCAAATTTAAACTAATTTAAAGTGATTTTTTTTTTAATTCTTAAATTTATTTATAATTGAAATTCGATAAGAAAATTTTAAAATTACTTTGCTGTTTTAGGAATTTGGTGCATTGGTGAAATCGGTGTATGTGAATAAAACTAAGAATATCAGCAGATGTGCACAAATGTAAAGTAACATTCCGTTCTACAGCGCGCTGCTAATTTTTTCA
The DNA here is from genome assembly GCA_960531455.1 of Urophora cardui. Taxonomy (NCBI): domain Eukaryota; kingdom Metazoa; phylum Arthropoda; class Insecta; order Diptera; family Tephritidae; genus Urophora; species Urophora cardui. The sequence goes on along the minus strand of OY482673.1, from coordinate 93,395,271 downwards.
ACTTTTCTCTCAAATCTGTAATTCACCATCACTCAACTCTGGTAACGTTAACAGTATGCAATAAGCAAAAGCAGAAAAAATGCAAAGACACAACTAATTGCTGGAAGTAAAATGAAATCCCCCAAATCGCGTTGCTTTGCTTAACTATACAAGCAAACACGGCTCAGCTGAAAACTGAAACGAATGAATCGTGTTCTCGTTTTTTACTCGGCTGGCCGAGTTTGCTAATTTACTTTTCGTTAGCAAAAGCAAAGCAAAAGCAAATGCAGCAAAAGTAGCTAAGCAATTTCAAACCCTGGTTCAAATTCTATTTATAGCACTTATAGCAGGGTTGCCGAACTTGGTAATTACCAAAATAGGTTATTTTTTCGCTGTTGGTTTCTTGGTAACTTTTACATCTGTTTGGCAATTTTTATTTTCAAGAAGTTGTTTACTATTTTTGGTATACAAGAAAAATATGGAAGTGATTATAGGACAATGAGAATATTTTGGAGCGCTTCATTGTGAATATGCACAGGCAAATAAAGAAGAGCATATCTCCGATTAAATACTGAAATAGTTTTGCTTCGATACACATAGTACATATTAGTTGATATTTCTTCGTTTAGGCTTCATTTTTGAGCTCTCATGACCAATGTTTTTTTTTTTATAAGGAAAAAATGTATGTGAAAAATTAATATTTTTGGTAGAAGTTATAAATACATATGTATATAGATCTATTTCGGAGATCACCACATCCCTTCATCAGACTTCTTTTTACTTTTATTCTCGCGTCCGCATAAAACATCCTTTAATGAAAAATTTCACTAAAAAGTTAAAAATAAATAATAGCTTAAAAAAACACGCTTTAATCTTAAAAATCGTACTAAAAATTGAGAAATAATTTAATTAGAAACAAAATGATGAACGAAAATATAAGTATTTAAGGAAAAGCGTGGGTGTGCTCAATAATATTTGAACATGAAAATATTCGATTCGTACAACTAGTACAAAAATATACATACCTAGTTGCGAAATTAAATAGTACGTTATATGAAATCTCAAAAAAGTCAAAATAAAAATATTAGTTAAAAGCAGCGATCTTAAATATTTTTTGACATACTGAGCACCACCCGACGCTTTTCCTTAAATACTTATATTTTCGTTCATCATTTTGTTTCTAATTAAATTATTTCTCAATTTTTAGTACGATTTTTAAGATTAAAGCGTGTTTTTTAGTTTTTTAAGCTATTATTTATTTACACTATAGTGTAGAATTTTATTCTCTTTCATTTGATACCAAACACTTGTTTGTACTATGCAATTTTTTTAAGTGCGATATCTGCTCTTTATCGGGTATATATTGATGTAATAATAATTAATATTTGTATAAATGCATGTGTTCCCAGCCAAAATTCTCGGAGCACTCATAATATATGAGTCCGAAATATGTGTAGCGAATTCGATCCGTGATCTTATGTGACAATTCGACCCCAGGATATTGATCCTGGAGGTCCCGGGATGAAAGTAAAGGTGATAATTTTGTTCAAGGACACTACTAGCCCTGGAGTTTTATAGCATCGAAAAAATAATAATTTTTCTTCTCGGTCCCTGCATAAAATAAAACAAAGCAAAATAAAATTAAGTTAAATTATATTAAACACAATAATAACACAGTCCAACAACATTTTTGCAACAGAATAGCCATGGAACTTTTCTGAAAGGGGACGTCCTCCTGATCACTTTTGGGGAACAAAGTTATATCCCAGCACGTCTCAGTTTTTTTTTTATTCGCGGTTAAAGTTTGGGAGGGTCATACACGGTATTTGTACCGCAAGTACAAGATTTTTCAGAGATAGAGCTTATATGTCAGAGAAAAAGTTGTTCCTAATAAAGAGCTCAACATTTCGACCCTGCATTCAGACCCGCCACCAACCCCCACTCCGCTATTTTTTTGACAATTTTCGCGATTTTTTTAATAAAATAGTAATATTTTTTTAAATATTGACACCAGCCATATGGCATATTCCCGAGAAATATTCTTTGCTAAAATATAGGGGGGGTGTGTGAACAACAAAACCTCACTCGAGCTCTCATTTAAGCAGAAAAATAAGAAGAATTAGAAGTTTTCAAAAATCCGATTTATGTATTTTCATAGTGGGCGGGTCAATTTGTAATGACGGAAAACCCCTACTTTGTTTCGGCCACAGCTGCATTCTCTCGTCAATTCTGAACAAAAAAGTTCATAGTTTTCAAAAATCCGATTTATTTATTTTCATAGTGGGCGGGTCAATTTGTAATGACGGAAAACCCCTACTTTGTTTCGGCCACAGCTGCATTCTCTGGTCAATTCTGAACAAAAAAGTTCATAGGAGCATAGTTCTAAAATGAATTTTTGATTTTAGTCAGTCATCCCTAAAATTTTTTTTTATATTTGTTGAAAAAATTTAGTTGAAGGTACTTAAACAAAATTTTGATATTTATTTGAGTTGAACGCATTCGTCGGCCGACACATCGTTGAAAAATTTAATCAATTTGATTATTTTTGAGGGAAATACATTAATTTTCTATACCCCTTCTTTAGAATTTCTCCCAATTATTTTATGTTACAACAGGTATATCTTAAAAATTTGAAATATCTAAGTGAAACGCCGATACACGTCAACTTAATTTTTACCTGTAGAATACAATGACGTGTTCAGAATATCCGTAATAAACTTTGATTTCGAGATATTTAGGAAAGGAGTTTCAAATCTCTGAAAGTGAATTCTTCCTCGTTTGTAAACTTTACCCATTTACCCAGGCTTTGCGCTTTTTTCCGCGAAAAGATTTTAATAGCTGTCTATTTAATTGGGATATTTTAAATTCAATGCCACCTCCAGTTTTCCCAAATTGGATTCGGGTTTCGAGATAACGGTAGATAATTAAAATTTACCATACCCCATTTGCCACTAGTAATATTTACCCCTAGTAATAACTCAGTCAGTTTTTTAGTTAATATATCAAAACTTTGCACGTGATTGCATCCTCCTATTACCTTAATTATTTCTAAAAATAATCAAAATCGGGTCATTATGGCATATAGTCCCCGTACAACTGATTGTTGGGATATATGGTTTTGATATATGGCGAAAAATGTCAAAAAAATAGTGGAGGAGGGGTTGGTGGCGGGTCAGAATGCAGGGACGAAATGTTGAGCTCTTTATTAGGACCAACCTTTTCTCTGACATAAAAGCTCTATCTCTGAAAAATCTTGTACTTGCGGTACAAATACCGCGTATGACCCTCCCAAACTTTAACCGCGAATAAAAAAAAAACTGAGACGTGCTGGGATATAACTTTGTTCCCCAAAAGTGATCAGGAGGACGTCCCCTTTCAGAAAAGTACCATGGCTATTCTGTTGCAAAAAAAAAAGTTCCAGTTTGTTGGACTGTGTAATCTAAGTAAATGATAATTTAAATATATTTTTACAACAAAAACCAGTGATTTTTGATGATTTTAATGGACAATAAAGTATTAAAATAAAATAATCGTCCAAATATAAATTTTTCTTTGGCGTTTTTTTACGTTGTTTATTTCAATATTAGTTAAATCCGTATGTTTTAAACAAGAATAGTTAATTACAAGAGCTTATATGCGGCCGAAGGCCCCCAACGCAAAGCAAAAGCTGTAAAAGTTTTTTCTTTATCTTCTCTTTCCGGAGTAATATCTATGGCCCGGTCCACAGTGCTTTTGCGCAGAACACTTTTATGCGTTGGCGGCCTTTGGTCGCGCTTATAACAAATAACTCTGAGCTACACCATCCGTCCGGACGTGTGCCCTAACAGTGGCTACCGCCACGGTGATGTCCTTCTGCGTAGTACACCCTTCAGCGTAGGCGGCCTTCGGCCGCGCTTATAAAAAATAACCCTCAGCCGATAGAATTCTCTTTTCGGAGTAATATCTATGGCCCGGTCTACAGTACTTTTGCGGCCATTTCAACTCGCAAAATTGGTATAGATTATTAGCCTTTTTTGGTCGTCGTCCCCTATACCAGGCACTTGCCACAAAGTGAAATAAGACCTTATTCTTAATAAAGGCTTTATTTCTCAATAGATAGCGATATAAGGCGTTAAAAACCTTATTTCAAAAGGCCCTTTTACACCCCGCCGTACAGTTGTGTATAAAAATTAATGTATTACATTGCGATAAAAAAAAAATGTTTTTTGTAGGTCATGATTCTTATGCGAAAATTTATAAGACATTCAGGCCAGGTTATAAACCAATAGAACACGGATGTTCCTACTTAATCCAATCCACAAAAGTCACATCAAAGTTACAAAAAGTAAATATGAACATTTAAAACACTTAAAACGAGTGATGCCGTACGTACATAGCTTTTATGGCAATTTACCAGATTTACCTTAAGACCTCCTCCCATATGTAAACAAAATTACGTTTTCTTAATTAAAAATATGAATTTTGGCTTAAAATGTAATATATGTATAAGTTTTGTTTCTTTTTTTCTTGATAAAATACTAAATAAAAAGAATTATATTGAACCTTTTGCCATTTCATTACCGCATATACGTGAGTTTTGTGCCAAATGAAAATTGCACAACCGCACATGAAAAAATTTCCTAATAATTCAATTTGTTAGTTTTTTTATACCAAGTTGATGTGTTAGCTAACAAACTGATCTACGTATGTAACTATTTAAATTTAAGTTTATACCAGAGTTCTGCTTCGATCAGTTTGAAGTTCGGGTATAGCATACAACTCATTGTGTACGTACGTTTGATACCCGGCAAACCGTAAACGTACGAGCTACAGCTCGTTTGTATGCTTTCATACTAAACAACACAGCGATCGAACGGTTTGGTTTGAAACAAACATATGTACAGGTTGAACGATACGATCGCTGTATGATCGCACGAGTATACATATGTACATACTATAACGAACCGATCGATCACTTGATCGATCGCGATCATTGCATGTTTATACGATCATTCGACTGTACGAAAAACTTAAAAGTGGTGTTTACAAAAAATCCAATAAAAGAAAAGGCCGTAGTGAAGTGTGGGAAGTTTTTTGTGAAATTGAAGACGAAAACGGGTGTCAAATTAATGAATTTGTACAATTCGGCCGTGTGCCAATCGGTAGAAAAAATGCAATTTTGACATAAGGGAGTAAAATTTTGAAAGTACCCAATAAACACAGACGCGAGGATGATATCGCGGCGAATTCGAGGCGAGTTCGAGAAAGCATATTTTCGCGAACGTAATTTCCTCGGACTCGCCTCGAGTTCGCGACAAGTTCTAGAAAATGGATTTTCGCGATATCATTTTTTTCCATTTTTTTTAAGTTGTTTTGCACTAAAAAATCATTATAGTTCTGAAATTTGACATTTATACCTGAACTCGGATTTAACCCAATGCCAGTAAACCAAACTGAACTTTTAATTTTTTGAAACATCATTTATAAAAAATCTCGAATCGCCAACGATCAGAGAAATTAAAAATTCTCGAATCGCTAATGATAAAAAATTCGAATCGCCAGCGATCCGAGAATGAACAAATTCTCGAATCGCTAGTGATAGGTGACATGCCTACGAATTCGGATTCGCCGATCTATCGCCGCGAACTATTGCCGCGATAATATAATCAGAGTAAGCGAATCCGACGCGAATTCGAGGCGAATCCGTTGTGTTTATTGGGTATTCGTGGTGGATTTGAAATACATACACATACAAGTAACACAAATATTTAAATACAAAATAACATCAAATCGTTTCATGAATACATTTCTTCTGTTCCATTAATACTGCCATCAACAATTATATGCATTTTACGGTTTAAAATTGTATCGTTGCCCGTTTTCGCCCAAATGTGTATCTTTGTAACTGTAAAAATTTTCCTTCCGTTTGGCACAGCAAAATAGGTTTTTTTTCAATATGGCAAAAATTTTCTACCTCATTTTGCCATAGAGAAAAATGTTACCGATTGGCAAACAGCCTTCGAAAATAATTTTGATGTCATGCAGTGGTGGGAAAATCATAAAAATGAGTTTCCAACTCTTTAAAATTTTGCCCTTAAAATATTATCCATTCCAGCTAGCAGTGCAGCAAGTGAGCGCACATTTTCATGGTCCGATTTCACCCATTTTCAATACCAACCGTCCCAGTCTCGATACCAACTTGCATTCCAAATTTCATCAAAATATCTCAATTTTTGCGCGAGTTAGAGTGTTTACAGACGGACGGACAGACGGACGGATGGACGGACATGGCTCAATCGATTTCTCTTTTAACCCTGATCATTTTGATATATATAAGTCTATATCTATCTCGATTATTTCATTCTGTTACAATCCACCGTTATGTGATTAAAACTATAATACTCTGTACTAGTACAGCTGAGTATAAAAAGTATTAATGAAAACAAGAATAAAGAAATGAAATAATGCCTAATTTGTATGCACGAATTTTTTCCTTTTATATAATAACTTCTAATTTTCTATTAAAAATGAAATAAAACAGTATTGATGAAAACAAGAATAAATAAATGAAATAATGCCTAATTTGTATGCACGAATTTTTTCCTTTTATATAATAGCTTTTCTAATTTTATATTAAAAATGAAATAAAAAAGTATCTACTAATGAAAATAAAACAAATTGATTTTTCATCTTATCGCTTTGAAAAGTTTTTAATCGTTTATTTAAACTTTTGATATGTAAAATAAAGCGGCTGATCCGCACTCATACAAAGATTACAGAAAATAAAGAATTGAAAATGCAAGAAAAACGGCTTTAAAACTAAATCCAGCATACATACATACATATATATGTATGTACATACATATATTTATACGACACACATATTAAAAATGTACATGATCGTACAGTGTACGATCAAACGATCATTTCTGTTTAAGTACAACTCATACACCGATCGATCAAACGATAATTTCTACTTATGTACAAATCATTGTTTTGTACATTTCTTTCCAACCAAACATTTGTTCGTTTGACATCGAACGTACAAAAGCTTTACTCGTATCGCTTATTCGGGTAAACATCATGTGTATGAGTTGCATTGCACTGTGTCAGATCGATGAGCCGAAAACCTTACTCGAAGCAGAACACTGGTTTATACGCAGAAATAAGTAACGCTTTTGAAATGAAATAGTTTTTATGCTCTCTTGTAAAATTCAACCACCGTACGATATGCGATTATGAAAATGTTGCTTATGCGAAAATGAACTTTAAACGACGATATGTAACATACATAATTATGTATAATTTAAACATAATGAAAAAAAAAATATATACTTGACGTGATTATAGGGTATAAGATAAAAACAATGGCTAAAATTAAATACTTGATCTAGTATGTACGGGTTAATCAGTAGCCCACCAAAATCTATAAGATTTAGGGCCGTTTATTCAACCTCTGATTAACGCTAACCGGAGGATAAAGGACGGGTTGAGTAATGGACTGCGTTATCGACATCATGATAAATTTTGAATTGCAGAAGTCGATAATGATGTTTAGCCGGACTTTAACCGCTGCCAAAGTCCGATTAAACCTCATTATCGACTTCATCCAACCATATCTTTAACATGTGATCGATAATGCAGTCCAGAGCTTAACCGGACCTTTGTCCTCCGGTTAGCCTTAATCAGAGGTTGAGTAAACGGCCCTTAAAGTTGTTTAAAGCTTTAATGTATTTAAAAGGTATATTTTTATCGAAACGAAGTTCTTTTACTTCAGAATTGGATACCACAATTGATTTATATGTGGCCCTGCGGTATCTGTGGTACAAGTTCGGTAATCTTTCGTAATTTTGCACCCTATTTTTTATCAAGATAATTGAAAGCCTCTGGTGGTATAAATCACAGTTTTAATGAGTTCTCTATATATGTTATATTTATATGGAATGGACCATTTATAAAATTGTTAGAATCGCTGTTAAGATATGTTTTATTATTAGATTAATTATGTAATTATCTATTCTGTGGGTTTTGGATATTTTGGAAAGGTTACTATTACTCATGATTCAAATAAAGAAGATTGTGCATTCAGCGGTCCCGCTAGACGTTCATCCAAAGTTTGACAGAATCAGCTGATTTAGTGACGTAGTAACATAAATTCTCTTTCACCCAGTTTCGTTTCCGGTTTTCTAATAACTAAAGATTGTGTGCGATAAATGTGAAATTTATATTAAAAAGCTATTTTAAATAAAGAAAAATGAAGTGCCGCGTTTTTATTTGTGTGAATAATAGTTCAATAAGGGTTTTTTTGCCTGTTTGAATATTTTCTTTCTCGTCGATAACGTAGTTGATGACGTACTAACCAAAATGAACCCAGTCTCACGGATGAATATTTTGCTGAATATGGCTGAGTGCACATTCTTCTTTACTTGAATCATGACTATTACTATAGTGTTTATGTAATCACGGGGATATGTTGAGCCATACGGGGGCGGTGTATGTAATTATGGGTCGTACCAAGCATTGGTACATGATAATTTTGCTCTCGATGACACGTGTCGTGAGTGGAATAAGTTTTTCTATTGATAAAAGGCGCCTAGGGCCCGATCCAGTTGCTTATTTGTAATGATCAGGCGCGGATCCAGGATTTCGGCAAGGGGGGGTTTTGAAAATTTCTTTTTTTGGAAGATGTTTTTTAAGGGCAGACGCTGCACATACATAGGTAGATTTTACGAATTTATGTGGCCAAAATTGAAAATTTTAAAATTGGTACAAATACAAAATCCAAAATCCCTCTACGTTTATAATAGACCGGGTCTTCTCGGCTTTTATAGACAACGGGGGTGTCCCTGCCGCTAGTCGAAACTTATTAGGGGCTAAGAATCATTCAGTCAATTTTAATATAACAATATGCAACATTCAACTTTTTGAAAATTTTCATTTGCTTTTCGGAAATTTTAATTGGAACGGTCTCACCCTACACCCTACAGAAAAAAACTTCTAAAATTGACGGAATTTTTCACAGCATTGAGAATTTCACTTTTTACACTAAAATTGGTTGGCTATATAACAGTACACTTAGAAATCTCCTCAAAATCTTCTATAAATTATGGCCTTGCTTTGAAATTTTTAATCCACTTTCAGAAATTTCTCCGATTTTTCAGATTTTTTCCATAAGCTCAGAAATCCTGCTTAAAACGGTTTTTATTGAAAAATTTTCTATATTTTTAAACTAAAATAAGAAAGTAAAATTTTCGACAGAACTCTTTGAAATAAATTTAAAAACTTTGGCGTATGATTTTTTTGAGTCACTGTATATATTTTTCAATAAAATCGACTTTTAACGCATTAAACAAGCAATTTGGAATAGATGTAGACAATAAAATATTTTTGGCCGCATAAAACTTGAAAATCTACCTATGCGCGCTGGTGAAAATATGGACTAATACCACCTACTATTATTATTCTATATACTAGTTGCGCCATTTCCCGCACCTTAAAAACACCAAACTCAAAACCCTCAAAATTAACAATAGGTTTGTTTCTTATTAAACTAGAAACTAGCTGTGAAGTGAGCAAAACGGAAAGAATTGCGCTCATAAAGTGCGAAACGAACAGAAAATCAAGAAACGGAATAATAGTAAAAATTAGCGATTAGTAATTTTAATGCCTTTTTTGACTGTTAATGGTTATTTTTTCTAAAAAAAACATTTAATTTTGTTTTGTATACATGTATGTATTTTGTTTATTTATTTATTATTTTGCCCGACGTTTCGGTGAAACTCCTTTACCATCTTCAGGGGTCGACTTTATTTTTGCAAAATCACACGAAATCTAAATCTAAATGTTTGTTTTCTTTCATATCTCCATGTTCGTGTGATTTTGCAAAAATAAAGTCGACCCCTGAAGATGGTAAAGGAGTTTTACCGAAACGTCGGGCAAAATAATAAATAAATAAACAAAATACATACATGTATACAAAACATTCTTTTTAATTAAAATAAGGCCAAAAAGCTCAACAAAACTTAGAATCATAAAACGAAGGCTGGCCAAAACAAAAACATCATAACATTTAATTTTCTTTATTTCTATTTCAAAAATTCAGAAAATTTCAAAAGTAATAAAAATCAAAAGTATTCGTTTGTTTATTTTTTCAACAGCTGTTTCTTACTTTGGCAGCAAATAATTTCAGCTAGGGAAAATTTTACTAGCTGAAATTTGGAGCTGTCAATAGCTCTCTTCTGCTATTTTTTTTGACTCAAGAAACGATTTTCCAGCCGAAACTTGGCTAACTATTCATAACTAGCTAATAATAAACGGACCTAATATGTATGTCATCACATAAAGTGCAGGAGATTTCAATTGAAGTTCTAAATAACATGTATAACGTATGTATGAATATTTTTGCATTGGTACGTGCGAATGAGTATCGTATGGTATTGGTGGCAAATTGATCATCAATTTCACTTACCCTTGCATTTAAAGCCAAAATAAATAAGAATATATGTATGTAGTACTTTTTGGTTATATTTATATTTTTAATAGAATTTTTACTTTATTGAAGTTCTTGTGTTTATATACTCAAATTTTTAAAAGATTAATTTAAACAAGAATTGCGAAATGCCTCTGAAAAAGGCAATTTCTCCAACGATTCAGACATTTCTGACCAAATTAATTCTGTAAAATCCCGATAAAAATAGGGATAAGAAAGAAAAGAAAATAAACCCCCAAAACCCCCCCCCCCCCCGTGGATCCGCCACTGGTAATGATATAATAATAATATAATACAATGGCGCTATTATAACTCTGACGTGTTTTATGGCCGAGCTTCTCTCCCAATTCGAGGTGTGCTTCTTTTGTTTTTTCCTACCAATTGGGTGGACCTACAGTTTTATGCCGGCTCCGAACGGCGAACCCGGGGTATTATAAAGGGACCAAACAAAAACATTTTAAGCGATATCCTTTTCAAATATTAAGGTAATTCCTAGAAAAATTGTGGTATGAGTCCCACTATAGACGTAAAACAAAAAACACTAAAAGTTTTGAAAATGGGCGTGGCACCGCCTCTTTTTAGGCAAAGGACTGTCACATCCCATACACTCCCCAAAAGCTTCGGGGTGTCTACAACAACAGCAACAACAACGAGACTTCGGGTCCATAACCTCGACAAATAATTCAGATATTACGACGAAACTTGGTGCACACCCTTTCACCATTTCTGGCAATACATATTCAAAAACTAATCGAAATCACAACCACGCCTACTTTTCAAAGAGATATTTAGAAAGCGCTCTTCAGAAATTCGTAACTTGATTTCTCTGTAATTAACAGTCATACAGGGATGAAATAAAAAAGTCACGTGCGTTATTAAGAACCGGAGTCCAACATAACTGTTAAGTTTTTTCTAAGTGTCCTAAAATAACAGTTTCATGTAAACACAAAAGCATAACAGTTGAGCGACGCCGATAACAGTTTTTGTTTACAGACTAGCTGTTTCCCTCAGTGGGAAACCTTTATTTTCATTTTTTTTCCGTCACTGTTGGACAGTGACGGTTATCGTTGAGCAGCGAAAAATTTCTGTCGCGAAAGGACGGATATTTTGGGCAGAGAAAAAATAAAAGTTTGTGCATGTATGTGTCGTACGCACGTACATGTGCCACTCCGTTGAGGATGAACATATGGAATACATATGTATGCATGTAGGTATGTATTTTTTGTATTTGTATTTCTTTATTTCTTGTAAATCCTAGCACGACAATGATGAACATTATATTTATTGTGCTAGTCACATAGATTACATTCACTGTGGACAATAAAATTCGTATGGACTTAAAACTAAATACATATGTATAACATTATCATGAACAACGTACATAAATAAATTAATAAATAAATAAATAACATTGCATTTGTGTAGGTAAGAAAGAAAAGAAAGTAAAAAATAATAATAAAAAAGAAGCTAGTAAGCATTGTAAAAATGCTCAATTTGCCTTTTGAATCGCAGTGCATTGCTTGTCTCCCTTGTTCTCATGGGAATAGAGTTCCAAAGACGTATTGCGTTAACGAAAAACTGCCGTTCGGAAATAAGTGTTTTATATTTAATGTGAACAATTAATGTTGACCTTGGCGATTTAAGGAACTGGAGCCTCTCATAAAGATATTTTGGTTCCTCTGTATATATGATTTTGTGAATTAGTAGGAGAGTTCTAATCTTTAATAAATTGTCAAAAGACGAGTTTAGAATCATTTTAGCACTATCCGAAACATGGTCACGTCTCTTAAGACCGAATACATATCTCGTTATGCTGTTATATGCGACATTTAATTTCCTACTACAGATTGCGTCACAGTTTGCAAAAACTTCACAACCATATAACAGCGTGGGTATTAAATACGATTTAGCTAGGAGAAGGCGAATATTGCGTGGAAGGAAGTATCGGGTTGACCAAAGCGCACGGAGCATTCCATACACTTTCCCAGTAGCACTGAAAATATGGTCATTCCATGTAAGTGTTCTGTTGAAAATTACCCCAAGATTCTTTGCCGAGTTCACATATTCGATATCAGTATTCCCTAGCTGGATTTTATCAACTAGACCAAGATCCAGAGTTCTCCTATGTATTACTAGACATTTAGACTTGTTGGGATTTAACCATAAGCCGTTCAAAGCAGCCCATTCAGAAACGCGAGCTAAATCAGAGTTTACATTTGCAACACAGTCACTCAAACGATTTGTTTTGCAATCTATATACAGCTGCACATCATCAGCATACATATGTACACTACAATGTTTCAAAATACCTGGTAAATCATTTATGAATAGTACGAAGAGGAGTGGACCAAGTATTGAGCCTTGCGGGACCCCCCTTGCTACTGGTAAAATATCAGACATACGATGACCGACACAGACAGCTTGAGCTCTTTCCCTGAGGTACGACTTTACTAGATTGAGTGCGTGGGTTGAGAAATTAAACATTGACTTTAGCTTACGGCACAGAATCTCATGGTCAACAGTGTCAAAAGCTTTCGAGTGGTCCAGAAGTGTCAGGAAAACTATGTTGTTTACATCGATACCTGCTCTGATGCTCTCCGTTACGTCTAGAATGGCAGTTGTACAACTTCTCTTAGGTCTGAAACCGGATTGACGGTCTGTTAATAAATTATTTGTATATATGTAAGTACTGATTTGTTTATGGGCTATCCGCTCAAAAACCTTAGATAAAAATGGTAGAATAGCTATTGGTCTGAACTCGCTTTTCGATTTGTGGATAGGAATTATCTTCGCAATTTTCCAACACTGGGGGTAGACACATGTGGTGAAAATTGAGTTAATTACATAAGTCAGATGCGGCAATATGACTGGCAGTATTGCTTTCAAAAAAACCGGATGAATCTTATCCAATCCCACCGCATTTGACTTCACTGCAAGTACTGCCTGTAATACATCACACTCATCGACTGAAACGAACCCAAACGGACCAATACCACCATCACCATTAAAATGTACGTTGGAAGGATAGTTATGCGGTTTGACTACAGGGAATGGCAAATTAACAAATTGTTTATTCAGCTCATTCACATCCGTTGTTGGGGCTGCGTCTTCTCTATATTTGCCGATACCAATTTCTTTAATTTTGTTCCAAGTTTGCTTTGAGTCCACTGCATTGCCAAAGCTGCGCTCGTAATATTTCATTTTGGCAGATTTAATGGATCTATGCAACGATTTTCGCGCTGTTTTAAATGCGGTAAAACATTCGATGGTCTTGTAGCGTCTCCACCTAGAGTAGGCCTGATCCCGAAGCTTTATTATAGCCCCGTCACAATGAAAGTTTGACGGAGCGGCATGCGTTGACAGCTGAGTGGAATGTATGCATGGGGATCGACACATACGGCAGCACTAGCGCCATCTACCATAAAAAAGTTCCCAACTTTCAACTTTTGCCGCATGTAAGGCATAAGAAGAAGCATTTGACATTTGTTCGGGGCAATGGAGCGGAGCGCAGCGAAGACCAAGGAGCTAAAATCATTGGAAATAGCGGAGTTGGAGCTAAAATCACTTACGTATAGGGATGGCAACAATAACCGGAAAAACGATTATAATCGGTTAATTTATTTCGGTTAACGGTTAAAATGTATCGGTTTTTTCCTTTTGATTATTTTTTCGATTAACCTTTTTCCTCCCAAGTCGAAAATAATCGAAAGGAAATAATCGAATCCGAATTCGGTTACCTACGGTTTTGTGAGTATATCCAAAAACACCGCAATAAATGTTCCCTCCAGTTCCCGAATAGACGATTTTATCGTCGGTTTGACGATTTTTCCTAATAAATTATGATTTTTTTCGTTTATTATATATTTTTTTAAGGAATAATTGTAATCGAAAAACGGTTATAATCGGTTAGTTCCCCACAATTATTCGCGATTAATAATCGAACGCTTTCGATTAACCTAAAAAGCAGTTAATCGGTTATTTCATTTTTTTTGCCATCCCTACTTACATACATATTTGTTGATATGTATCAGAGTTGAGCAAAATTTTTTCGAATAACGAATAATAGGTAGATGAATAATTTTTTTTATCTTTATTTAAATAATAAATAATTTCGCTTACTGCAAAAAGAATTATTCGAATAATAGATATTTTTTATTTACATACATTTTTGTGATAAAATCGAAACCATGTACATACATATGTATATATCTATATGTTCTTCAAATGCTGTTTTTTTCTACCCAGAATTTTTATTTATTGGGTCGTATTAATAAAAATATAGCAAATGTTTTTACTCAAGGTTTCGGAAATTCGACATTAATTTGTATGAACCAAATTTCAAAATGTGAATAAAAGGTCTGAAATCTGAAGCAAAAGCAAATGCTTGGCTTTTATTAATGTAACCCATTATTTGAAATAGCAAATAAAGTTCCGAATAATTTATTCGTAACTATTTATCTCGTAAGATGACAGCGAAAAGTTTTTTATTATCGCATTTATATTAAAAATCATCGCGCACCGGTCGAAATATGACCAACCATATTTTTGAATTTCCATTACAACATGACTTTATATATATCACATTCACATTTTCTGTACTAACAGTTTTTATACATTTAGCATAAACTTACATTCTTACCAGTTTGGTAAGAATTGCCCACAAACAGCATCCCTGATCACCGCAAAACAGAAAAATTGGGAGTTAAGAGCGGAGCCAGGAAAAAAACTTTTGTGAGCGGATCTAAGAAAAAAAAACTTTCGCTCCGATGCCCTGATCGTAAAGAAACGCAAGATGATTGTGACGACGCACCTACATGCGGCAAAATGTAACTACATCCGGCAGTTGATTGTGACGGGGCTATTAATTGCTTAATGTTAGCATTAAACCAAGGACGAGTTTTAGGTTTGGATACTTTACATTACCTGGAACAAAATTATCGAAGAGGGTATTTACGTTATCCTGTAAGAACTCAATTTGTTCATCAACGGATGTCAGGGTTCGTAAATGCCACCAGTCTATGCCTTCAACAGCATTCATCAGAGCAGGACTCTCAATATTTTTAAAATCACGATGGAAAAAGTATCTAGGAGATTCAGAAATTTCGAAGTCGAAGCACAGAAAAATCAGATCATGCTTCGAAAAGCCCGGAGCAGATAACTGACTATAATGAATGGCTTTCTGCAAATCATCTATGAAGAATATATCTAAAAGTGTAGCGCTTTGATTCGTGAAATGGGTTGGCATTGAATTATTTATTGAAAAGAGGCCTAAAGATTCCATATTAAGTCTGAAACCACTTTCTGTCAGTAGATCACTATTGAAGTCGCCCGTAATTATAATATTATTATAATCTAGAATCATTGGATGGAGACACTCAATAAACGTGTTGAACTCTATATGACGGTAAGGCCTGTAGGCACACCCAACAAGTACTTTGTCAAAATTCGAAGACACTTCTATGAAAATATATTCAACGGCATCACCATCACCAGATGCATACTTTAATTTACATGAGAGACTATTTTTAACATAGATTGCAACACCTCCCCCACGCCCATTCCGGAGCGGCATGCGTTGACAGCTGAGTGGAATGTATGCATGGGGATCGACACATCCGGCAGCACTAGCGCCATCTACCATAAAAAAGTTCCCAACTTTCAACTTTTGCCGCATGTAAGGCATAAGAAGAAGCATTTGACATTTGTTCGGGGCAATGGAGCGGAGCGCAGCGAAGACCAAGGAGCTAAAATCATTGGAAATAGCGGAGTTGGAGCTAAAATCACTTACATATAGGGATGGCAACAATAACCGGAAAAACGATTATAATCGGTTAATTTATTTCGGTTAACGGTTAAAATGTATCGGTTTTTTCCTTTTGATTATTTTTTCGATTAACCTTTTTCCTCCCAAGTCGAAAATAATCGAAAGGAAATAATCGAATCCGAATTCGGTTACCTACGGTTTTGTAAGTATATCCAAAAACACCGCAATAAATGTTCCCTCCAGTTCCCGAATAGACGATTTTATCGTCGGTTTGACGATTTTTCCTAATAAATTATGATTTTTTTCGTTTATTATATATTTTTTTAAGGAATAATTGTAATCGAAAAACGGTTATAATCGGTTAGTTCCCCACAATTATTCGCGATTAATAATCGAACGCTTTCGATTAACCTAAAAAGCAGTTAATCGGTTATTTCATTTTTTTTGCCATCCCTACTTACATACATATTTGTTGATATGTATCAGAGTTGAGCAAAATTTTTTCGAATAACGAATAATAGGTAGATGAATAATTTTTTTTATCTTTATTTAAATAATAAATAATTTCGCTTACTGCAAAAAGAATTATTCGAATAATAGATATTTTTTATTTACATACATTTTTGTGATAAAATCGAAACCATGTACATACATATGTATATATCTATATGTTCTTCAAATGCTGTTTTTTTCTACCCAGAATTTTTATTTATTGGGTCGTATTAATAAAAATATAGCAAATGTTTTTACTCAAGGTTTCGGAAATTCGACATTAATTTGTATGAACCAAATTTCAAAATGTGAATAAAAGGTCTGAAATCTGAAGCAAAAGCAAATGCTTGGCTTCTATTAATGTAACCCATTATTTGAAATAGCAAATAAAGTTCCGAATAATTTATTCGTAACTATTTATCTCGTAAGATGACAGCGAAAAGTTTTTTATTATCGCATTTATATTAAAAATCATCGCGCACCGGTCGAAATATGACCAACCATATTTTTGAATTTCCATTACAACATGACTTTATATATATCACATTCACATTTTCTGTACTAACAGTTTTTATACATTTAGCATAAACTTACATTCTTACCAGTTTGGTAAGAATTGCCCACAAACAGCATCCCTGATCACCGCAAAACAGAAAAATTGGGAGTTAAGAGCGGAGCCAGGAAAAAAACTTTTGTGAGCGGATCTAAGAAAAAAAAACTTTCGCTCCGATGCCCTGATCGTAAAGAAACGCAAGATGATTGTGACGACGCACCTACATGCGGCAAAATGTAACTACATCCGGAAGTTGATTGTGACGGGGCTATTAATTGCTTAATGTTAGCATTAAACCAAGGACGAGTTTTAGGTTTGGATACTTTACATTTAACTGGAACAAAATTATCGAAGAGGGTATTTACGTTATCCTGTAAGAACTCAATTTGTTCATCAACGGATGTCAGGGTTCGTAAATGCCACCAGTCTATGCCTTCAACAGCATTCATCAGAGCAGGACTGTCAATATTTTTAAAATCACGATGGAAAAAGTATCTAGGAGATTCAGAAATTTCGAAGTCGAAGCACAGAAAAATCAGATCATGCTTCGAAAAGCCCGGAGCAGATAACTGACTATAATGAATGGCTTTCTGCAAATCATCTATGAAGAATATATCTAAAAGTGTAGCGCTTTGATTCGTGAAATGGGTTGGCATTGAATTATTTATTGAAAAGAGGCCTAAAGATTCCATATTAAGTCTGAAACCACTTTCTGTCAGTAGATCACTATTGAAGTCGCCCGTAATTATAATATTATTATAATCTAGAATCATTGGATGGAGACACTCAATAAACGTGTTGAACTCTATATGACGGTAAGGCCTGTAGGCACACCCAACAAGTACTTTGTCAAAATTCGAAGACACTTCTATGAAAATATATTCAACGGCATCACCATCACCAGATGCATACTTTAATTTACATGAGAGACTATTTTTAACATAGATTGCAACACCTCCCCCACGCCCATTCCTATCAGCGCGAAATAGTCGGTAGCCATTCACTTTAACCAGATTACTGCTTTGCCACGAAGAGAACCATGTTTCAGAGGCACACAGTATATCAATGTTTGAGTTCTCAAAGAGGTATCTAAACTCATCGATTTTTCCAAATAAACTTTGGGTATTCAGATGACAGATTTTCAATCCTTTGGCTCGCTTACTGAGAACCCGCAGCATGTTAAACAAACAGCCATTGGAACTGATTACTTCATGATCCATTCCGGTCATTATTTAAAGTTAATTTCATCACCCCAGCACTGCGTTTGCGATTCAAAGTACAAATTGTAAAAATTGTAAAACTAATATTAAAAGCAAGAAAGAAATACGTGTGTAGAAAGTAGATTCGTTGCAGTTTGATGGTGATAACACAAAAACAGAAATACAATTTTAATCTGAAGAAATACATATGTCTACAAGTCTTGGCTATGTTGTTTATTTTGATTATTTTGAGAAGTTTATAGTGGGCCGTGATTTGACACTTCGCCTCCCCCATGATCAGTCTGATTGTTGTTTCGAAAGGGTTGGAGTTCACAGTCTGTACGAGGCTCAAACAGGTCCTGCAGAGCTAGCAGCGATTCAATTAAGATTGGAGTTGAGTCAGGTGCACACTTGACGAAAACTTTACCACGCCGAGTAAAAACTGCCACCAATTTTTTACGCTTCTTCAAATGCAACGCTGATTTAAAGACTTCATGGTTGAGTTTACTCAGCGACTCGTTGATGTATATCGTAGCTGTTGAGTTCATGCCAATGTGATTCAAGCAAAGGGGACTCTTTTTCACCCGTATAAACTCTGCAACGGCTCTTAAAAATTTATTCCTCTCTGTCGGTGTTCTAAATTTTAATATAACTACAGGATCAGTAACCGCATCTTGTATTTTACGCGTACGAAATATACCATTTAATGGTGGTGGCTGCAACTCTAGCACAAAGCATAGATGATGAAATAACCTTTGCAAGTTTTCGCCGTTCTCGAAGGGTATACCAACTCGTACATCACACGCAGCTAGTAACTCGTCTTGCTTGTTCAAACTGGACCTAACAGCGCTTACCTCATCTTCAATTATTTTGATGTGGTCATAGGCTGCCTCTAAGCGTGCAACTCTTTCACTAACAGCAGCTAGGTCACGCTTCATACCCACATATTGTTTTTCGAACTTTTCGCAAAAGATCTCCAAGATTCTATTTTCTGACGCTTTAATTTGATTAGCAAGCCCTTCATTTAGTTCACGCTTAATTTCATCAAATTTCTCTTCAAACTTCTGTGAAAATATTTCCAGTATTTTATTTTCAGATTGTTGAATTTGTTTGGCAAGCATTGCATTTAGCTTTGTAAAACTTTGATCCATGTTTCGCGCCAGATTAGAAGATGAGTCGGAGATTCGAGGAACTTTAGTGGCTTCGGGTTCACCTGCAGTTGGGTCACGGCCACGCTTTCCAGCTCCTCCAGACATAATGACGCCTTCAGGTAAAGAAAAACACCTCGAATTTCCAGAGTACCAAAACACCTCAAATTGTCAAATATTTCCTTCTATGGCTACTCTGTCAATAGGACACAGCAGATGGCGCAGTGCTAAATAAGCAAAGTTCCAAATAAGCAAAGTTCCGAACCGGCTCACCTTGTATGGCAACACCTTAGGGTGCGTTTATGTCGGAGCAATAGAAGAAAGAAAGATAGCTGTGCGTGATAAACGCTTATCGGAATAGCGCTATTGAGTGTTTATGTCGGAGCAGTGATAAGAGCAATAGTAGCGAAGAGGTCAATAAGCGGAGGTAATAGCGCTGTTCGACCAAAGCATATAGCGCTGTTGAGTGTTTATGTCGGAGCTAAGCTAGCAAAGAGTGGAATAGCGCTGTTATCTGCGTATATTGAAGCTATGGTACTAGATTTGTCTTTAGTGTATTGTGGTACTTAAATAAAAATTTTAGAGTAACCGAAAAGGAGAAGAGACGTTGTTATTTTACACATAATAAATATTTACATATATTTCTGCTCCACACATACTTATCTATATATTTCATTTTTTTTAATTTGAAAGGTTATATAAAAATTGTGTATAGAAAGTAATAAAACACATAAACAATGTCCCTCTTATTCATAAAAAATAAAATAGATTTATAAAATTTTAGAAATCGAAAAATTTTATGAAAATGCCACTTAAAAATTTTTAAAACCTATTTTATTTTTTATGCATGAATTCGTATATATTTACTTACGTTTGGCTTTCATTTCACATGCTACGGCCGTCCACAGTTTATCCAAGACAAGCCTATTGGGATGATTTGGATTTCTTTGATCCCACAAAGGTTGCCTTTTAAAAATTGCACTGATGGAACTTTCTGTTTCCATAATGAATAGCGCTAATCGACTAAAGAAAATCAATGAATTAATTTTCTTCGCTCTTATACTTTGATACGCGCTTATAGCGCGGCTCCGACATAAACAGAAGTACAGAACTCCCATTTACAATTTTCGTTGCTAGTATCCACTCTTTCTTCTATTGCTCCGACATAAACACTACACGCGTTTCCCATAAGGTATTTTCTCTGCTATGATAATAGCGCTAATGTGGTGAATTTCTTTAGTCACCCACTGCTCCGACATAAACAGAAGTACAGAACTCCCATTTACAATTTTCGTTGTATCACTCTTTCTTCTATTGCTCCGACATAAACACTATACGTGATTTCCGTAAGGTATTTTCTTTGCTATTATCTGTGGTGAGCTTAGCGCTTATCGCAGCTCCGACATAAACAGAAGTACAGAATTCCCGTTTACAATTTTCTTCGCTATCTTTCTTTCTTTCTTCTATTGCTCCGACATAAACGCACCCTTAGACAAGTTCACCTACTGACACTTTGTTTTTTGACAATTTCTGCTAATTGACATTCGTTGGCGATACGATTTGTTTATATTTATATTTATGTATATTTATATTTATGTATATTTATATTTTTGGCGCGAATGATATATGTACTTACATACATATATGTATGCATATGCAAATGTATATCAAAAGGTATGAGTGCGATCGTGTATACCTAAGTGTATGTAAGTGTGATTGTATGGGATTCCCAAATCAAAAGGAGACCTGCGCTCACTTCCAGCTCGACAAACAGCATAGAATTCAGGGTCAACTCAATACAGGTTGGAAAACCTCGCAAGCACTTATTAAAAGGTGGCTGATCAAGTCATATGCACCACCAAAAACACAAAAAACTGATAATTATATTGAAGACGATACTTTTTCACGTCAAACACAAACAAGGTTACCAGACTCTGTAATTATAATAAATAGTACGCCGGTATAGGAGGATGGCTCCGTGTGTAGAAGTCCACGTAAGGGCCTTTTCACATTACTCGGTACGACATCGGATCGACATTTTTTGCTCGGTATTTTCGGCTTACCGAAACGATTCCGCGTTGCTGTGTTTTTCACACTTGTGGGAATACTTTCGGTGCGTAATCGGTAGAAAATATGAAAACAAACATCGAAATTTGCAAAACAAAATTTTTAACTTCAACAAATCACTCAATAATAACAATAATGTCTTCTAGCGAAGACGAAGACATTATAACTTGCTACATTTACTACCGAAACGAGTTTTTTACTCACTTTGTTCTTCTTCTTTTATCATGCCGCAAAAATGTATGCAGTAATTCCTCAAATTTTACTGACCGGTCTTACCGCGTTGCGGTATACCGAAATTAATCCGCTCCGATTTCATGTATGCAACACTAATGTGAAAGTGCCAATTGAAATACATGTGGTCAGCAAGGTTTCGGTATACTTTCGGTAAAAACCAAAAATGTCGATCCGATACCGCACCGAGTAATGTGAAAGCGCTCTAAGTGGGGAAAGCTTTTGACTGCCATCCACCTGGGGGTGGCCAGAGCGATTCTTTTGCATGCGAAGCAAGCAGCTCACGACTTCCGCACAGTGTCCTCTGGATAGCCACCGAACACCCGTTTGGTGGTAAACTAAAGTGAGAAGGCGACAACTCGACAAGGCCACTCCGACATATTCGGTTTAAGGGCTTGTTGAGGGGAATAACTGCAGCGTCTGGTCACCAGAAGGTGCGGCTGCGAGCGGGCGTCTGTCTTGGAGCAAGCGGCTAGCTATATAAACGTGTAACAATATACAACTCCCGCAGGGCGGGTTGTGCGTCGGGCTTGGGACCCACCACGTAAAAATCCTATCCAATGAAAACAACAACAAAGCCTCGGATGAGACCACCCCTTTCTGATGACAACCACGGCAAACATTTAAAGGACTATGATTTGAGGGTAAGCACCTGGAACGTCCGGACCCTTAATTGGGAAGGTGCCTCTGCCCAGCTGGTTGATGTCCTCGAAAGAGTGAAAGCTGGCATCACCGCCATACAAGAGATGCGGTGGAAGGGGCAAGGCAAGAAGAAATGTGGGCCTTGCGCTATATATTACAGTGGTCATGCAGAGGAGCGTATATTTGGTGTTGGTTTTGTGGTGGGAAAGAAACTCAGCCGCCGAGTACTGTCGTTCGCGCCAGTGAACGAGCGTCTAGCCACCATCCGCATCAAAGCGAGATTTTTCAGCATATCTCTCATCTGCGTCCACGCCCCGATGGAAGAGAACGACGATGCGATCAAAGACACTTTCTATGAGCAGTTAGAGCATGCCTACGACCGCTGCCCCCGTCACTACATTAAGATTGTGCTTGGCGATTTTAATGCCAGGGTGGGTAAGGAAGGTATCTTTGGCAGCACAGTCGGAAAATTCAGTCTCCACGACGTAACCAGTCGTCCGACGAGGCTGATCGACTTCGCCGGGTCACGAAACATGGTCATTAGCAGTACCAGATTCCAGCACAAAAAAATACACCAAGCCACATGGCTGTCTCCTGATCGAAAAACGCGAAATCAAATTGATCACGTCATGACCGACGGCAGACACAGCTCCAGCATCCTAGATGTGCGCACAATCCGTGGTCCCAATGTCGACTCCGACCACTATCTTGTAGCAGCCAAGGTACGCACCCGCCTCTGTGCAGCAAAGAATGTGCCAACAGGGCAGCAAGGAAAGTTTGAAGTCGAAAGGCTGCACATGACGCAGACAGCCAATGAATACACCACTCGGCTCTCACTCCTGCTCTCTGAGAGCAATCCTTCACCAAACGATGTATCTGAGGAATGGGAACACATCGCTCGTTCACTTCGTATCGCCGCTGAGGAATCTATAGGATACAAGCGAGCCCACAAAAACACCTGGTACGACAAGGAATGTCGCGATGCCTCGGAAAGAAAGAACGCCGCCTACAGGGCTACATTGTGTGCGGGCGCAACACGAAGCGTATGGGAGCGTTATCGAACGGCGAAGAAGGAAGAGAGGCGCCTTTTTCGAAAGAAGAAAAGGGAGGCTGAAAGGCGCGAGTGTGAAGAGCTTGAGATGTTGGCGGGTAGGAACGATGCTCGAAAATTCTATCAAAAAATCAGGCGGATGACTGAAGGTTTCAAGACCGGGGCAAATTCCTGCCGGAATGATAACGGCGATCTGGTAACTGATGTCCAGAGCATACTTAACTTGTGGAGGGATCACTTCTCCTCCTTGCTAGATAATGGCAACAGTGAAATAAAAGTCCTTTGTGCATGTATGTGTCGTACGCACGTACATGTGCCACTCCGTTGAGGATGAACATATGGAATACATATGTATGCATGTAGGTATGTAGGTATGTAATTATAATAAATAGTACGCCGGTATAGGAGGATGGCTCCGTGTGTAGAAGTCCACGTAAGTGGGGAAAGCTTCTGACTGCCATCCACCTGCGGGTGGCCAGAGCGATTCTTTTGCATGCGGAGCAAGCAGCTCACGACTTCCGCGCAGTGTCCTCTGGATAGCCGCCGAACACCCGTTTGGTCAGTCAGACAAGGTGACTCTCTTTCGTGCGACTTCTTCAATTTGATGCTGGAAAAGATAATACGAGCTGCAGAACTTAACCATACAGGCAGCATTTTATACCACAAGAGTGTACAACTGCTGGCGTACGCCGATGATATCGACATCATTGGCACTAACACTCGCGCCGTATGTTCTGCCTTCTCCAAGCTGGATAAAGAGGCTAAGAAAATGGGTTTGGCGATCAACGAGGACAAGACGAAGTACCTCCTGTCATCACACAAAGAAACAGCACGCCTTGGCAGCCACGTCAATGTTGGTAGCTACAAATTCGAAACAGTTAAGGACTTCGTCTATCTGGAAACCAGCATTAACACCAAGAATGATGTCAGCACGGAGATCCAAAGAAGAATCACGCTTGCCAATAAATGCTACTTCGGACTAAGTAGGCAACTGAAAAGTAAAGTCCTCTCTCGACAAACAAAAATCTCACTCTACAGGACGCTCATCGTTCCAGTCCTCATGTACGGCGCATAAGCATAGACAATTTCAAAATCAGATGATATGGCACTTGGAGTATTCGAGAGAAAAGTTCTTCGTAAGATTTATGGACCTTTGCGCGTTGGCGTGGGCGAGTATCGACGGAGATTTAACGATGAGCTGTACGAGCTTTACACAGCCATCGACATTGTTCAGCGAATAAAGATCCAGCGGCTGCGTTGGGCAGGTCATGTGAGAATGGACGAAGGCGCTCCGGCCAAGAAAGCATTTCTATCGAAACCCGCTGAACGCAAAAGAAAAGGGAGACCTCCACTGCGTTGGGAAAATCAGGTGGACGACGATTCTGCCTCCCTAGGTGTTCCCAAGGCGCGCCATGCTGCACGAAACAGAAGCAATTGGCGCGCTCTGTTGGACTCGGCCAGAATCGTCTAGACGGTTAGGCGCCAATCAAGAAGAAGAAGAGAAGTACGCCGGTATGCCTGCAATCTGGTGGAATGGAAAGCAGGTAATTTTCCATGTTTATTATACATTATTGAATCTTTTGTTTAACATTTGTTTGCATATACATACATATATACATATGTAACAACCTCTTTTTATACATAGATATGTAGATTAGGTAATCGCCTTTTATTAAATTTTAAGTGAGAGGCGGTAAAATTTTAATACCAAAATAATAAATTCCGTTATTTTTAATAAAGCCGAACTCTAAGACCCGGGCCCGGTTTCACCAACGTGACTAGACCTAAAACTAAGTTTTGACTTAAGTTAGCCCAGATTTGGGGCTAACTTACTTTTCGGTTTCACCAAATAATCTAAGAAAATAGTTTTGCAACAAACCAAAAAAAACCCAGTATTTGCCATAAAAGGTTGATTGCAAAACTATTTTATTAGACTAGTTGGTGAAACCGAAAAGTAAGTTAGCCCCAAATCTGGGCTAACTTAAGTCAAAACTTAGTTTTAGCTTTAGTCACGCTGGTGAAACCGGGCCTAAGTATTAACAATAATAATATAAAATAGTTATGTACACAGTAGAGGTCGGAAACTATCGATAGTCAGCACCATCGATAGTGTACGATAGTTTTTTGCAAACTATCGATAGTATATCGATAGTTGACGATAGTTTCGGGTGATTTGGGAGAGTCTACGGCTACGCTCACACTGTAACCGCCTTTTGCCGTCCGGCAGCAAGCACATCCACAAACACATCTGTTTTAAATGAGCTCACCCGATTTCACCCGAATGTAAACAAACTTTGCCCACCTGTCCTGGTCTTATTCTTACCAATACATGAAAGTAATAGAAGATGATCCAATAAAACGTTTTTCAGTACATTGTTTTGTTTTATTTATTTATTAGCCATTTATTCTTGTTCAAAAAAATTAATATATTAACCAGAGATCATAACAATTATAACAAATAAATATAAAAATCACTTGATAACAATTACACTGGTCGACAAAATTTCAACAAATTTTTGTTACAGAAATAAAATTCTACTTTTCTAAAGGATTTCGGTGCGCTGAATCCAAGTCTGAAGTCAGATTTTCTGTAATACGTACAGTTTTTTAGATATTCATGCCCAAAGAGGCGAAAAACGCGATTTTTGGCTATATTCACTCCTCAATATCTTTTAAATTACTTACTTATTTTAAAAATTGATTAAAGCTATTGAAAGCTCGGTCATTTCTCTTGAAGACAAAGTTTTAATTTTTCGGATATCTAATTTAGGTATATAGTAATATATGTTTTTGCACAATAAGGTATTTTTCGTCGAAAACAACGGCAGCTTTTGTAGTATGTTATAGGCGCAATCAAATTTTGTAGTTGCTTAGAAGAATAATTTTTTTTACGAAGCCACTTACATACGTCCATGATATAATAAACTGCCTAAAAGCGTGCTTCAAAATTTTTAATTATATTTGTATGGAGAAAATATTGCAAAACTAATGAAGCTTAATATGCAATATTGCAAGTTACAAGAAAGATATCTGAAATATTAAAACGGTTTCTTCAAGAGAAATGTCAGCGTTTTCAATAGCATTAAGCAATTTTTAAAATAAGTAAGTAATTTAAAAGATATTGAGCAGTGAATATAGCCAAAAAACGTGTTTTTCGCCTCTTTGGGCATGAATATCTAAAAAACTGTACGTATTACAGAAAATCTTACTTCAGATTCGGATTCAGCGCACCGAAATCCTTTAGAAAAGTAGATTTTATTTCCGTAACAAAAACTTGTCGACCAGTGTTATTGAGCAATGGAAAAATTTTTCCATCATCAAAAACAATTACTCAAAGATCGATATTTTTTCGATCTTATAATTGTTATGAGCGATTGATATTTTTTTCGATCTTAAAGAACAATTACTGGATGATGGATATTTTTTAGATCAGCCTATAATTGTTACTAGCAATTGATATTTTTTTCGATGGATATTTTTTAGATCAGTTCATAATTGTTACTAGCAATTGATACTTTTTTCAATCTTAAATAACAATTACTGGATGATAGATATTTTTTAGATCAGTTCATAATTAATTAAGACTCGACCAAATGATAGCCCTAGCCAAGCGCTTTCATTTGATACCCATATTGTAGTGTAATTCTAATGTTTTTGGGCGATCACATTTTGACCGATAACTCAGTTATCGATAAATTTATCGAAATATATCGAAGTCCAAATGAAACCTGGGGTCATCCCCTTTCGTTTGATACCCATATTGTAGTGTAATTTTAATGTTTTTGGGTAATCACATTTTAAACGACCATGCGACTAGAATGCATAGTCGTATTTATGTTGCTTTGACTACTTGCTAGTCAGAAATTCAAACCCTGCATGGAATAGTTACCGTTTGTTTGGTGCCTAGTGGTCACATTTCAAATTTTCAATAAACTATCGATAGTTCAAACGATAGTCGAAAACCATCGATAGTGTAAACGATTGTGGCGAATATAATCGGTTTCACTCACATCACTAAAATGACTGAACACATCTCTAAGGAAACTGCCAGAACTAGAAGAAGAGACCAGATAATTTCCCGTGTTGCCAGAATTTTCCAGATTGCGTTTGGCAGACTATATAAAGCGGCGAGCAGGCGCTCCGCAGTCAGTCGTAACTTAACAGTAGAAGTGTTAACATCAAGTCAAACAAGTGTAGACTTTTTAGTCGTGAAATAAAGCGGTGTGAATTAAGAAGTAAATAAAGAATTTTATTTAACAATTTAGTGATACGAACCCGATAGAAATAATCGAGCTATCGACAAATACGTAACACGATGTTCAGAAACCATCGATAGTGACGATAGTGCCATCGATAGTTTCCGACCACTAGTACACAGGTATGCACCTACGTACTACTGAGCTTAACTATGATATGTTAATATGTATGTAAGTACATATGTACATATGTATGTACCTATTAGGGATTCCAATCCCGGGATTCCGGCCTTTTTGACATCCCGGATATCGCTAGAATTTCATCCCGGGATTTTCGGGATAAAATAAAGAATAAACATTCCCCTATTAAATTGTATTTTATATAATTTTTTTGGTCTCAGATCTATATACTAATATCGTTTCCTATTCTGAACGAGAATGTTGCATTATTACATGGCAGCATTATCAACATGTGCCCTGTGCCCTATGAAAATGGTGCATTTTTCATGTGGTAAATGAAACAAAAGTAATGCAACCCTTTACTTGTGCAAAGAACGGAAAATGTTACCCCTTAGTCGGATCAGTTTAACATTTTGTCAATAGAACAAACAGTCCAAAAAAAATGTGTGGAATCTTTGTGGAAGAGAATAAAAAAAATTGACAGTCCGAAGAAAATGCAGAATAAGTTTGACATTTTTGCCAGAATAAAAAAGGCAAAGTAAGGATTAATATTTTTGGTTTAATAACACTGGGCTACAAAAAATAAAAAAAAAATACCAAGAAATTCAAGTTTGGGGGAGAATAGATATCGGCTTGCTGTGCTCGGAACTATTGTTTTTTTTTTTTAATTTTTTTATGGTTAGGTTTTTTTGGTCATCACTTCATTGAAAAATTATTTTCGCGGGAGTCACAAATGCGATAATCACAAGCAGTACCTCGTTCGAAAGACAATTAAAACTGTCGATGTACAACTTATAGTAATTGGATATAACCTCGCTGAGTGACAGCTGGTCGAAATAAAACTTTTGTTAATTACTTGCGATTTTTGAAAACATTTTGGTTGTAAGACTGTTTTTTGTAGGAAGTTGTAAAATTCAGCAAAGTTTTATTCTTTTAAAAATTAGTCTGGTTAATTGTGGTTATAGCATTTATGATTTCCGAAAATAATTTTTGAGTGAAGTGATAACCAAAAAAAACACCAAATTACCGTTCTCTCAAAAACCTAACAATACAACACATTAAAAAAATAGTTCCGAATTCGTTTAGAATTACTGTGGTAAAATTCATTTGATAATTTCTATTTCCTGATTTTTAGCCATTTATTTTTCAAAGGTTTTTGCAATTTCCTCCCATGAAAAGTAAATAATGGAAGAAAATACGAACAATATTAAAAAATGAAACTAGCAAAAACGAGGAAAAAGTTTAATTTTATTTGAGAATTTCACATTACGTACTAAAATAAAATACGCAGCTGTATACTCGGAATTCATCTCAAGCAAGCTTGGAACGAAGTACGTCGTTAAATTCTAAAAATTTTTGTTGGAAATTATCAAAGATCACAAGCTTTATTATTAATATCTTTGAAGCACCAACTGTAGAGGCAAATGTTTAGTTCACCAAATGTATGTAATTTCCTTTGTTGGTTGCGTTTTTTAAAGTAACTCTTATTATTAAATAATACGTATGATTTTACGTTCCTATTTTATTTTGTTACTAATCAAATAATAAAAATGGCAATAAAAATCAAATTTTTCTTTGCTCTTTAAAGTTGTAGTGTTCCTCGAAATATATATTTACTTTTTTCAACCCCAAGTGTGGGAAAATAATTAATATCCATATCCCGGGACAAATCCCGGGATTATAAAATAAAATCTCGAAAATCCCGGGATCGTAAAAATCGGAAAATTTGGAATGCCTAGTACCTATGCATGTATAAGAATTGCAGAAATATGCAAAGCCGACGGCAAATGAACCGGTGCCTCTTTGACACATTTTCGCTAGTTCTGAACTAGAAATTCTGTTCTCTAGTTACTTATTAACTTCCCTGCACAGTATGTAAAAAAATTCAGACACATGCCTTTATAATTAAATACCAGTGTTAACTGTTAAAGTTGGTCTCTGTTAAGAACCACATTTTTGGTTCTCACTATCTCCCAAACTTTTCGTTTGACATAGCCATAGTTAATTTAGCCATAAGGCAAAACTTCCTTTTTCTTATAAGTTATAACACACCGTTGCGGACATTACAATTTTCACAATGTGTTTTTATTTCAAAAAAGCGTATTTTCGCGAAATCTTTTTATTCTTATCTAATCACATAGCAAATCCCTGTTTAGATATACATATATACACGGTGGGCAGGAAGTGACAATAGGTTGCATGAAAATATCGACAAAAAAAGAGAGTGGGGTTGTGTTATGTGATGTTTATAGATGAAACATCCGTTGAAATTAAAATCGGAGCTGCTCCTTTTTCAAGGATATCCACATTTTTTGAAAGGATCAAATATTGACGAAATCGAAAATTCGCCAAAGTCCAAATTTTTCCGATTTCAATACATTATCTGGTAGCTAAAGGATACAAAAAAAGATATTACACACAGAGAAAAAACTGTAGTAAATCCAACAAAGTTGACTTAGGGTACGTTCATGAAAATTTATAATTGCAGCAGTACAGCAACCCCGTTGCTTATTTTGCACTTGCCTGCTGATACTCAGCTGATATATTGCTATAACAGCATTATTAAAAGTATTTGGAATTAATTTGTGTTATTAAAATTACAAAATTGCATATTCCATTAAATATATAGCAATCATGCTTACTCTTCTGTTTCCATTTTTTTAAAGCAAAAATTGCAGACACAAATTTTCTGTTGCCAATTATTCAAACAAACTGCACGGTTGATGTGTCAAACGAACGTTTGACTTTTGCAGGTATTGCCACAAACACGCGAAGAACGTAATACTTGCAACACTGCGGTTCTGATTGCCGTCGCGAACGTACCCTTAGTTAAAAAAAATTGTATGGGGCCCAAGAAACTTGTGCAACTTACCAAAGTACTTACACAATTTATACCCGGCCTTGGAAAACAAAGCTTAGTTGATTTATTACCCAAGCACTTTGGCTACCAAAAAAAGGGGTTGTTTTGACTAATTTGGCTTTGGTATTTTTTTTTTTTTTATGAATGTGAAAATCAACAAAGTGTTTGGGAAACTTACATACGATCGGCAGAAACAAAGCTTGGGAAATGTATCAGAGTTTTCTTGAGTAATACAGTGATGGTAGACACTTTTTGGAAATTCCCTACAAAGCAAGAAAAAAATCCCTAATTTTCCCTACGCCTGTTCCAGATTTTCCCCACGAAATTCCCTATACTTTTTTTTTTGTTATTTCCATGTTATAACAATGAATTAATTGCACGGCAGTAAATTAACGTTTTTTTCTTATATAAATAATGGAAATCAGCTGTTTTACTGCATATACATACCTTATATTTCTACAAGGGATATTTATTATTATATGATGAAATCTTAAGTAGGATTTACGGAAGTTTCGGGATATAAAAACTCCATTTCTTCAAGTGTAACTGCACCATTTTCATAAAATTTTTCCACTTTAACAGTTTTATAATAAATAAAAAAATCTTTTGCTCCGATGCACGGATAAAAAGTATTGTGTTATCCGATAGTTCAATAAAAGATCTTAAAGCTTGTCTTCACGATACGGCAGCTTGTCTCCAATTACGCCATTAAAGGATTCGCGATTTAACTCGTCTTCACAGCGTTTTCATTATTCAGATCGACAGTCAGTTTTGCCAAAAAATCCCTACATTTAGCTATTTTATAAAAATCTGTCCTTTTTTCCACACGGTCACTTTTTCCGAAAATCCCTACTTGTAGGGAATTTTCCCTACGTATCACATCACTGGAGTAATATCTGTTAGACATGACATTGTGTAATTCAACAAAGTGTTCTTGGGTAATTTATGTTAGCAGCACAGTACTTAGGTAATTTTTAAGAGCAACTTATTTAACTTCACAAAGTTCTTATTTGTTTTTACTAAGTTAACTGCTTGAACTTTCACCTAAGACACTTTTATAATGTAACAAAGTACTTGTAATATTTAAAATTATGTGAGCTGCGAGGAGGTCGCTTCGTCATTAAGTGTTTTGTCTTCAATAAAGAATGTATCGCGAGTGAGTAAAAGTTAAGTGTAAGTGTACAAAAAAAATTGTTCATTACTTTTGGTTGCGCTTCAAAAAATAACCTTCAGACGGCAGAATTCCCTTTATTTATATTTGTGAAGGGATCTACAGTATTTTGTTAAAGTTGGAAGGGTAGATATTATCAAAAAGAGAGAATTCTGCCGGCTGAGGGATATTTTTTGAACACTTCGTTTTTATACGTGCCTTTTCCAGATAATAGTGCGCAGTTTTGCTGTTTTGTTTTTTTTTTTAATTTTTACAGATTTAACAGCCAATACATCCGGAAAATTTTGATTTGTTCCGAGATCTCTGAAAAGGTACGTTTTTCGGAAAGCCGCCAACGCATAAAGACGTTCTACACACAAACATGAAAGCGGTGAACTGAAACATATCAGAGATTGGGACATTATCATAAAAAAAGGGAAGGAAACAATGCCATTTGGGAAGAATCGTTTGAGCAACTTGGATTTGACTTTGCACCAAATTGTAGATGCCATTTATGCATACCAAACTTTTAAATAAAGTATTTCATTATATTTGTAAACAAACTACATACGTAGCATTAAGGGCCTTTTCACATTACTCGGTACGACATCGGATCGATATTTTTTGCTCGGTATTTTCAGCTTACCGAAACGATTCCGCGTTGCTGTGTTTTTCACACTTGTGGGAATACTTTCGGTGCGTAATCGGCAGAAAATAGGAAAACAAACATCGAAATTTGCAAAACAAAATTTTTAACTTCAACAAATCACTCAATAATAACAATAATGTCTTCTAGCGAAGACGAAGACATTATAACTTGCTACATTTATTACCGAAACGAGTTTTTTACTGACTGTGTTCTTCTTCTTTTATCACGCCGCAAAAATGTATGCAGTAATTTCTCAAATTTTACTGACCGGTCTTACCGCGTCGCGGTATACCGAAATTAATCCGCTCCGATTTCATGTATGCAACACTAATGTGAAAGTGCCAATTGAAATACATGTGGTCAGTAAGGTTTCGGTATACTTTCGGCAAAAACCAAAAATGATCCGATACCGCACCGAGTAATGTGAAAGCGCTCTAAGACTAGCAAAAGCACTTTCACGAAAAACTTAGATTTTTTCAACATACTTTTTATACCACAACTTAAGTTAAAAAATAATGTGTGTTACACATGTCTGCTACACATTATTTTTGTTCCTTAAGTTCTGGTATAAAAAGTATAGCTGAAAATGGTAAGTTTTTCACGAAAGTGCTTTTTCAAGTTACCAAAGTTTCTTGGTAAGATATTACCACAGTTATGGCAGTTAAAATAACTAGGTTACTTGTGCAGTCTGCCAAAGGAAATTCGTTGAATATTACGCAGGTTCTTTTGTAAGTTACCAAGGTTTCTTGGTAAGATATTACCTAAGTTATATCAGTTAAAATAACTAGGAT
Source organism: Urophora cardui (assembly GCA_960531455.1). Taxonomy (NCBI): domain Eukaryota; kingdom Metazoa; phylum Arthropoda; class Insecta; order Diptera; family Tephritidae; genus Urophora; species Urophora cardui. Next base: position 93,361,851 of record OY482673.1, on the reverse strand, counting down.
ACTTGTTCACTCAGCCAAAGGCACTTTGTTGAATATTACGCAAATTGCAGAGAATAATCTGACTAAGTATTTTGGTTAAAAATTTGCCTAAGTCAACTTGGGAAAATTAAACAAGACTTTGTCAAAATTACCCAAGTATAAACTTTGCCAAGCTTTTACTAAGTTATTTTCGTTAAAATGACGAAATGACTTTGTAAGTAAATTATTCCTAAGTTTTAAGTTGGGTTATGTGCGATTTTAAGGTGATCTTAGAATAATTTTTCTTGGGTCATCGTTCTTTCGATATTTTCATGCAACCCGCCCACTCTAATTTATTTTGAGTATTAACGTATAGATATGTAGGAATAAGAGTTGCATCATTAGATTAAAATATTTACATAAACTAGCAAAATATTTGAACTTAAAATAGCACCATAAAAAAATCGTACTTTTTTTTTAAATTTTCACTTTAGATGCACCAAAATACATTAAGCACTGCAGGTAGATCAAAATTGTATATTAAAGAAATATTGCTTTATTTATTCTAAATGAAACATATCATAAGGAATTTTCATGAGGAGTTAACATTTTAGGAGTTATACGCAAATTAAAGTGGGTACTTTTGTGTTATTTTATATTTCAGTGGTTATCCTTTAGGTCCTGTTCACATTGGATTTTTCCACTACAGGTGTCCTGTTTTCTTTTTAATACCTTTTTTGTATCCTTTAGCTACCAGATAATGTATTGAAATCGGAAAAATTTGGACTTTGGCGAATTTTCGATTTCATCAATATTTGATCCTTTCAAAAAATGTGGATATCCTTGAAAAAGGAGCAGCTCGGATTTTAATTTCAACGGATTTTTCATCTATAAATATCACATAACAACCCCACTTTCCTTTTTTGTCGACATTTTGCATGCCACCTATCGTCGCTTCCTGCCCACCGTGTATAACATTTGGTATAATTGCCACCGGTTTTTCTGTAATTAAAACAAAACTGATTTTTGCGTTGCGGACGTTACACCTCAGGAAGGGATTCAAAATTTCAGAAATTTCCGCAAAGACAAAAGCTGCGAAAAAATTAAAATTGACAACAAAATCTGTTTTCTGTAGCCCGTTTCTGTAACCTTGCGTTATAATAACGAACGAAATGTTATCGCAAGGCTCGTATCGCTTGCGATATGAAAAGTGTTTCTGTAACTCATGACTCACCTTGCGATATGGTAATGGTGAGTTGTCGTCATATCGCTGGAATAATCGAAAAATGTGTCATTCCCAACAAAAAATTGTAAACAAAGTGCGCGTTCGTTGCCAAATATTAATATTTAACGCTACACAATTTTAGGCTGAAACATAGATTAAGTTTCCCGATATCAATGGGAATAGAAATTTCGTTGAAGTAGAGTTTCTTGAAAAAGACCGTCAAAATGATGGTTTGTTGAACCGAGGAAGAAGGGTTCGAAAACGAATCATTACCGCTTCATTTCATTTATTTTTATTCGATATCAAAAGTCAAATAAAATAATAATAAAAAAAAAATAAATAAATAAAATAATAATAAAAAACCTAAATATCCAGTAAGATTAGCTCTGTTCAATAACAAAAAATGTTTAGGAATTTTTCGTAAAAAATGACAGATCTCCATATAAAAATTTTTTTTAAGAAAAATTCTTAACAATTTTTTGTTATTGAACATAGGTATTGTGTATGTGATTTAAAAATAATAAAAAACGAAAACGATAAGGTAAATAGAAAAGGTAAAACAGTGCCACTCTTTCGTCTTGTCATGCACACGTATTTATAAATACATTCTTTTTTTCACTTAGCTATTACCTTTTTCCATTGTTCCGCGGTTTTGCAAGCTCTGCGAGTTAGGCACTATTCGGCCCACTAAATATTCCCATTGTGACTATTTATTGGATTTCATAACTTCCATGAGCTTCACTTTTTGCATCTTGGAAATTTTCCCACTTATAGTTTTATTATACAAAACACAAACTAATGTAATAAATAAAAATGCAAGAAATTTAATACAAACCACACTCATTATTTTGAAATGTATCTGTTTTCACTACCCTCAAAGCTGGTGATATGAATATCGCAAGAAATAACGAAAACCAAAATTCACCACACTTACAGAAACGCTACCTTGCGATAAATATGAAACAGGGTTGTATTTTGCGTTATAATTCATATCGCAAGGTTACAGAAACGGGCTACTGAAGTTAGTAAGAGCTTAAAGAAAAATACAAATAATTACAGAAATATTTGGCTTTGAAAAGTGAATATGAGAATTCACATTTTTTTCAGTTTTCAGCAGGGTAGGAAGAAACTCAGAGTATGAGTGGGTGAGTGAGGAATTTCAGCCTCACGGCATGGTGATGAGTGGCCGTTTGCGTTTCTCACTCATCTAGAAAGCAGAGTGAGAGTTTTTTTGTTTCTTCACTCATTTCGAATGAGTGATGAAGAAATGAGGCGCTCAGGCTGCGTGTGAGGTGAGCCGTCGTAGGGTTTCTCTTCTCTTTGTGTAATGCGTGTGAGCGTGTGGGTGAGTGCGCAGAAACTTAGTAAATATTACATACCCCCGGGTTTCATTTGAACTTCGATGTATTTCGATAAATTTATCGATAACTGAGTTATCGGTCAAAATGCGATTGCACAAAAACCTTAATAATACCTTACAATATGGGTATCTAACGAAAGGGGATGACCCCAGGTTTCATTTGAACTTCGATATATTTCGATAAATTTATCGATAACTGAGTTATCGGTCAAAATGCGATTGCCCAAAAACCTTAATATTACCTTACAATATGGGTATCGAAAGGGGATGGCGATCTCATTTAGAGATGGAGATTTCTAGAATCCGGGTATTGGTTAACCACGGAATATTTCTGAGCAATATTGGTATCAAATGATGGAGCATTCCATGGTTTGTACGGAACAAATTGTACGAATTTTTACAGTTTTCGATTTGAATTAAAGGCACACCAAAATGTTAACCAACAGAATATCTGGTGCATTATTACTGTTTGATAAAACTTATTAAAAGCTTGCTTTTGAAATATTCGTGTATGTATGAAAAATGTTAAAAAAGTTATGTGTTTGTACGGGACAGGGCTGGTCTACCGTGATCCTTGGTTTATGCGAACCAGGAGCAATTTTTGGCAAATTATTTGTATTAGAAAAAAATAAAAAAGTAAATGTGGTAGCACTAATATCAAGTTTTATTCAAACAGAAAAAATATTAGAAATAATGTTATTCCAAATGAACTAAAAATGCTGTAATGTAATTTTTTACATTGTATGTATGGGACAAATGGTATAAATATTTACAATTTACAGACAAGCCAAAAGGTTATCAAACAAAGTTTCTGGTACATCAATATTGTGTGCCTAATTTCTAAACAAAAGCAGAAGCTTGCATTTGAAAAACTGGTATATGTGTGAGAAATCAAAATGTTTGTACGGGACAAATTTACCATTTCGGATGGAATGCTCCTGAAAGGTGTTGAGCAGGGCTTTCACATAGGATGTACTGATTATTATTCCTAGGTCGGGTACCCAGCTATGGGTCAAAGGTATACTATTTTTTGCGATTTTTCTGAAACCATCAGCTTTTTATTTGTATAGGATATCTTATTTCATTTTGGTTTAAAAAATTTAATAAAAAACAAAACAAAGTAACAAGCTTAGACGTCATTTTACTTCAGATTTTTTCGTTAAACATAATTACTCTTATAGGCGAATTCTGTAACTCCGTCTCATCTGTATTCACTAAATTTGAGATTTGAGACATGAAACATTTTTAGTGACTTGAGCCAATTTTGGTATTCAGCAACCGGCAGTCACTAAAAATTTCACCAAAGACTGTGGTGAAAAGGTACTGACACTGTTTGAGATAACAAAATAATTTAAAGAATACTCACTAATCGATTACATACGAAAAGAGATTTTGGAAATGAATTTATGAGATATTGCATTAAAAAAATAAAGCGTATCATTTCTACTTATCACTTATAAAAATAGTTATGAATATAATATTTTATGGGTGTTTTACCTGAACCGATTCGCAAAAAAATCATGTAACGTAAAACATTGAAATATCGATAAATGTCGTATCTCATCACCATTTACACTTGATGGAAATGGCGGAAAAAAGTAAGTTAGCAAAACCAGAAAAATTTTATTATTTTGCTAATTTCATACAAATAAGCTTGTTTTATTACAGAAAATAGCAAGCGAACAAGCAAAGAGCAAACAAATTGTAAGTTTTTATAAATGTTGATGCTTTATTTAGTTCACCTCAATATTTTATTTATTCTGTGACGTCCTCGCCACCAGGTCACTAATTAGTGACGTATTTTTTGAGACTTGAGACGTGAGCTCGCTTACAGAATACCAAATTGTCTCAAAATCAATCTCACCACGAAAAAGTCTCCAAAAGTCTCTATCAGTGACTAGAGATTGCTTACAGAATTCCGGTATTAATGTAATAAGTCCATTTCCATCACGTGTACTGTGCTACATGGGGTTTTTTTTCTCAGAACATATTTACAAAGATTATGATATTTCTGGCTGTATTATATAGGAAAGAGCTCAAATTAATATAGTTCTGCTTTTTTGGCATAAAATGTGCTTAGTTTCTACTACAAAAGCATATAGTGACACAAAAAATTTGGTCGATATATCGTGCAAAATTAGTTATCGATAAATTTATCGAAATATATCGAAGTCCAAATTAAACCTGGGGCCATACCCTTTCGTTTGATACCCATATTGTAAGGTAATATTAAGGTTTTTGTGCAATCGCATTTTGACCGATAACTCAGTTATCGATAAATTTATCGAAATATATCGAAGTTCAAATGAAACCTGGGGCCATCCCCTTTCGTTTGATACCCATATTGTAAGGTAATATTAAGGTTTTTGTGCAATCGCATTTTGACCGATAACTCAGTTATCGATAAATTTATCGAAATATATCGAAGTTCAAATGAAGCCTGGGGCCATCCCCTTTCGTTTGATACCCATATTATAATGTAGTATTAAGGTTTTTGTGCATTCGCATTTTGACCGATAACTCAGTTATCGATAAATTTATCGAAATATATCGAAGTTCAAATGAAACCTGGGGCCATCCCCTTTCGTTTGATACCCATATTGTAAGGTAATATTAAGGTTTTTGTGATATCGCATTTTGACCGATAACTCAGTTATCGATAAATTTATCGAAATATATCGAAGTTCAAATGAAGCCTGGGGCCATCCCCTTTCGTTTGATACCCATATTGTAAGGTAATATTAAGGTTTTTGTGCATTCGCATTTTGACCGATAACTCAGTTATCGATAAATTTATCGAAATGTATCGAAGTTCAAATGAAGCCTGGGTCCATCCCCTTTTGGTTGATATCCATATTGGAAGGTAATATTAAGGGTTTTGTGCAATCGTATTTTGACCGATAACTCAGTTATCGATAAATTTATCGAAATATATCGAAGTCCAAATGAAACCTGGGGCCATCCCCTTTCGTTTGATACCCATATTGTAAGGTAATATTAAGGTTTTTGTGCAATCGTATTTTGACCGATAACTCAGTTATCGATAAATTTATCGAAATATATCGAAGTTCAAATGAAGCTTGGGGCCATCCCCTTTCGTTTGATACCCATATTGTAAGGTAATATTAAGGTTTTTGTGCATTCGCATTTTGACCGATAACTCAGTTATCGATAAATTTATCGAAATATATCGAAGTTCAAATGAAACCTGGGGCCATCCCCTTTCGTTTGATATCCATATTGTAAGGTAATATTAAAGTTTTTGTGCAATCAGATTTTGACCGATAACTCAGTTATCGATAAATTTATCGAAATATATCGAAGTTAAAATGAAACCTGGGGCCATCCCCTTTCGTTTGATACCCATATTATATATGCGTGCAGTGTGCACACTGCAGAGAATAAACAAATTTGTAGTACATACTACATACTTACTACAGACGGTTGGCTGCGTCATCGCCAAGCTATGAGGCGTCGCTCATATTCCTCACTCACTCAGGGCCGTTTACTCAACCTCTGATTAACGCTAACCGGAGGACAAAGGTCCGGTTAAGCTATGAACTGCATTATCGACCACATGTTAAATGCATGGTTTGATGAAGTCGATAATGATGTTTAACCGAACTTTAACCGTGGTTAGCGTTAATCAGAGGTTGAGTAAACGGCCCTCAGAGTATCATATGAAGGCGCAGCTGAGGAGAGGCGACGTTACTAGCGTGCCTTATCTTGGCTGCACACTCTGCTGCCACTCACGCAGAGCGCTCACGCTAATGTGTGGCCTCTGTTGTTTATACGCTCAGAGGCCACTCATGCAGCTGCACCCTCATGAGTGAAGCATGTGTGAGTGAGGAGCCAAAATGATGCAAATCCGAACCCTGGTTTTCAGTAGTAATGTTTGCTCTATTACAAGATAGACTAAATACTAAGCTTCCTCGGTAACAACTAAATTGTACAATTAAAGCAACTTTAAATTTTCGTAATCGGTTGACTTTCTGGGAAATGCCCATATATACGCCTATAGCGTTAAGTATGAGATTTTTATCTGTTATAATAAAAAAACATCGTTGGTGGTTTCTATATTTTTTTTTTGTTATCTATATTAACTTCTGCAAGGACGTGTACAGCGCTAGTAGGTATTTTAATTTTATTTAGTTCAAGTGTAGTATATGGCTTGAAGTTTTTCTAATTTTTTGGAACATCTCCATTGAGTCCTGAGGATCTCTACTAGATAACCTTTTTTGTAGTAGTCACTGGAGACCTTATTGATATTGTTTTTTATTACCACATCCGCAATAGCCACGAATTAACCCCGAGAATCCCAAGATTCCCCATAACCACAATAAAACACAATCCTCTTTCGTCACTGTCATTTTACAACTAACTCTTTATATATTTTTCTCTCCTCTTCTTCGTTTTATTATAAAAACAGGGTTGCCATGATTTCAATATTAAACATTCCCCACCAAAACCTATGGTTTTCCACTCATAGGGAGCATATGCATGTTATTTAAAAAATTAAAGAAGTTAGTAGGTAAATTCTTATATTCTAAACTGGACTGCGTATAACATTATTCGATCTCCACCCCATCGTGTTGGAGGAAGATCTCCACTTCTTAACACCAGTTATCGCAGTTTCGCCCGGCCAGAGTTTTTCCGACATCCTCTTCAGCATATAACAGTTCGAATGTTCCTTCGAGCGCCTTCCTTTGCTTTCTGATGTAGCCGGAGTTCCATGATAATTAAATCTGTGTATTTTCTTTCATTACTTCCATTTTCTCATTATGTTCCATTCGTTTTTATCATGTAAACGAACAGTCTCAATATATAATTTTCGTTTAACATTCGTTCCACTCAAGAATTATCTATCTATCTTTGGATAAACCTTGGTTCCACTCGTTCATTGCAACATTCGTTTGAAATAAAAATTCTTGCAATCAAGGCGAATTGATCAGTCAGTCATGTTTGCATTTACGTGAGTATGCACTGCGCATATATATAAGCAGTGAAACCATCATCAATTTTCACCATACTCTTATTGAGCTATCTTTTAACTCATATGACCTGCATACATACATACATATGTGTTCCACCACACATCAATCTGAATTCGCCGGAATATTCGATGTGTAATCGATGACACAAACCATATTCTCTTCGTCTTTATACACTTTTGTAACAGTTTTAAAGCCACTTGTTGAGTTATGTCGACCATTTTTTTTTTTTTTTACTCTATCGATAACATTTCACGATTTTCGTTATTATTCAACCATTTGTGGAATTCTATCGATATTCGGTATTTTCGTTGTTATTCAACTATTTGTCGAATTCTATCGATATTATTCGAAATTTTAGTTACTATTCAACCATTTGTTGAATTCTATCGATATTCGAAATTTTCGTTATCATCTATCGATATCATTTAACGATTTTCGTTATTATTCAACCATTTGTTGAATTCTATCGACATTTGAAATTTTCGTTACTACAATTTTCGTTATTATTCAACTAGTTGTTGAATTCTATCGTAAATTATCGAACATTTATTGAACTCTATCGTGATTTTCAACCATTTTTCTTTTTTAATTTATCGATATCATTTTGCAATTTTCGTTATTATTCAACCATTTGTTGAATTCTATCGATATTCGGAATTTTCGTTATTAAAAATTTTGTTATTATTCAACCACTTGTTGAATTCTATCGTAAGTTATCGAACATTTATTCAAGTCTATCGTAAATGTTCAACCATTTGTGGAACTCTATCGTAAATGTTCAACCATGTGTTGAACTCTATCGTGAATGTTCAACCACTTGTTGAATTCTATCGTAAGTTATCGAACATTTATTCAAGTCTATCGTAAATGTTCAACCATTTGTTGAACTCTATCGTAAATGTTCAACCATGTGTTGAACTCTATCGTGAATGTTCAACCATGTGTTGTACTCTATCGTAAATGTTCAACCATTTGTTGAACTCTATCGTAAATGTTCAACCATTTGTTGAACTCTATCGTAAATGTTCAACCATTTGTTGAACTCTATCGTAAATGTTCAACCATTTGTTGAACTCTATCGTTATTATTTAAAATTGCGATATAAAATATCTATGCATTTTAATTTGGTGGACTGTATAAAATAAGCATGAAATGTTTTACTTATAGTTGAAATTTTGCTTCAGGGCGAAATAGTATGCATAGGCGAATTCGCTTTGTCCCACTCGTCTTATAACAGCATATGTATTATGAGATGATGAGTGACTGGGATATTGAGCACAATATTTAAATACATTTCTATTTCGTATTTCACCACACTACGAAACTCTTTTCGCTTTTTCTTATTTTCTCACCAGCATTGCCGTTTTAGCCATTTCGTGGCTAGATTTAGCCACCGCCGTAATGAACCATAATTTGCACATGGGAAGGATGTTGTAAGGCTAATTCAATTCAGCGATTATAACAAATCGATTTAAGTGTTAAGAAACAAAAAAAAATAACGCAACTATCGATAAATGCCTGTTGATACTCGCTAGTGGAATAGTAGGCTTTCGATGAAAGCCCGTATAAGGATCTAACTGACTTTGCATATTGTTTGCTACTTCTACCACTTAGCAACGCCGAAGTGGAAATAACCTTTTCCCTAATGAATATTGTCAAAACCAAAAATCGAAACAAAATGAATCATACAATGTTGAATGCAATTTTAACTATAATATATGGCTTAAGGGATGTAAAACAATGTTGCAATGAATTTGAAATACCGGAAGATCTCATTAAATTAATGACGGAAGAAAGTCCATTAGTGATGACGACAGAATGATAGATATTGAATGCGATATCTAATTTTTTTTTGTTTGTTATTTTTTATTTTAGTTAAGTACATACTATGTATGTATGAATATTTTATTTTACACAAATTTATGATTTTTGCTTATAGTATTGTATGCAATACTTTTGTGCCTGAATTTGAAAAAAGAATTTAAAACATGTTTATTTGAAACATAATTTTTTAGCCACGAATTAAATCAAATTTAGCCACCACGAAAATTTTTTAACGGCAACGCTGTTTCTCACTCTTAAAAAAAATCAGACAATACACCATGTATGTATGTATGTATATTTATACATACATATATGACTGCACTTCAAACTAAATACGCACTTTCCTCAAATCTTCTATGCACAAGCCATATCCGGCTCTACTAGGACCAATGTTTTTTATTACCACATCCGCAATAGCCACGAATTAACCCCGAGAATCCCAAGATTCCCCATAACCACAATAAAACACAATCCTCTTTCGTCACTGTCATTTTACAACTAACTCTTTATATATTTTTCTCTCCTCTTCTTCGTTTTATTATAAAAACAGGGTTGCCATGATTTCAATATTAAACAGATATTTTCTTTAAGTACTTTCGTTAGTCTTAGTTAAGCTTTAAGCTGATTCAATATTACTGCTTGTAGTGTTATTTCCATTATATCGTCTCCTCAATATAACAATAGCGTATGTGCTCATACGCCATTATTTTTTTTATTGCATATTTAGAATCTCCATCATTGATTCTATGTCTGGTCAAAATTTCGTCAAATTCTACTTCCACAAAGTGGGTCAAATTGTCATTGGAAAAAATGGTGTATTTCTTGTTCAAAAATTTCCTTCAATAAGTGTATAAGCTCATATGCGCTATTTTACTTGAAATTGCCACTGCAAAGTTGGTAAAAGAATAATAGTGTATGCGCATTATACTCCATTTTAGCCTGTAGAAATAAATACAATTTATCAAAACTTTAAAATAGCTTATAATAATATACACTATTTTATGTGAATTTTTTAAATGAGCTATTGGCCATTTTTTTAAAGAAGAAAAATTAAAAAATTTTTTTTGGTAGAAGTTATGGATCCATTTCGGAGATCACCACATCCCCTCATCAGACTCCTTCAAGCGGCCTCAACCGAGAATCGAACTTAAGTCGTTCGATTGGTAGTCATATGTCTATCCCATTGAGCTACCACCGCCGTCAGCTTTGTTTCGCTTAAATTTCAATTTTCCCTCCATTACAATCCACATACCAACAACAGTAGCTTAATGACACTCTGCCTTTGCTACCTAGTATATTGGTGCGATTGTGTGTTTGGTTTGTACAAAGTTCTAAAGCTATTAACAAGCAAAGCTTTTGTACAGGCAATGCTTGTTATTGTTTTCAGACTTTTATTTTTCGGCAGGCTCTCCGATATACATATTTACGTTTTTGTATTTATATGGCCGTTTTAATTCTAATAATTATTTTATGTGAATATTTTAAATGAGCTATTGGCCATTTTTTTAAAGAAGAAAAATTGAAAAATTTTTTTTGGTAGAAGTTATGGATCCATTTCGGAGATCACCACATCCCCTCATCAGACTTCTTCAAGCGGCCTCAACCGAGAATCGAAATTAAGTCGTTCGATTGGTAGTCTATCGCACACTAAATCAAAAAGCGTTACAACTTAAAATTCAAAAATTTTCAGGAGAGGCAAAAAACTTTTTAATTTTTATAGGCAATGATATGGGAAAAGGCTACGTATAATAGTTATTTCTTAGTTAAAAAAGACTCTGATGGAAAAGATTTTTTGGCAGCCGCTAGAGATATATGCCACTATCACGAACACCGTCGGCGATACCGAAATGACGTTTACGGCAAATCGGCATTATGACAACCGACGGAGCGCCGAATCTTTCGAATATCGGTAAATCGGCATTATGAACACCGAATGAACGAACATTTTGACAGTTTTTCGTGCCGAAATTTGCCGCAAGTATTTGGTTGCGGCGATATTAACAAAATATCAAAAATTACAATAAAAGTTTAAGTAAATTATGTAAATGCATGTATGAAGTTGTAATAAGTGTTAGTGAGTGTGAATATATGTAAATACATTAATCAACCGGTCGCGAGAAGCCACAAACATGGCGTGGGTCCATTGCATTTTCCACCGCGATTGAATTGCTGTTATATGCAAAGAAAAACTTCAAAGAAAAAATTGTGAAATAATGATAAGAGTGATTAACGTGTGTATGTAGGTTTTGGAAATTAAAATATATTTTCACCCAAGAATAATAATGCATTTACTGAAGTTGATAATTATTGTTTGACTACTATAAAAAAGCAACTACCGAATTATGAATGTTAATTACCAACAATTTACCATTTCAGTAAAAATTTTCGTCTCAATAAAGACGCGTTCAAATAAATATTGCAGGTGGTGGAAGGTCGGCTTCAGTATAATGCGCGCGCCGTATTTATTTTCAAACCACTAAGAATGATTCAATTAATCCTTCAGGAAAAGTTCTGTGAATGATAATTTTACTAGTTATAACACTCCCGACTACGCAAAATTACTGTAAATCTCTCCAGATCTAACTCCAGGAAAGGAGTTCTGTCGGCTGATGGTTACTTTTCAAAGGCCGAAGGCCGCCAACGCAAAAAGGTGTTCTGCACACAAATATACATAGTGCGTGTTTTTATAAGTGTCTTCATACGGTAATACTGCACAGTTTTGGGGTTTTGTTTTGTAAATTTTACAACTGACAAATATCTCCGGTCGACGGGACTTTTGGATTTTGAATAAGCAGGACCTCCTCTACAACGCCCGACAAGTCCTTTTTTTCAACGCGTGGTAGACTGTTGGAAAATTTTCCCCAAAATAACTCTATGAAAAACAGAAAAGAGGACAAGGTAAAGATTTCTTTCACGCAAAATTAAGACTTTTTTTTTATCTTCAGCCTGTAATTAAATTTACGCTTGTTTACTTAAAGTAAAAGGATTGCTATGATCTCTCAACAACTTTCTTTCGTTCAGAGAAATCCTTTACTCCTCTTCCTCTACTAATAAAGCTGCTATCGCAATAGAATCCATTATTTTATTATTTTTATGAAGTTTTTTGGCCGTTTAATCGAATATATATATTTTCCTTATTGAGCTCCAGGCCACAAATTAAATTAAAAACAATTTTTAATTTTAATTTTTATTTGTCAATATTTCGATCTCAGGCTGATTTTATTTTATGATTGTTTTTAATTTAATTTGTGGCCTGGAGCTCAATAAGGAAAATATATATATTATTTTATTATTTAAATAAATTGTTTTTAGTAAAATAAAGTAAAAATGTCTTTGGTTTTATCAAAAAGATAAGAAACCTGAGAAAAACCAGCTCAATTTCGCATCAGCACTTTGTAACGCTGATTCGAACATAGTTCATATAGTTGGCAACACTTAACTTCGAACCGACGGGTAGCTGATACGATTTTCGAGGAGTTCGGTACCGTGGCTTTCGGCGTTTCGGTACTTCGTTCGGTGTTGGTGATATTGGCAATATTCTGTGTACCAATTTATGGAAGAAACCCGATTTCGAAAAATTTTGAGTTGTGACGCTTTTTGATTTAGTGTGCGATATGTCTATCCCATTGAGCTACCACCGCCGTCAGCTTTGTTTCGCTTAAATTTCAATTTTCCCTCCATTACAATCCACATAGCAACAACAGTAGCTTAATGACACTCTGCCTTTGCTACCTAGTATGTTGGTGCGATTGTGTGTTTGGTTTGTACAAAGTTCCAAAGCTATTAACAAGCAAAGCTTTTGTACAGGCAATGCTTGTTATTGTTTTCAGACTTTTGTTTTTCGGCAGGCTCTCCGATATACATATTTACGTTTTTGTATTTATATGGCCGTTTTAATTCTAATAAGAAGAAGTCTGATGAGGGGATGTGGTGATCTCCGAAATGGATCCATAACTTCTACCAAAAAAAAATTTTTCAATTTTTCTTCTTTAAAAAAATGGCCAATAGCCCATTTAAAAAATTCACATAAAATAATTATTAGAATTAAAACGGCCATATAAATACAATATACACTATTGTTTGAGAAATATTTTTATTCCGACTATTTATATACCCCACATAAGCTGTTTTATTTTCAATACAAATTCGAAAGTTTTATCAGAAATTTACAAGAGTAGTAGCCTATGCGATTTTTACGTTGTGTTGACTACATGAATGCCAAGGAAATATTGTCATTTAAAATTTCAGCTTGCAAATTCATTTCGCAGAGAAAGTTTGTTTATTAAAAATATGGATTTTAAACATCTGAGTGAGTATAGTCTATTATATAATGTAAATGAAGTAAGTAAGGTAAATATCAACAGCCTGTGACACGAAACCACCAGTTTTTGAGATCAAATATTTTAATAAAAATACCGTAAAATTATTGAATAAAACAGCGTATACCATACAAAATAAAATAGTGTATCAGATACATTATACGAATTTCCTAAAAAATAAAATGGCCGAAATGGACGACTTGCGCTTTGAATAACATAATTATGGTCTTAAAGGATGCGTAGAATAAAAAAACTTTGTAAATTTAAAGACAAGAAACGGTATAATGTATTCATCGAAAAATCCACTATGAAGAATTTTTATTTACCGCGATATTGAGGTTTTAATAGACATCTGATTTGATAAAAACTTTAAACTCGATTTTCTCAAAACCCAAAAAAAAATTATACGCTATTGTTATATTGAGGGGACGATATTATGTTTCTTGATTAAGGTTAGAATTAAATTTTTTTGTTTGTATAATTTGGTGATAATTGTATTGTTATAAAATTTTTTCTATCAATGTTTTCGATTTTGGCACATGTTTTTCAATAGTATCTGTAATTATGTTAGATAGTGCGTTTAGGTGAAAGTCTATTGTGTGTATCACCAACGCCGTCGGCGGTACCGAAATGCCGAAAGCCACGGCGCCGAACTCATCGAAAATGGCATCAGCAACCCCGACGGTTCGAAGTTCAGTGTGGCCAAATATGTTAACTGTGGTCGAATCAGTGTTGCCAAGTACTGATGCGAAATTCAAGACAGGTAGGCGCAGCGGCGAATTCAGAAACTACTTTTCTTATTTAGAAAGGTACAGTGTAATGTCAAAAACAAAGCAAATTCACACTATGGCCAACAGGAATGGGCGAGTCCCAAGCGAATACAGATTTTAACCAAGGCGAAACATTATTTTGACATTAAACTATACCAATTACAATATTAAAGTTCTGAATTCACGTATGCGCCTACCTTTCTAAATCTGGCTGGCGGAATTGAGCGGGATTTTCTGACGTTTCCTATCTTTTTGATAAAAGCAAATACATCGTTAGTTTATTTTACTAAAAACTATTTATTTAAATAATAAAATAATGGATTCTATTGCGATAGCAGCTATATTAGTGGAGGAAGAAGAGCAAAGGAATCTAATAAACGAGAGAAAGTTTTTAAGGGATCATAGCAATCCTTTTACTTTAAGTAAACAAGCGTAAATTTAATTAGAGGCTGAAAATAAAAATAATAGTCTTAATTTTGCGTGAAAGAAACCTTTACCTTGTCCTTTTTTCTGTTTTTCATAGAATTATTTTGAACTACATAAAAGCAAATTGTATACAAAAACAGGGGAAAATTTCAATAACAATGTACCCGGCACCGGAATTTTACGTTTCTTTTTTTTTTGGCGATAGATCACTAAAATGCAAACGAAATCTTGCGGAAACTTATAATTCATTAATAACACTGTATTTTTGCGTAGATCACCCTTATGCACTACGCTGCGCTTTGAAAAGTAACCCTCAGCCGACAGAACTCCCTTTCTGGAGTTAGATCTGGAGAGATTTACAGTAATTTTGCGTAGTCGGGAGTTTTAAAATTAGTAAAATTATCATTCGCAGAACTTTTCCTGAAGGATTCATTGAAACATTTTTAGTGGTTTGAAAATAAATATGGCTGGCGCATTATACTGAAGCCGACCTTCCACCACCTGCAATATTTATTTGAATGCGTCTTTATTGAGACGAAAGTTTTTACTGAAAATTGTTGGTAATACACATTTATAATTCGTTAGTTGCTTTTTTATAGTAGTCAAACAATAATTATCAACTTCAGAAAATGCATTATTATTCTTTGGTGAAAATATATTTTAATTTCCAAAACCTACATACACACGTATTTAAATCACTGTTATTATCATTATTTCACAATTTTTTCTCTGAAGTTTTTCTTTGCATTTAACAGCAATTCAATCTCTTTGGAAAATGCAATGGACCCACGCCATGTTTGTGGCTTCTCGCGACCGGTTGATTAATATATTTACATATATTCACACTTATTAACACTTATTCCAACTTCATACATGCATTTACACAATTTACTTAAACTTTTATTGTATTTTTTTGATATTTTGTTAATACCGCCGCAACCAAATACTTGCGGCAAATTTCGGCACGAAAAACTGTCAAAATGTTCGTTCATTCGGTGTTCATAATGCCGATTACCGAACTTCGAAAAATTCGGCGCGCCGTCGGTTGTCATAATGCCGATTTGCCGAAAACGTCATTTCGGTATCGCCGACGGTGTTGGTGATAGTGGCGTATATCTCCATTATCTACAAGTATATTTCCTTCTTTAGGTATAAGGGGCATTTCAGCAAGTTTATGTGCGATTTCTCGTTTAAATATTATTCAGTCTGTTCTTCTATAGTCGTAATTAGGGGAGTATTTGCTATAAATATTTCAAAAGGATTTAGGTTGGAATATCTAGAGACCTCCATTTGTATAACCCTGTGATCGCTGTCATAGTCTATGGTGTTAATGCAGTTTATGGTAATATTTAATTTTTTAAAAGATTAAACTAATTATTTTGTGCAATGCATTTATTTAATCCAAATTTTAAGTAAATTTTGAATTTTTTCCATCACCGTTTGACGATTCATTCGTTTTTATTCCAACTTTGTCGACGGTTTCGTCTGACGATATAACAAAATATGTCTGTACTCATGCTGGCATTGAAGAAAAATTTCTGAAATGCTTTATGCTCACTAAAACCAATGCCAAACTCGATGAATTAAGGAGTGTCAATTTCAAATTGGGCCTTTCATAATGTGTTTACGATAAGGTCCTATCGGCGAATATTTGGCCAGCCAATGTAAAAATTGGGCCTTTCCATTTTTTTCCAATGGCTTTTGGTACAATAAAGCATCTCAACATATATTTCCAAAATGCTTCTGGACTTCACACAAAATCAGCCTCGCTTTTCAACATGAGTTCGCAATCTGACTACGACATCTTCGTCATTATTGAAACTTGGTTGAACTCGAATTTTAATGATAATGAATTTTTTGATTCAAATCTATACATTGTCTACGATGTATTGTGGAACGATATTCCGTCATCCCTTGTCAATTTTGGTTTGGAGACCAAAAATTGACAAGGGATGACGGAAGATCGTTCCACAATACATCATATTCCTACCCTGTCGGAAAAAAAGCAACCAAAAAAACATTGTCTACCGTAAAGATCGTGACTCTTCCAAAACCGGTCTTTCGAGGGGTGGTGGAGTACTTATTGCGGTACATCGTCGGTTTCGTTCACCACTTGTGAATTTGGTTAATACGGACTCACTTCTGGAACCGATCTGTGTATCAGTGCGTGGGATGAGTGAAATATTTATTTGTGCCTCATATTTACCTCCGTCCAGTGTGGACTTGTTATATAAACAACATGTCGATAATATTGTAGATCTAGTTAATAATAATAGTAGTAAGAGTTTTTGTGTTCTAGGAGACTTTAATTTATGTAATTTAGAATGGTCTTCCATTAGTGACAATGCCACTTTACTTGCTAAATCAGTTAATAGCTTTTCTGAAATGTATCTTGTTGACAACTTTGCTGGTGTTAATCTTTTTCAGATAAATAATTTTACTAATAAGCTCTCCAGAATTTTAGATCTTTTTTTGTTAATGACAGCTTAAATTTTTCTCTGAATGAGTGTCTTGACCCTCCTTCATGTTCAAATACACATCATATTCCGCTTGTGCTTTCTCTTGATTTTTACTCGTTTGATACGGTCTCTTCAGATGAACAAGAAATCTGTTTTAGTTTTAGGCGTGGTAATCTCGCAAATGTCGATTTGGAAATTTCCTCCATTGATTGGAACTCTCTCTTCTCTCATGCCAGCGTGGCTGAATGTTTTTCTATTTTTAAAACCGTAACAAATGAAATCTGTCTGGAAAACATACCCCTTAAAAGACAAAAAGCTTATAAAATTCCATGGTATAAAGCCAAATTGAAGAAATTGAAAAATCTTAGGAACAAGTATTACAAAAAATTTAAATCAACTAATTCTGATGTATATAAAGGTAAATATATTCGGTTTTCAAATAAATTTAAATTGCTAAGCAAAATGCTTCAGTCGAGTTACGTTCGAAATTACGAAACGAATATTAAGTCGAATCCCAAGTCCTTTTGGAGTTATGTTAACTCTAAAAGGTCTAGAACAAGACCTTACCTCTGAAGTATTTTAAAATGGGGCACGCGCTTCTGGCTCCTTTGAAGCAACTAACTTATTTTCTAATTTCTTTTGCGCGAATTTCGCACCTGATACTGGCACCTCCAGGAGCTTTTTTAATATACAGGATTCCTCAATTAATTTTGGGGCGCTCGCTTTAAATTTTGATGATGTGCTTGATGGTATTATGCACATCAAACCATCAGCTGAATTCTGTAACTTTGTCTCATCTCAAGACACTAAATTTGAGATTAGAGGCATGAGACATTTTTAGTGACTTGATCCAATTTTAGTATTCTGCAAGCAAAAATCACTAAAATATTCACCAGAGACTGTGGTGAAAATGTACTGAGACAGTCAGCTGTTACATCGTCCAGTTAGGGATAACACACTAACAGCAGACAAATTGCTACCTTGCATTTGTTGATGCCCATCCTGAGCTGCAAAGTAACAAGATTAACCCCACGCGTCCCAAAAGGCTGCAAGAATTGTGGATAGAACTCGCAGAGCAGCTGAATTCTTTAAAGGGACCGACGCGGAGCCCGGCAAAGTGGAAGGAGGTAAGATTCCAAATCTTATAGGTGCATATGTGTGACATTATAATTTTTGTTTGTCTATCAGAATTTGGTTTACTGGAGAAACCAGGTGCGCTCAAGGGCCAGAAAGGCGAAAGTGGATCGTTTGGTAACCAGCGAAGGTCCCCTAATCCAAAATGAAGTCACTGAAATGGAGGAAAGGGCGTTGAGCACTCTTGTGACCGTTGCGGTGGAAGGGATGCCAAATATTTCGACCATTGGTACGGAGGTATGTATGTATGTTTTCCTGATTTGCATAAGTGCAGAATATGTACATACATTTTGCAAATCGAAAACATTTATATGATGATCGATAGTGTTTATAACCTGCGAGTTTAACAATATATATTTTTTTGGTCTTGTCATATTTTAGGATGAAGATATCATTGTGTGTGACCCCGATGCTCCAACAGTTGATACAGAGGTATGTATGTATGCTTGTCCATGCTCATATAAATATACAGAAATGCTGAGGTATATTTTGTCAGGGATGGGCGCTATACATATACAAAAATGCTTAGGTACCCTGGCAGCCAATTATTTACTTATTTACCAAAAAACCTACGGAATGCCCAAATTATTAAAAAAATATCCACATTTCTAAAAACATCCAATAAATAAAATAAATTAATTAAAATAAATTAAAATAAAATAATTAAAACTTTTTTCACTTTTCAGGATGAAATAATGCCACATTTTACGAGTTCAATACGTCATCAACTTCACGGCGTGGTACAACAAAGAAAAGCTCCGAAGCTATGTTCTGCGAACTGATGATGTTGATGACGGAAAGGAATTTAGAAGAGAGAGAATATCGCCAAAAATCCTTGAAATGTATGGAGGGTTTTTCAAGTGCTATGAGTAGCATAGCCAGCAGCCTGAAAACTCTTACTGAAAATAGCGGTAGAAAAGAGTAAACAAAGCAACCAAGTGCACTGAAAAAAGTTGTATAGTAGGTTTTTCCAGTATAATGGGAATAATATCTTCTGATATTTTACGAAAAATTCCCTATATTTACACGAAAAATTATCAAATGATTTTTATATCATGATCCATTCGCGATTTACCGGAAAAACTCACTGCACAACTTTTTTTCTTGGTTCACTGTAAAAAGACAAGCAATTGCGTTCGCTTAAGATTTCAGACGTTCTACTTCAATTTCTGAAGTTTTAATTAGAAGCAATTGTTTGGTTAAATCTTATGCCCAGCGAAATTGAAGTTACCTGAAAAGTTGAAGACTGTAGTTACGTACCTTTAAAACAAAAACAAAGCAATTGATTTCGGAAGTGTGATTTAATTTGTATGAATTAAAATTAAAGCAGAAGGTCTGAAATCTTAAGCGAAAAACAATTGCTTCGTTTTTATAATAATAATAATATAATAATACAATGGCGCTATTATAACTCTGACGAGTTTTATGGCCGAGCTTCTCTCCCAATTCGAGGTGTGCTCCTTTTCGTTTTTCCTACTAATTGGGTGGACCTACAGTTTTATGCCGGCTCCGAACGGCGAATGCATTTTTTGTGAGAAGCTCTTTCATGGCAGAAATACTCTCGGAGGGTATGCCGCCCACTGCCGAGAGGTGACCGCTGCTCTTAAAAAATCCAATAATTGCTTTGGTTAATTTAATTACTGCCTTTTTATACACCTAAAATATTTGCAACAATGCTCGTAAGTTACTATTAATAATATGATTTTTGATTTGAAGTTTTAAAAATGTGAATAATTAAATAGCATATATTTTTTAATTTTGAGATAGTTTTATATTATTTTTTAACCTTTTTTCTTTACATGTATACATATGTACATTAGAGCAACAATGCTCGTAAGTTACTATTAATAATATGATTTTTGATTTGAAGTTTTAAAAATGTGAATAATTAAACAGCATATACTTTTTTAATTTTGAGATAGTTTTATATTATTTTTTAACCTTTTTTCTTTACATGTATACATATGTACATTAGGGTATCTCGTCTTTGTATGAGAAATTATTGATGTGTAAATATCTTTATTTTCGGTAGGGGTAAAATTTGCGTTATCAAATACGAAAGCGAATCCAAATAGGAACCAGATCCGCAGTCAGAACCGGATCCGAAACCGAATACTTGACCAAATGCAAAAACGAACATGAAACCTAAAATGGCACTTGTGATGCCGTAGCTCGAAGCAAATTTTGTCATACATAGGCGTACACTTTTTTACATATCGTTATGCAATTCGCTTATGCAAATCTGCCGAGCTCTTCTGCCTTGGGAAAAATACTCGTTGGACTGTGTCGGTATATGAATACCTGATAAATCAGGAGTGGGGTCTTCAATAAATATGTTTTCATCCGTCTCGTAAATGCCTCGTTTTTGCAAAATATTTTGGAAAATTGCGCATGCGTATATAAACGACGAGGCACTTCCATGTGAATATTTTAAAACACGCTCTTTTGATAAACACCGGAAGCGTGATTTCAGGACTCCAAGTGCCCGTTCAACAGTGTTTCTGGCCTTTATATGGACCTTATTATAATTCTCTTCGCTGTCAGACGAAGGGTTGGGAATTGGTGTGTAGCCGATTCCGTGATATAGGTACGCACTATTTGATTAATAAAAATACATAGTTATTCGATATTAAGAAAGCTAAAACTTCGTAAACTAACAGTTATCAGTGTCGTATATCGATATGAACCGCTATCGATAACTAAATAACAGCGCTACTATTAAAAGAATCGCTGCTTTAGCACATCTCCATTTCTTCGTGTGTTGCTTTTCTTCATTCGTTCGCTTCCCTCTAAATTGCTGAGCATCGCGCCATTTCCTCTAGTCTTAAGTTATTTTCACTTCTTAAATATATTAAATAAATATTTCGTTAATACAAAGACGTGTGCATTTATTACATTTCTGGCGACGAAAGGAAAAAAAAAAAAAAAAACCAGGTGGTATGGCCCAAGATGGAAATGCAAGTTTGCTGGTCGGTACTTCACTTGTAGGTACCGCCCCACGATTCGATCACGCCGTAAGCAAATGGAAAATTTTTCATGTCCAGCTAAAGCAATTCTTTATTGCTAACGAAATTGAAGACGAAAAAATACGGAAGGCGGTGTTACTGACAGCACTTACGGAGAAGTCATACATCCTGTTGCAGAATCTACTGAATCCAAGGAAGACGGAAGACGTAACGACAACATATGAACATTGTGTGGAGGCGCTTGAACAGTATTTTAAGCCATCCTCGTCTGGATTTGCAGAAAGGTGCAAATTTTATAGCGCAACCAAAGCTACAACAGAAAGTATAAGCGAATGGGCTGTCCGAGTGCGATCATTAGCAATTTCATGTCAGTTTGGCAATTATTTGGAGAACGCAATGAGGGATAAATTTGTAATGGGCTTGGAGAAAGGTCCAGGTCGCGATAAGATTTTTCTCGAAGACGTGGCTAACTGCACATTTCAGAAAACGGTCGATATCGCAAAAGCAACGGAATATATACAACAACAACACTCTCGGCCAGAGGAAAAACAGCAAGATCACCTGTTATATATTAGAAACAAGAAGAAGAATACCGGCAAACAACACAATGGCAACCAGCAACAACCGCGAAGGCAGCAGCAGAGGGATGGATACAGTCAGCTCCGGCATACATGTACGGTTTGTGGTTATAAGAACCACGAAGCGAGTAAGTGCAAATATAAAGAGTATAAGTGTAACAAATGTAATAAAAAGGGACATTTAGCTAAGATTTGCAAGAGCAAGGTAGATGAAAAAGAGGTTTACTATGTGCAGAATCAAGAAGAAAGTTTGTTTAATTTAAAAGGTTCAGATTCAATGGATGACAGTCCTATATATGCTACAATTTTTATTAAGAAAAAGTCGTTCAAATGGCAATTAGATTCTGGTTCTCAAAATAATGTAATTTCGGTTGATACATATGAACGGTATTTTGGCGAATGTGAGCTTAAGAATGCAAACGTAATATTAAAAACGTACAATGGGTCTGTGATTAACCCAGTGGGTGTGTTTACCATAGAGGTGGAGTTCAAGGGCAAAGTTCAGGTTTTGCCAATATTGGTAGTCCGAAATGGGGGTCCACCGTTACTCGGTAGGAATTTTATGCGCGCATTTTATATCAACATGACGTCCCTGAATTACATAAGTGACACAAATGAAAATGAGATTTTAAAACAGTTTGCTCAACTTTTTGATGGAAGCTTGGGATGTTTTAGAAAAGAGAAGGTGACTTTAAGATTGAAAGACGATTCAGTACCAAAATTTTTTAAGCCGCGGCCGATCGCATTAGCTTTGCAAAAGAAAGTAGATAACGAGATTCAGAAGTTGGTAAATATGGGGGTTTTGAAACCGGTTGATTATTGTGAGTGGGGAACACCGATAGTGCCTGTTTTAAAGAAAAATGGTGACATAAGGATATGTGGCGATTTTAAAGTCACGTTAAATCCGCAGTTGGTTATAGAACAATACCCTTTGCCTCGCATAGAGGATATATTTTCCAAACTTCATGGTGGTGTAGAATTTACCAAGCTCGATCTATCAATGGCTTACCAGCAATTCCAGTTAGATGAGCATTCCCAAAAACTAACTACGATCTCTATATCTAAAGGACTTTTACAGTACACGCGACTTATTTACGGCCTTTCTTCTGCACCTGCAATTTTTCAAAGGAGCATGGATAAACTCTTTTCAAGTATCGAGGGATTAGTTGTCTTTTTAGACGATATTTTGATCACCGCGCCAAATCGTGAGTTGCATATTAAAACGTTAGTAAAAGTGCTACAAATATTACAAGATGCAGGGCTCAGACTAGCTCCTGATAAGTGTCAATTTTTTGTCAAAAAAATAAAATATTTTGGTCATGTTATAGATGTAAATGGGTTGCATCAGGATCCCGAGAAAACGCGCGAAATAGCAAACATGCCAAATCCCACAAATAAAAAGGAATTGAGATCATTTTTGGGAGTAATAATTTTTTTTAGGAATTTCGTCTCAGATATAACGGAAATAGCAGCACCTCTATACGATTTGTTAAAGGCCAACGCCGAGTTTAGATGGACTGAGAAGCACACGACGTTAGTAGAAATGCTTAAGACTAGGTTAAAGCATAATGTCTGTCGTGCTCACTACAACCCCGATCTAAAAACGAGGCTGACGGTAGATGCAAGCCCTGTAATCAGCAGTGTTGACACAAATCAAAGAGGGACAGGAGCTTACTATTAATAGTGCATCTAGGAAGCTCTCCGATACGGAGAAACGATATTCTCAACTTGACAGGGAAGCTTTAGCGATTTTGTTTGGCATTAGAAGATTTCATCATTATTTATTTGGTAGACATTTTACCCTTGTGACGGACAACAAGCCACTGCACCATATTTTTGGTAATAAGAAGGGTATACCAGTAATGGCTGCAAATAGATTACAAAGGATCGCCATAGTCCTATCAGGATATGATTATGACATCGCGCACATTAAATCGGATGAAAATGTGGCTGACTTTTTCTCTCGTCATCCGAGCGGAGAAGAGGAGGAAATTTTATCAGAAAATATAGGGTTAAACTATTTTCGTGAAATAAGTGTCTTACCCGTGAACGAAGAGCTTATAAGGAAAGAATCAAACGCCGATCCAGTAATTTCAAAGGTAATGAACTTTGTACGAAATAAATGGCCAAGTAAGTGCTCCGATCCAGAACTAATGCCATTTTTTACGCGAAAATTAGAATTATCAGTAGAAAATGATTGCCTTTTTTGGGGTCATCGCATAACGATCCCTAGCGGGTTACAGAAAAGGGTATGTGAGTTTTTACATGCATCTCACATGGGCATAAATAAGATGAAATCGATGGCTAGGGAATGTTGTTGGTGGCCGGGTCAGTCGCGCGATGTAGAGAATCTAGTAAAGGGGTGTGATGCATGCCTTGCAATTAGAGATAACCCACCGGAACAAAAGCTGATTTCTTGGAATTGGCCGGAGAAACCATGGTCTAGGATACACATTGATTTTTTTGGTCCGATATTTAATCGCTGTTTTTTAATCGTGGTAAACAGTTTTAGTAAATGGGTAGAGTGCGTAGACATGGGCAGAAATACAACCAGTTGTGCTACAATTAGGGTTTTAAGGGAGCTTTTTGCACGCTTTGGGCTACCACAGACCTTAATTTCGGATAATGGCACAGCGTTTGTATCGCGTGAGTTCAGGCAGTTTCTAAAAGATAATGGTATCGAACACTTGACCACACCAGTGGGAAATCCAGCTACCAATGGGCAAGCGGAAAATAGTGTGAAAACGGTTAAAAATGCATTGAAAAAAAATTTGTATCGATCGGAAATTTCTAATTGTGAAATAGTACTTAACAGATTACTATTAGATTATAGAAATACAGTACATGTAAGCACTGGGGTGTCTCCGGCGCAGCTGATGTTCAACCGGCAATTGAAAACAAGATGCGATTTATTAAATTCAAAGCGTCAAGTCGTCTCAGAAGATTTAGAAACGGTACGGCAACATGTAAAAGCTAAGCAACTCAAACAGCCAGAGTACTACAAAGGTAAGAAGTCAAACGAATTTGAAGTTAACGATGACGTAATGGTTAAAGATTATTCAGTCCCAGGCAAGGTGTCATGGGCACGCAGTGTAGTATTGCGAAAGCTAGGCAAACAAACTTATGTTGTGAAAATAGGTAGCTCAGGAAAAATTTGGAAGCGTCATTCGAATAAAATAATAAAGTGTAATAAACCTGACGAAAATTCTTACGTTCCTAGTATCTTGCTGAATCGCACTGAAAGATTTCAGGTTGACCATTTGTTGCCTACTGGGGATACCACCAAAAAAATTAAGCAAGTAAATACAGATGTTTCACAGAACGCAAATGGCCAAGAAGACCCTGGTACAAATGCAACAGAGCTTAACGGCCATAGGTATTATTTACGGGCTCGAAATAAGCCCTAACAACTCTCGCTCATTGTAAGGCGCAAGCCTTGACAATTTAAAGGGGGGGTATTGTCGTATATCGATATGAACCGCTATCGATAACTAAATAACAGCGCTACTATTAAAAGAATCGCTGCTTTAGCAGATCTCCATTTCTTCGTGTGTTGCTTTTCTTCATTCGTTCGCTTCCCTCTAAATTGCTAAGCATCGCGCCATTTCCTCTAGTCTTAAGTTATTTTCACTTCTTAAATATATTAAATAAATATTTCGTTAATACAAAGACGTGTGCATTTATTACAATCAGTAAGATTTAAACGAAAAAAATTGCCAGCTGAAGTTTTCGCAGCGGAAAAGTGCTCAGCAGATGCAGTGAAAGCATGCATCGCGCCCGCGCCCATAACGATGCGCCGTATCTTTAGGTCGCCAGCTGAGCACTTTTCCACCACGGAAACTACAGCTGACGTTTTTTTTTTGTTAAACTGGTACCGTCTACTATCACCTCCTCAAATTTCAGCTCTCTTAATATAACTTCAGAATTCGCCTATTTTTGACATGTTGGGGGGCGCAGCTAACGTACTTCCCCCCACCCCAAAGTCAGCTGATTAGTTTTTTCTGTTTCCTTGCATCAAAAACAAAGTATACACAAAGTCTCAGTGCTCTTAAATGAGTTTTTTTTTTTTTTTTGAAATTTTGCGGTTTTGGGTGGCTGCCCCGGCCACACCCACCGCTACCATGGCAGCTGACGTTCACCTCGTTTATTAGCAACACGAGGCCAACATTACCTGAAAATCTTAGCTCTCTTAAAATGTTTCACTCAAAATGCCAGCTGGCTCCCGGACTAATATTCATGTTGAACTACTCCAGGCGTTGTCGATGGTGGTGCAACTATTGCCACATGAGTGCAATCAATTGCGCCTATTACACCCTTTATTCCGAATTTGTTATGAAATCTAAATGAATTTTTGAAAAAATATATACATCTTTACTTATATTACAAATACGAAAGTGAGTTTGATAGTTTGTCCTCTGAGAGTTCAGAACCAACTTACCCCCGCTTAATGCCATTGTACTGCTCAAATGTGCTGGGGCACTTTATTTCGTAGTGTTTCCTCTCAACAACAAGCTTACAAATAGCTGCAATACTGCGAGATACACTGGACTGACTCATTGCCACGAAATGGCTATTTCCAACACAGCTCTGATAAGAACCATTTGATAAAAAATATAGTGCTGCAATAAACTGCAAGGAGAACACTCATCACAAAACACATATTCCTATATAAAAGCACTAGCCTTACCAGAATTTCAAATGGAATGCGTGATTGTCGAATACTTTCATCGTATAATTTCAATTCCTGTATGATATCCCAACATAAAGTCTTCGGAAATCTGAGGAATTTTTTGAAAACATCTTCTTCAAGCAAGAGGGGATCTTCCGAGTCCCGCAATCTTGAGAGGATAATTCGTGGATCATTTCTATATTGCGGAACAATTTAAATTATTCACAATTTTCAAACAATTTTGTTTAAATTACTTACCTTTCTTCATTTTGTCGCTTTTTTAATATCAAATAAACACATAACATTTCTTCCTCCATTTTTGTTTATTAATTTGTATCAATTTGCACGATTTTTTTTTTCACCTCACTATTTTGTTTATTTTATGACCTCCTCGCCACCAGGTCACTAATTAGTGAGATATTTTTTGAGACTTGAGACGTGAGATGGCTTACTGAATACCGAATAGTCTCAAAATCAATCTCACCAAGAAAAAGTCTCAAATAGTCTATATTAGTGACTAGAGACTGCTTACAGAATTCAGCTACATATTTAAATACAGATGTTGATGGCTTGTCATCTCATCTTCTAAAGAACTGCCTTGCTTATGCAAAGCCGATCCTTTTAATTTTCAACAAGTCACTTGAGTGTGGTGACTTTATCGATGCCTGGAAGGTTGCCGCTATTAGTCCTGTTTACAAAAGTGGAAACAGAAGTAATATCTGTAATTACAGGCCTATTGCTAAGCTGTCAACTATCTCTAAGTTATTTGAATACATTGTAAAACAAAATATATATTTCGCGGTTAAACATTTAATATCTGACAGCCAGCACGGTTTTATGTCTGATAGATCCACCGTCACGAATTTAGCGATTTTTTCAGAGTTTTGCATATCAGCTTTTTATGATTATCTTCAAGTTGACACTGTATACACTGACTTTTCTAAAGCGTTTGATAAGGTCAGTCACTCAGTGCTGGTACATAAATTGTCATTTTTGGGGTTTCACTCAACATTTCTGACGTGGATTAAATCGTACCTTCATCATCGTGAATGTGTTGTCGTTGTTGACAATACGCGTTCTTACCCTTTCATAGCCTCATCTGGAGCCCCACAGGGTAGCATTTTAGGCCCGTTATTATTCGTAATTTTTATTAATGATATTTCTACTTGCTTTAAAAGCTGTAATTTTCTTCTGTATGCTGATGACCTGAAGCTTTACACAACAATCTCTAGTGCTGCCGACTCTTTCAAAATCCAGTCAGACTTAAACAAACTCACAGATTGGTGCTCTACCAATGGCTTACAGCTAAACATTAGTAAATGTCTTCATACCTCTCTATTATTCCTACATGTTATTACATTAGTGAATCAAGACCCAAGACTTGCACCGAAATTACTGATTTAGGCGTAGTTTTTTACTCTAAATTTACTTTTAGCAGCCATATAAACTATATAAATGCAAAGGCCTACTCAAATTTGGCTTTTATTCGCCGTTTCAGCCAAGAATTCACTGATCCCTACACTCTTAAATTATTGTTCACTTCTCTAGTTCGTTCTAAACTAGAATACGCAGCCTTCATTTGGAGACCGTATCATGCCAGCCATACTAATCGAATTGAACGGGTTCAAAAATCGTTTCTTCGATTTGCTTTGAGGAATCTCAATTTCTCTGTTCCTCTTCCCTCATACCAAGCTAGGTCTATGCTTATTAATTTAAAATCTCTTCAGTGCAGAAGAACATCCTTGTCACTCATTTTCATCTTCGATATTATAAATCAACTAGCAAATACCCGTCACACTTCGCTGCGACAAATCACACTATGCCACTCCCTTCCCTATCGTTATCCCCACCAGTCAGCATTTCCCGTTCCCCATATCTCTTCCTTCTCTTATACTACTCTCTCTCTCTCTCCCCGTCTCACGTTCCTTATCAACAACTTTCCATGGCCATCCGGTGCTCATATCGGTGTACATCATGATTACTAATATATTTTGGATAATCAACTGGAAAATTGGAATGGAATGAACTCTCTATTGAAGCTCTGATTGATACCTTTAATTTGATACCAACAATGCCCAAAAATATTTCGGGGGCTATTTAGGCCCATTGGTTGGCCTCAATCCCGGGAACCGATTGAGGTATCCGTATAGTGTAAAATATATATGGCTACCCTGATCAGCACCTTTAATTTGATACCAATATTACGAAAAAATATTTGGGATCATCCGGGTCCACGTTTTGGTCTCTATCTAGAGAACCGACTGGAAAATTGGAATGGAATGAACTCCCTATTGAAGCTCTGATTGATACCTTTAATTTGATACCAATATTGCGAAAAAATATTTGGGGCCATCCGGGTCCACGTTTTGGTCTCTATTTGGAGCACCAACTGGAAAATTGGAATGGAATGAACTCTCTATTGAAGCTCTGATTGATACCTTTAATTTAATACCAATAATAGTCAAAAATATTTCGGGGGCTATTTAGGTCCATGTTTCGGCCTCAATCCCGGGAACCGATTGAGATATCCGTATAGTGTAAAATATATATGGATACCCTGATCAGCACCTTTAATTTGATACCAATATTACGAAAAAATATTTGGGGTCATCCGGGTCCACGTTTTGGTCTCTATCTAAAGAACCGACTGGAAAATTGGAATGGAATGAACTCCCTATTGAAGTTCTGATTGATACCTTTAATTTGATACCAATAATGGCCAAAAATATTTCGGGGGCTATTTCGGTCCATGTTTCGGCCTCAATCCCGGGAACCGATTGAGATATCCGTATAGTGTAAAATATATATGGATACCCTGATCAGCACCTTTAATTTGATACCAATAATGGCCAAAAATATTTCGGGGGCTATTTAGGTCCATGTTTCGGCCTCAATCCCGGGAACCGATTGAGATATCCGTATAGTGTAAAATATATATGGATACCCTGATCAGCACCTTTAATTTGATACCAATATTATGAAAAAATATTTGGGGTCATCCGGGTCCACATTTTGGTCTCTATTTGGAGCACCAACTGGAAAATTGGAATGGAATGAACTCTCTATTGAAGCTCTGATTGATACCTTTAATTTGGTACCAATAATGGTCAAAAATATTTCGGGGGCTATTTAGGTCCATGTTTCGGCCTCAATCCCGGGAACCGATTGAGATATCCGTATAGTGTAAAATATATATGGCTACCCTGATCAGCACCTTTAATTTGATACCAATAATGCGAAAAAATATTTGGGGTCATCCGGGTCCACGTTTTGGTCTCTATCAAGAGAACCGACTGGAAAATTGGAATGGAATGAACTCCCTATTGAAGTTCTGATTGATACCTTTAATTTGATACCAATATTGCGAAAAAATATTTGGGGCTATCCGGGTTCACGTTTTGGTCTCTATTTGGAGCACAAACTGGTAAATTGGAATGGAATGAACTCTCTATTGAAGCTCTGATTGATACCTTTAATTTGATACCAATAATGGCCAAAAATATTTCGGGTGCTATTTAGGTCCATGTTTCGGCCTCAATGCCGGGAACCTATTGAGATATCCGTATAGTGTAAAATATATATGGATACCCTGATCAGCACCTTTAATTTGATACCAATATTATGAAAAAATATTTGGGGTCATCCGGGTCCACGTTTTGGTCTCTATCTGGAGAACCGACTGGAAAATTGGAATGAAATTAATTCTCTATTGAAGCTCTGATTAACATCTTTAATTTGATACCAATAATGCAGAAAAATATTTCGGAGGAATCTGGGTCCATATTTTGGCCTATATCTCGGGAAGGGGTTGAGATACCAGAATTAAATGTGGTCATAATTTCAATCTAATACCAGGTGATCATTGTGTCAAAATTTGAATATGATCGGCCCGGTAGTTTCGCCGTCCATAGGGAACAAACATACAAACAAACAAACAAACAAACAAACTTTCATCCTTATATATATAGAAGAATTACGAAAAAATATTTGCGGTCATCCGGGTCCACGTTTTGGTCTCTATCTAGAGAACCGACTGGAAAATTGGAATGGAATGAACTCCCTATTGAAGCTCTGATTGATACCTTTAAATTGATACCAATAATGCAGAAAAATATTTCGGAGGAATCTGGGTCCATATTTTGGCCTATATCTCGGGAAGGGGTTGAGATACCAGAATTAAATGTGGTCATAATTTTAATCTAATACCAGGTGATGATCGTGTCAAAATTTGAATTTGATCGGCCCGGTAGTTTCGGCGTCCATAGGGAACAAACATACAAACAAAAAAACAAACAAACAAACAAACAAACTTTCATCCTTATATATATAGATTATCGGCACGGCCTGGCTCACTGAGCTGGTGCTGAGAACAAGCTTCTCACACGTATTTAATCCGTGAGTTTCATGCGAGCGCAATAATTAAAACCGAACAAAGTGCTTAGTATCATTCGGTTTGCCTTTCTAGCAGGTCGATGGCGGATCAAGCAATGCGTGTATGTTTCCTACATACGTATATATGTTTGTTTGTAGGTATGCAAACATATATACGTGTTTTCATACGTACGCCCGCACATCATTGGACAAACGTCTGTTGTCAACAACAATCTGACATCAACTGATGGAATGCTAGCGGCTGCCGACATTGCCCGACAACGCTCTCTCACTAATACACATTAATAATTTCTTTGCATGTATTGGAATGCCGATAACTGTTATAAATGGTGTGGTGGATGCGCCATACCTGTTGGAACGTATTTGTTTCCATACTCCCCACCGAACTCTCCGGAATAGTAATATTTTTTATACAGAGAATGTGCGAACATTATATGCTTCAAATGCACCGAGCACTCACTGAATTCAACAGCCTTGCTAATTCCTTTTCTGTTGATTTTTCAACTTCCAGAGCTAAATTTAAGATTTTAATTAAAGATATAACCATGTGAATTTTCAATTTATTATTATTTTACATTATTTTCTAAGTAGTCTGTAAGTACTTGTGTACACTTAGATTACCTTTGCATTCAAATAAATAAACATATTAGTTTTTTCTATTTTACTACTATGTTTGAGGTAGAACATACACACCAAATCAAACAAATAAATGTGTGGACAAGTCAACTAATCAAAAATGGGCTCATTTTCGGGGACTTTATCAAAAAGTGCTCAGGCTTGTCTGGTAGGGTAAATGTAAATGTAAATCAAGGCCCGCAAAATAAATAATTTTCTACTGCAACCAAATTTTCAAGTTGCAAAATTGCAATGCTTTATTTTTCAATTCATATAATAAAATATGCTGTATTCTTAAAGGTTCTACTAAATCTTCAGTTATAACTTACGCTCCATCATTGCATACCTTAACAAGTTTAGTTGTGTACTTTTGAAAAAATTTCGAAAATGATATCAACTATTTCTCAATGAATATTCTTCAAATGAATTTTTAATGCATATTTTTTACACTAAAAACTCCTTATAGATATTTTTTTTGTTATTGAAATTTCCAATATTTTACATTGGTGAATCCAAATTAATTTATAAAACATTTTTTCAAGTTAAAAATTCCTTAGTAATACATTTTTTTATAATTATTCAAATATTTATTTTATTTTCAAAGCGTTGCTACATTTGTGCGCTTACCCCATATGCTTAATTTACACCACGGTTGTATAAATCTCTCTGTTCTCACTAACACAATCTCAGTTTTAGTTTTGCCGGGGTCTGATGTAAATCATAGCTATCCAAAAGCGACTCATACTCATACTCGTATGAGCAATGAGTGTTAACAGATATTCTTATGCTCTTCAAATCAGTCGCTATTTTGACAGCGAAGAAGAAACACAAGTACAGACTGCCCTTGTTTGTTGTTTATGTCACAGTGCGCTCTTGTATATGATTATGACCAAACCTTTTTTATGATACAAAAATGATTTGGTGGGATGCAATGCCTGTTATTTCCACTAAAAGAATTCGGAGCATAATATCAAAGGCATAATAAGCGATAATTTTCATGATAACAATTATAATGCCATTATATTGCCGATTTCTTTTAAAATGATCTTTTTTAATATGAATTTTTACAACTTTCCTAAAAGCTAGAGCTTTTCATGGATTTCGTATGTTGTAAGCAGGAAAAATTAGTCTCCTAAACTATTTTCCGATATTTTTTAATCTCGCACTATTTATTTAACAATTAAAATTTCGATGAATCTTAAATAAAACATCGATTGCATTAATGAAATTTTCAGGAATTATTGCTAAATATTTTTATTTTAGTAAAATGATAATTATCCTTATAAATAAACAAACATTTACTTTTTCGACCTTTTACGTAAATTTCTATCAATGAAAATTAAAGCAATAATTTAGATATGTAGAAAATATAAGCTTCTTTTAATTTTTATGTTAAAAATTCCTTATATATATATTTTTCTTTATTATTACCTATATTGTACGTGGATAAATTCAAATGAAATTTTACACATATTTTTTAAGTTAAGTGTTTTCCATATTCGTTACGTTTGCCTCGTGTTCTTTGTTCTTACCCCACTGTAGCAAATATTTCTCATTCTCAATAACACACTCTCATTTTATTTTTGGACAGCTATGAAGTAAATGTAAATGCCATGCAGTAAATATTAGCTGAGTTCCCGTGGCAGTGATCCAGATCAGGATACAAATTTTGCAAGCAAATTCGACAACAATTTTGTGATCCTAGTATTTATCTTGATCAAAACAACCTACTACAATCTATACGGATCCGAAATTGATACAGATAAACGTCAGGATCACAGAATTATTGTTGCATTTGCATGCAAACTTCTTATCCGGATCTGGATCACTGCAACGGGAACTCGCCTATTGTTTCTATCCAAGCCAAAAACAACCTTTTTCACTCTGATGCTTATAATCGACTGACTCTATTTCTACATTCCACAAGGCAGTGTTGCCAGATTATACAGTCCCACCGGAAAACGGCAGTTTTCCAATACGTTATAAATAGTTAGACATATAAAATAATTTTCAATGAATACATAACTAATTATTATTAGTGTATAATGGCAAAATACATATCTTCTGGACTGGTCTTCGTAAAATGTTGTTCGGAGGTTGGGCTGATATCAAGCGCACCAGATTGTTCTTGCTCGGGTTGAGCAGAATTACTCGACTCATGGCCCACTGTGCTGGAGGAAATTTTTCGCTCTTCAAAAGTACTAATTGCCCCATTTGTAATAGTTTTGACTCTCGCCGCCATTTCTTGCGCTCTTGCCGTGTTGGTAGATATTCGTTTTGCTATATTTTCCAAAATGATTGCCGCATACGTTGCCTTGATTCTATGCTCTAGCCATGGGTAATGGCGCAATTTTTTTGGCGCTGATACAATAACGCCAGCGCCAACCGTGGCGCCAACTCACGGTACTGGCGCAATAACACCTTTAGCGCAATTGTCATCGAATAATCGATAAATAACATTTTTTCGCTTGTTACTGTTTACCATCCCCGTTTTATTTCTTTTGGCGCAATTCTGCTTACATATACGAGGGCACAATTAATTTTAATTTTCATAATCATTTGGAAAAATATTCCGTATATATGTGAAAATATGCTGGAAATTAGAGTCACTTAGATCACTATCAAGCACACATAATTGTGACGTTGTCATACGTATACATATACTATGATCAGCGTTGCCGTTTTAGCCATTTGGTGGCTAGATTTAGCCACCGCCATGTTTTTTTAGCCACCAAAATTTCGGTTTTGCCACTAGCCACGTTTTTAGCCACCGCTTGTATAGCCCAAATTACATCACCGATGTGGCAGCGGGCAACGACGGTTTTCGAAATCAGCTGATGCGTCTAATATGAGCAGTGACAATTAAATTCTCTCCCGCTTGCTGGCATCAAAGTACGGAAACACAAAATTAGTAAAAATATATTACATTGGATAGTACGGAAACAGACATAAGTTCACATCAACACTTAGAAGTTGGCTGCGATTCAAGGCAGCGGCAGCGAATTTAGAATTTGGGCTAAACGGAGCGGTGCTGCCAGCTGCCTCTGCTGTATTATGTGCCGCTTCATTGCAAACCGTAGTTTCTAAAAATCAGCTGATTTAGAAAATCGATCGGTGCTACTGCCACAGCGCTATTATAATTCCGGCTTAATGAACCATAATTTTGCACATAGGAAGGATGTGGTAACGCTAATTGAATTCAGCGATTAAATCGATTTAAGTGTTTAAAAACAAAACAAGTAACGCGACTATCGATAAATGCCTGTTGATACTCGCTAGTGGAATAGTATACTGTCGATGAAAGTCCGTATAAAGATCTAACTGACTTTGTATATTGTTGGCTACTTCTACCACTTAGCAACGACGAAATGGAAAGAACCTTTTCCGTAATGAATATTGTCAAAACCAAAAATCGAAACAAAATGAATCATACAATGTTGAATGCAATTTTAACTATAAGATATGGCTTAAAGAATGTAAAACAATGTTGCAAATTAATGAAGAAAGAATTAATTTATGAAGAGAAAGTGTCAATTAGTGATGACGACATAATGATAGATATTGAATGTGATATCTAGTTTTTTTTTTTAGATATAGTTAAGTACATAGTATCTATTATATAAAAATAAGTCGCGTTTTCCTCCCTGACGCTATAACTCCAGAACGGCTGGACTGAATTAAATGAAATTTTGCACGTATTTTTCGATTGAGCCCGACATGGTTTGTGGCCAAGAAAGTATAAGAATCCGGGAAGGTTTTGGAGATATTCCACAAAATGTATACCAGGGTAACCCTATAACGGGTTCGTACGAAATAAAAGGTGTTGACGAGTGCTTGAACATGGTGTAGTTATTGGTCCCATATAAGACCCCGTATTCGAGGTATTTCCCGAAATATGAACCAGGTTTGACCCCAGACGGGTTTTCTACAAAATAGGTATCAAATAAAAGGTGTTGTGAGTATTTAAAGAAGAGATGATTTTCAAGATCCTATGCGACCCGTTTTCCGACATATCGACCAAAATGTGGACCAGTTGTGACCCTAGAAGGTGTGGAGGGATAGGCATAGGGATAGAGATTAGGTATTAGGTATTAGGGATAAGGATAGAGATAGGTATATGGATTAGGGATTAGGGAGTAGGGATTAGGGGTAGCGATAGGGATAGGGGTAGGGATATAATGGTGAGCAACACGGTAATCTAGGACTTTTCCTTTAGAGCCTATACACACTTGCGACTCAATCGATTTAGTCGAATGTTGATTTGCATGGGAATGTATGGAAGCATTCACACTACATTCAATTAGTTGTACAACTGAAACAGTTGGATTTGCAGCCCAATTTCATTCCAACTGAAACAGTTGTACAACTGCTTGATCAGCAAGGCGCCCTTCTACGTATTCACACTTGAGACAATTTAGTCGAACGACTACAACAACAACAGTGATATTCGTAGTGGAAAGAGTTGCCATGCTGACAGCACTACTTTTATTTCACTTTTGGTAAATTGTAGAGATTGAATATTTCAATTAATATTTTCAAAATGTTTAAAAACAAAAGGTTCGTTTCTTATTAACTACACCATTTCCAGATGGATTTTAGAAAGCGTTAACTGGATTTTAGAAAGGGGAAATTGGATTTTAGAAATGTCAGTTGGATTTTAGAAAGGGGAAATTGAATTTTAGAAATGTCAATTGGATTTTAGAAAGCGTTAAAATGATTTTAGAAAACAAAATTGGATTTTTGAAATCGTGAATTGGATTTCAGAATGTGCGTTTAAAATAAATTTTACACAGAATTTTTCGAATAGAAATTCTTTATTGCGTATGAAAGTATAAATTAATAATTATATAAATTTTCGAAAGTCCAATTTACAGTTTCTAAAGTCCAATTTCCCTTTTCTAAAATCAAATCGACATTTCTAAAATCCAATTTTCCCTTTCTAAAATCCATTTGGCTATTTTAAAATCTAATTTCCCCTTTCTAAAATCCAATTGACATTTCTAAAATCTAATTTCCCCTTTCTAAAATCCAATTGACATTTCTAAAATCCAATTTCCCCTTTCTAAAATCCAATTGACATTTCTAAGATCCAATTTCCCCTTTCTAAAATCCAGTTGACGCTTTCTAAAATCCATCTGGAAATGGTGTAGTTATAGACAAGAATTATCTAACTAAGGATATTTACTTCCGTTTTCATATGTTTCTTGATGTTGTTGTTCTCTTAAAATGTCATTAATCGCATTTTAAAATAGAAATAATGAAAATGAAATTTCATGAAAATTATTAATGGCTGATTTTTACTATTTTTCCGTTTCTTGTACTTCTGTTCGTTTCGCCTTTATGAGCGTAATTCCTTCCGTTTTTCTCTTTTCATTTACTTGACAGCTAGTTGCTAGTTTAATAAGAAACAAAGCCAAACAATGTATGCACTTTTTGTTTATTTTATTGTTTTTTATTTATTAATCAAGTTGACAGCTGACAAGAAGGTGCTTTCATGTAAGAATGCAGATAAACTTTAACAATTTAATACTTCATCACTTTATATGAAGACCACTAATGTAAAATTTGCTGAGTAAAATGTGAACATTGGCAACACTATGTCATTGTCAATCGCACGACTATTTAGTCTCAAGTGTGAATAGCTGCCACCGATTCGACTAAATAGTTGGAGTAGTGTGAATACAACAGTCCAATTCGACCAAATCGATTGAGTCGCAAGTGTGTATAGGCTCTTAGGCTTTATAGGAATAAATTTTAGGCAGAACAACGTCTGGCTGGTCAGCTAGTGTATGTATGAATATTTATTTTTACACAAATTTATGATTTTTTTCTTATGTTGTATGCAATACTGATATACCAATACCTGAATCTGAAAAATAAATTTAAAACATGTTAATTTGAAGCAAAATTTTTTAGCCACCATTTTTAGCCACGAACTAAATTTTTTAGCCATTTTTAGCCACAAATTAAATCAAATCTAGCCACCACGAAAATTTTTCAACGGCAACGCTGACTATGATGCTGTTATTGGCGTCGTGGTTGCGCCATTTTACACTAGCGCTATATTGGAGCTGGTGTTAGCGCACGAAATTGAGTCAGTGTTATATTGCAATAGCGCATCATTGAGTTGGCGCTATGCTGAGTTGGCGCTACATTGAGTTGGCGCTACATTGAGTTGGCGCTATATTGAGTTGGCGCTATATTGAGTTGGCGCATTTCCCAAATCGGAGTTAGCGCAATAACACCAGGGTTGGTGTCAGCGCAATTGCGCCGCGCAGCGCAGTGTTACCCATGCCTACTATGCTCACTTGCAGGTGGTACTTGAGCTGGGCATCCCGTTCTTCTCCGGCTGCGTTCAGAGGTCGGTATAGTAACAAATTTAAATACGTAGGCCATGACTTCTACCGCGCGCTCTAGTTTGTCAACATATTCAATTAAATTAACCCTGTTTTTTGAGGTGCGCATCGTGACTTGTATTGCTTTATGGGTTGCAGGAACCGTGAACGCTCTAATCTCTGACTCAGCCTCCCCGGCTGTGCTTGGCACAAACGCTCGATCTGACCAAAACTC
The DNA here is from genome assembly GCA_960531455.1 of Urophora cardui. Classification (NCBI taxonomy): domain Eukaryota; kingdom Metazoa; phylum Arthropoda; class Insecta; order Diptera; family Tephritidae; genus Urophora; species Urophora cardui. The sequence goes on along the minus strand of OY482673.1, from coordinate 93,323,592 downwards.
AGGATTTTCTCTTAACCACTACGGACCATATATCCATAAACTGTTCCTGATGGTTTCATGTGACCCAAACTCTCGTACTCACGTATGAACTCTATATATTGTTGCTTTGTTTGCAAGTCTTGACTTAATCTTTTCTCCAGCGCAAGAAATCTACGCAATACAATTTCCTCGGACGAACCGATAGCTTTTATCTCAGGCTTAATATGAATCGAAACTGTACACCTACCCCCTTCCCTTTTTAAAAATTTTTTTTTAATTTTGATTTCCATTTATTTCTTCAATTTCATTAGAAATGCAATTTATGTTTTTTGATACAGCTAATTTTCGTTTTTTCAGAAGTTGTTCCTTTTTTCTCAATAAATCAATTTGCATGTCCACTGCCCGAAGTTTCTCATCAACATAAGTATCGCCTCCTACTGGGCCCACTTATGCAGCATAAACATGCCCGTCTGCGTTTATCTTTATTGGCCGCTTGCTCTGACCCTTTACCATCAATACTTGCTTTTGAACTCCATTCTTTGGGCAAAGCAAGCTGTTGTGCTTGCATTTATCGGGACATCGAATGTAGCCGTTTTGAAAACAATTTTCTGCGAAGTGCCCTATCTTCAAACAATTTCTTCAAATTTTGTGTTTCTGAATAAGATTCTCTCTGGCCCTCAAATTGAGGCTCTTGAACTCATCACAGTGCCAAATCGGATGATTACCATTGCAAGCCGTGCACATATTTATTACTTTACCAGACTATCACCTTTCCTTTCTGAATTTTTTCCTCTACCTCCCGGTACATATATAGTTGATCTGTTCTGGGATGCAACCTCCCTTGCATCAGTTCCATCGCTCAAAGCTCGTGCCCGTTGGTCCAAAAAATCTAGCATCTGCTTAACCGTGGGTGATTCGGTTTGACGTTGCAACTCCCATTGCCTGGCAGTTTCCGCATCGAGAGGCTCATGTAATAAGTGCACCACTATCATGTCCCAGGTATCTACACGTACCTCTAGAGCACGGAGCTGGCGCAATACTTCATGCGTCACGTTGGACATTTTTTGCAAATCGTTAGGTCGTGGAGGACTCCTCAAGACCGGTAGTCGAAGCAGCTTTCGTAGGCGTTCACGGCAAATCGGATACTTGCAGTCGTAGATTTGTGTAAGCCTCTCCCACGCTTCTGCGTAATTGGCATCAGTGAGTTGCCATTCGCCCAACGTCTGAGCTGCTCGTCCTACCAGTGATTTACGAAAATATGCGAATTTATATGCTGCTGATATGTTTTCGTTTTCATGTATTGCGGCCACAAACCGATCACGGAATCCCATCCATTTCGTTAAAGCTCCATCAAATTCACCTCATGTGTCATTGCCGGCAATGGATTTGGCGTTAGACTTGTGATCTTTGCCGTCAAAGCTGCTTGAGCATCGAAGTAGCATTGTTCAACCGCCGCCACCACCTCTTCTATTTTTTTTGCTTTCCTTGGGTCTGCTTCTAACAGCTCCTGATGCTTCAACACAAACGTTTCATACAAATTTTCCAACCTGTCACGCCGAACCATTGCGTGCTCCAGTGAAATCTCGCCAAATTCATCATTTCTTGTAAATTCCTCAATACGAGAAATAGACTTCGATATGCTCTCTAAAATTCCTGTCAGTTTCCTGCGGGATATAACAAAAGAAAAGAAATCTCTCCGCTGTCAAAATAGAATTAATGTAAATGTATGCCTAAAATTTTATTTGCAAAGATAGATCAAAATAAAGGAAACACGCATATCAATTTCAATGGACTGTATTTTCATCTTTGTACATCTTTGATTAGGTATATTGCTACCTACATATATTTCTTCATGAAATATGCGTAGCTTGACTGCCGACTTTTTATAAATAGTTTTTGTGTGTGTTTTTCTATATATATACCAATATATATATTGTTTTAAATAAAACATATGTATACTCAAAATACTACCGAAAGAAAATACTAGAAAATAGTACTTCCCGCCGAACTGACCAGAATGGTAATACTGTTACATGTGCTTATGTAAATACACATATCCAAACATCCATTGCTGGTCTACTGTCATTTTGTAGTGGCAATTTTCAAGAAATACATAAATACATGTGAGTATTCTTACCGCTGATTATGTCTATCTAACTTTGTTCATTGAATATTCCCTTTCTCTTTGCGCAGCTCTTTAACTAACGTACAATGATGCTCTTATGGTTTCTCGAATGTTCACGTCTCCACAATTTTGCTACATACATATACACAAGCGGCACTTTCTTCAGTCTATGATCTTTCTCTATATAATATGTAAATTTATTAATCTTTCTCAATGTATGTCAAACATACATGCATACCTCGTATGCAAATCTTTCTCTATATATTTAGTAAATTTTATTAATCTTTCTCAATGTATGTCACACATACATGCACACCTCGTATGCAAATCAAATCGGCATTCTGGTTTACAATGGATCGGATTTTTGATAGTTATAGCCCAGTTAGTCGAGAACGTAAACCCGTGTACCGTGTCAGCTGATCCAACCTATTTAATGGGATTTGTATGTAACCGATTATTCAACGACGTACGACGCAGAAGCCCGTACCGCAGAAATCAAAATCATTTTGATTTTTTACGTAAAAATGTGTCAGCTGATCGCTCGCATGGTTGCAAGGTTGAAGGATTGCCAGTTGAACATTTTTAGTTATTAAATATTTAAACAGTAATTTTCACAGCATTATACAACTAACTCAACAAGACTATAAAATGTTATCGAATATACATATATGTGTTCACATGGCAAAAATAGTATGTCTACTTAAACGAACCATTTATTATTACTTTAATTTTTAAAAAGAAGGGAAAGAAAACCTTTATCAATTTTTTTAAATCCCAAACAAAATGTAAATATATATATATATATAAATTAATAACAAGATAATAGCTTTGTTCAACAACTTTACTTGCAAGTACTTGCAAAAAGAGCGTCAATGTCAAATTAAGAGTAAAAACGACAAAAAGAGAAAATTATCAACCAAAGTAATTGAACACAAAATCGTAAGCATTCGCAAGAAAACAGCGGATACACTGTTTTGACAATTTGATTTTTAGGTTAGGTTGTAATTGAAATTTTTGAAATTGGAAATGAATGGAAATAACTGAATTAGGAAAACAAAATTCTACTTTGGCTATTTCACAACATCATCAAGATTCGTTTTTGCGCTAACTTATTTAGTACACAATTAGAAATTTGCGTTTAAAATGTTTGTATATTTCCAATTGAAATTTTTGTGATCATATATTTTTGACACTTCTATTTTTTTAAAGCTGCCAGTAGTTGCAAGTGAAAATTTTACTTGCAGCGTTTATCAACTCTCTCGAGGTCTTACTCTCTCAATTTGGCTGTCTTTTGCGAATTTTTTGGGTTATTGAACATAAATTCGTAACTATTCGTAAAATTATGTAAAAATTTTGAGATATTGAACACTCCTAATAAATGAAGATATTACTGAAAATTAAAGCAAAAATTGTATTTATCCACAATGGTGGCGGTATTTTCTTAATTGATAACTCTTGGTGGTCTTCTTCTGCAATTTTCCTACATTAAAAAGTTATAAATTGCCACAATAAATCTGAGTTTCTGTAACAAAATTAATTAAAGTGATGTGACACTAATACGATCCACACTTTGTCACCACCTATTTATACTAGAAATGATATGAGTTACAGAAACTCAGTACAGATTTCTTAATTAAACACAGATTTTTGTGAGAATCTTGTTGCTTCCCAATATAATTTTTTTATGGATTTTCAATTGTAAATTTAATGTTCTGACTGTGTTTTTTGTTATTTTATGTTTTAGCCCTTGTTAACTATCACCAAGGTGTGATGGAAATATATTGGGCAGCAACAAAATTACAAGAAAAATGTGTTTTAATTACCAACTAAGCCGTAAAAAAGTAACTAAATTAATAAAAAAAAGTCGTCAACGACAACTTTAAAACCGATTAAATTAGTATTTTCTTGTCATTTGGCAAATAATGCACAGTTGTGTATTGAAGAGTAATCCGCATAATACTTTGAAGATTAGTAAAAATCTTGTTTGTTCAAAAATGACTAAATGGCAACCCTGCCAAAATGTAAACAAACTATATATATATGTAAATATGCGTGAGTAAAACAGCTGATTGCTCCGTTGCCCCACGGGCTCAAAAAATCCTGAAAATTGCATACGGGCGTTTGCGTCAGCGGGCGGGCCACACGTTCTTGACTAACTGGGCTATTAATCGGAGCGATTTTTTCCGTCAGCTTTTGTGTGTCGGAGGCAATAGGCCTTTTCTTTGCAAAATAAGTGAACAAAAGTAATCTGTTTTAGTACAATACACTGAATAGAGAGAAATAAGTATAAGGAGTTTCAATGTGTTGAACTTTTATTTAATAATAAAATTTATTTTCCTTTTTAGCAATATTTATATATTATTGTTTAATAAAAGCTTCTGAAAATAATTTTAAATGTGTATTATTACTACGATGATGTAATATAAGTGGGTAGCGCAACTTGGGCATAATTTCTGTGCCAGGATGTACTCCTTTAAGCATTTTTGCCCGACTGTGTGTTTTTAAGGGACTTTTCACATTACCGGTACGACATCGGATCGACATTTTTTGCTTGGTATTTTCAGCTTACCGAAACGATTCCGCGTTGCTGTGTTTTTCACACTTGTGGGAATACTTTCGGTGCGTAATCGGCAGAAAATAGGAAAAAAACATCGAAATTTGCAAAACAAAATTTTTAACTTCAACAAATCACTCAATAATAACAATAATATCTTCTAGCAAAGACAAAGACATTATAACTTGCTACATTTATAGCCGAAACGAGTTTTTTACTGACTTTCTTCTTCTTCTTTTATTACGCCGCAAAAATGTCTGCAGTAATTCCTCAAATTTTACTGACCGGTCTTACCGCGTTGTGGTATACCGAAATTAATCCGCTCCGATTTCATGTATGCAACACTAATGCGAAAGTGCCAATTGAAATACATGTGGTCGGTAAGGTTTCGGTATACTTTCGGTAAAAACCAAAAATGTCGATCCGATACCGCACCGAGTAATGTGAAAGCGCTCTAAAGGTTTAAAATATCGCCATCCGACATGATTTACAAACATTTGCACGAGAAACTAACAAATCGAAGAAACGTGCTCACTTTCTATGTCCGTTCATGCTCAACGCGTGCTTGCGAATCACAAAGTTCCTGCTATACGATATGTACATATTCATGATTTGATGGATCGCAACATGGATCTCAAATTTGCTTTTATGTTTTGTGATCAGGGATGGAAAATAATTGTTATTTTTGAAATTTCAACTCAAAAAGTCAAAGGGAAAGGGTTAATATTTTTAACATTTATATATACCATTGTGATGCTCGTGGGCCACAGATGGTCAATCCGATGTGATTTTTATTTTTCTGACTTTTATCGAAAAAATCAAAAAATAACGATTAAACTTTGATTTTTATTTTTTACGTCAGAAAATAACGATTAAACTTTGATTTTTATTTTTTACGTCAAAAATAAAAATCAAAATGGCGTAGATCAATGAATATTGGTATCTGGGTCATATTTGGTATATAGGTCGATGCGTATACCAATACGGAAGCGAACGCGAATACCGAATATCGAATACGAATACCGAGTACCGAGAACCGAATATGCATAAGAATATGCATATGAATATGTATGAATATGAGTATGAAAAGTGTGTGAAGGGGAATATGGATACCTGTATAAACACGTACATATACCGAATATCAACCACGAATACTGCATATCGAAACGAATACGTATAACGAATTCGAGTCACGAATTCAAATACTGACCAGTACCGAATATTAATCTGAAAAGTAGGTGAATGCATACATATTCATATGTATCATGACATCACATTATGATATCACATCACATAATCACATCACATCATGACATCACATCACATCATGACATCACATCACATCATGACATGACATGACATCACAACATGACATCACATCACATCATGAAATCACAACATGACATCACATCATGACATCACATCACGACATCACATCATGACTTCACATCACATCATGACATGACATGACATCACATCATGACATGACATCACATCATGACATCACACCATGACATCACATCATCACATCACATCATGAAATCACATCATGACATCACATTGTATTCACATCCTCCTACTTTTCACATTGATATTCGGTACTTGGTGGTCGATATTTGAATTCGGGACTCGAATTCGTTATACGTATTCGTTTCGATATGCAGTATTCGTGGTCGGTATTCGGTATATGTACGTGTTCATACTGGTATCCGTATTCCCCTTCACACACTTTTCATACTCATATTCATACATATTCATATGCATATTCGGTTCTCGGTACTTGGTATTCGTATTCGATATTCGGTATTCGCATTCGTTTCCGTATTGGTATACGCATCGACCTATATACCAAATATGACCCAGATACCAATATTCATTGATCTACGCCATTTTGATTTTTATTTTTGACGTAAAAAATAAAAATCAAAGTTTAATCGTTATTTTCTGACGTAAAAAATAAAAGTCAAAATTTAATAGTTATTTTTTGACGTTTTCGATAAAAGTCATAATCGTTACGATCCCTGTTTGTGATCCATAAAAATTTGTTGAAATGCCTCCAGTGTGGAGCGCCATCCATGGATTGCATCAGTATAACATATTACTATAAATAGTGTAAAACAAATCAACTGCAAGAGGTTTTCGCATGAAACTTTGTTGGAATAAGCTGTAATGTTATTTTCACTAAAGTTGGCATTTTCGTTGCCATTGTGTTCATTGAGTCCAGTCCAAAATTACTAATGGTTAAGGTGGGAATCGCAATAATGTACCACTGGTGTTAAGGGAAATTTTGTATATGTATAATGAACCACTATCCTACCACAGATCATAAAAAAACTCCCTCCCGTCGGACGATTATAGTGCAAGAGATATTCCTTGTTAAAGAATGTGAGTGCCGCAGAATTCTCATTTTGGAGAACTTTAATATTATTATTTAATAATAGTTGAAAGCGTTAAAGGTAGAGGAATTATCATCCAAAGAATATTTCCTGACAGTTTCACTAAAAAATTCCCAGTAGTTTGTAAATAAATAAAATTGGTTCATTCTATCCAAGCTTAGCCGGTGTTAATTTCCGAATTACAAGGTATTCTCGCGTGAAACTTGGTGACAGTATTCTATAAATGTGCGAGTTTCTAAGAGAGCTGTTGTGCAACTGTTAAGTGTTTGTCTTAGAAACGCACTGTGGAGTAATTCCTCTCAGCTCAACAGTTGACAACTTTTCGCCATTTTTTCCATCACAAATTTTGTTCGCTACTTCAGCTCAACATGTTGGGTAAAGCCAAACAGCTGATAAATTCATCAAGCCGTTTCTAAGACGTAACTGTTTAACTCAACTGCTACACAACTGTTGGGCTCAACAGCTGCGGAGCAGCTTTGTCTTGGAAACTCACCCAATGCCGTTTTCATATATGTTGGCACTTTTTTTTATTTTTTTATTTAAAAAAATTGAATTTAAATTAATGTCCAAATTCCTTTGTTCTTCCATTTATTTTTTCACTGAAAAAGCTGCTGCAGCAATGGAATCCATTTCTCAACCATTTAATATATTGTAATAAAAGAAAGACGTTTCGTCCGTTTAGTGTCGAAACACGAATTAATTTTATTATTCAAAATTTGCCTCTTTTATACAAAATTTATTCTTATGTACTACTTATTTACTACGATACATATTTACTCTAAATGTGTAATAATAATGGAACTCTTTCCCACGGTATATTGTATATATGTATGTACCTACGTACATGTACATATATACACATATGTATGCTCCTATGAGCACTTAGGCTTAGAATAACATTGGAAGCGTAGGAATGGCAGCGTCAGCAATTTTGTGTATTTACGATTCGTGTGGGGCTGACTAAGTAGTCAGCGCCAGCGCGTGACAATACATTGTATGTAAATTTATTATGTATGTATGCTTGCGCTTGTGTAACTATATTTGACGCTCTACATCACCCTTCCAAAAAAAATGCTCGTTTCATTTGTGAATTCAATGAAGCGAGTATTTTATTTCAATAAAAATTAAAATTGAACATTTGTGTTCCTGTTTTTTACTTACATATTTATTTTGATGTAAAAAGTGGAAATGTCTTATGCTATTGCTTTAAGTCTATTTTTATGTACTATAATTTTCTTTTCTGTATGATTATTATTTCTGCCTATACTTTCTACCTTATAGGGAGTTAAACTATAGTTATTTTTCTTATCAATATTTACTACTCTATAGGGAGTTAAACTATAATTATTGTGCTTATCAATATCTGTTACTCTATAGGGCCCTTTATATCTACTATCTAACTTACGTCCTGCTTCATCTCTGACTAACACTAAATCTCCTATATTTATTTCCTTATGTTGAATTTTCCTATCATAATAAATTTTCTGTTTTTCCTTAGCCTGTTTTATTAACCTATTAGCTCTTTCCTGTGCTATTTGTAATCTATATTTAACTTCCTTGTCGTAAGCCTCATAGTTATATAATGGGCTAATTGTGTCTTCTTGTAAAAATTCGTATGTCGTGCCGGTTTTCCAAATATTAGTTCAAAAGGGCAGTAATCATGAACTGTTGAAGGTGTTATGTTATAACAATAGGTCAAGTACTTGAGGTACTCATCCCAATCGTCTTTGTCAATGGATATGTATGAACGTACATATTCATTGAATGTTCTATGGCTGCGTTCAACAGTGCCTAACGTTTGATTATGGTAAGGTGTAGAAGTTTTGTGTTCTATTTTTAATAATTTACACAGTTCTTCAAAAACGTTATTTTAATATTCCGTTCCCATGTCTGTTAGTATGGTCTTCATACGTCCATAAATGAGAATGAAATGTTCGAAAATAGCTTTGGCTACTGTCTTTGCATGTTTGCTTTCAATCGGAATTCCTATTAGGTATTTGATTAAGTCACATATTATAGTGACTGCATACTCATTTCCATTCAATGATTTTGTAAATGGTCCAATTGTGTCAATTTGAACTATATCAAACGCTTTTGTTGGCGTTTCTGTTATTGTCATTGGTTCTTTAAAATTTTTATTTACTTTGTTTTTATTGCATTCAATGCATTTTTTAATATGATTTTTAATTCATTTTTCATATTTTTCCAATAATATTTCTGTTTAATTTTATTGGTTGTGCGATTGATTCCTGGGTGGCCACCATTAACAGGATCATCGTGATATTTTTGTAATATCTTTTTAATTACTTCCTTATCTGTCACGTGCATAACCTCCGGAGTTAGTGCAATAGTTAAATTTTTGAGAACTTTGGTACCTATTTCTTTAAATGTGTCTACTCGAGTATAATTATTTTTAAACAATTTGTCTCCTAAGGACAACTGTATTTTATTAATTCCTAGATTGCCGGCTTCTTTCATAAGCCTGGCAAAGAATTGTCCTAAGTCAATCTTCGCCTTAACAATTACATTATTTATATTAATTTCGATACAAATTTTCTTTCCCTTTTTGAACTGCAGTTTCGGGGGGTCGAAAATGTGCTGAGCTAGCTTTTTTACTTCACATTTATTAAGTGCTTCATATATTTTTATGTTCTCTTCGTGACAGTTTTCTTTTGTATTTTTATTATTGGAATTTTTATTATTGGTATTTTTATTGGTTTCCGATCGTGTCGTGACTCTCATTATATGGCATGCTTTAACTGACATGTCTTTTAAATCATTTATATTTATGCGTGATAGTGCTTCCGCAACATAATTTTCTTTTCCAGCTATGTACTCCACTTCAAAGTCATATTCTTCCAGATCTAGTCTTATTCTAGTTAATTTTGAATATGGGTTTCTCATCGAAAAAAGGTAAGTTATACCATGTCTCCACATAACGTGTTTCGCTCTTTTTTTCTGCATTTTCTCTCTCAATCTTGTTTAGACACGAAAACCAGTGCCGAAACTCTCCAATTTCCATACAAATTTCTGAGAGCGAGTGAAGATTGAAACACTGTTTCATTCTGAATCATCTTGCCAACCTCGATGATATCGATATCTTCTCTAATTTTGTATCGAAAATCTATCGAAATCTCACACAGACCAAAACAAAAACGCAAAATATAAGCAAACATACAAACATTTAAGAAGAGCAAGAAACAGAAATGTTAAACTGAATCACGATCAGCCACGTGGAGACGGGTTATTTAGCGAGATGTTTTGCTAGATGTTTTGTTGGTGAAACAAGTTATGTGGAGACGGGCTTTTAAGGGTCGATGGTCTGTTTTAATTGTGAATTTTCTACCGTAGACGTACGGTCTGAAATAAGTTATAGCCCAATGTATGGCTGCTAATTCTTTTTCAATTGCTTCTCTTAGCTTCGTCGGCATTCTTGGTAGTTGGATAATTTTGAACTATTTTGTATTTACTGGGATCAGGTAAAATTCCTTTACTTGTACATTTGTGTCCAAGATAAGTAACTTCTTGGTTGAAAAATAGACATTTATCTGGGTGTAATACGTCTTTTAGATTTTTAATCATATGCTTTTCGGAAAATCCTAATACTACAAAGTCATCCATATATAAAAATGCTTGTGATGGCTTTAGACCTGCGAATGCCAAAGTCATCATTCTTTGAAATGAGTTTGGTGCTACTTTGAGACCATAAGGCAATCTTTTGAAACGGTATGTACCATTGTCTGCGGTAAATTATGTTATATCTCTTGATTCTGGGCTTAGTTATATTTGGTGAAAACCTGACATTAAATCCAAGCAAGAAAATATTTTGCTCTTCCTAATTGATCTAGAATATCATCAATTCTTGGTAATGGGAATTTATCTGCAGTTAACTTTCTATTTACTTGTCTATAATCGATTACCAATCTCCATCTTTTATCATTGCTACCTGGAAGTGATTTTTTCGGTACTAACAAAATAAGACTATTGTATTCGGAAATAGATGGTTCAATTAGGTCATCTTGAATTAGTTTATTGACTTGTTTATTAATTTCTTGTTTGTGCGCTTCTGGTATTCTATAATTTTTAACATAGACTGGGGTATTATCTTTCATATAAAGTTTTTGTTTATAAAAATTGTTAGTGGTTATAGGTTATGATTCTAATGCAAATATATCAATATATTCTGAACATAAAGTATTAAGTTGAGATTTAGCAAATGATGGAAAATTTTTATTTAATCTTTCCAATTTTTCTTTATTATTCGCTTCATTTTTCTGTTTATTATTTACAATAATGTAGTCTTCTAAATTTTCTGTATTAATATTGTAATTTTGAATAGTTGCATTTTTATCTGTTGTATTAATAATTCTAACAAATGCTTAATTTGGGTTCACTATTGAGTTGGCAATAAAAATACCTTCGGCTAATTGTTGATGTGTTATAAATAATTCGTTATTATTATTAATTTTAATTTGTCTAATTACTTCAGATCTGTGTGAATTTAAATGAGCTATTGGCCATTTTTTTAATGAAGAAAAATTTAAAAAATTTTTGGTAGAAGTTATGGATCCATTTCGGAGACCACCACATCCCCTCATCAGACTTCTTCAAGCGGCCTCAGCCGAGAATCGAACTTAAGTCGTTCGATTGGTAGTCCAATGTCTATCCCATTGAGCTACCACCAGATCTGGCTGGTACTGATATACTATTGATAGTTGGCTCATTTGTCATTTGAATTGCTATATTTTCTGGGAAATCATATGGACGTAATATCAAAGTACCTTTATCATTTTGATAGTCCAAAATGCAATTATATTTTTTAATGAAATCAAGTCCCAAAATTCCGTCGCATGGGATTGGGAAGTCATCTTCTACAATGTGAAATTTATGTCGAATCAAAAGATCTTCACCCTTTAAATCTGTTTTAACCGTTCCAAGGGTGCTTGTTATACCCTGACCAATGCCTTTCAAATCTGTTTTTTGTGAATTATCAATTGTAACATTGTTCTGAATTTGACCCTTCTTAATAATGGATATATCTGCTCCTGTGTCTACTAGGAGAGTAGAAAATGAGTTATTAAGGGCCGTTTACTCAACCTCTGATTAACGCTAACTGGAGGATAAAGGTCCGGTTAAGTTATGGACTGCATTATCGACCACATGTTAAATGTATGGTTTGATGAAGTCGATAATTATGTTTAACCGGGCTTTAACCGTGGTTAGAGGTAATCAGAGGTATTCAAAAGCTTTGCAGTCAATACTTCTACTGAATCGCCTTTAATTGAAGTTTGCAACTTTATTTTAACTTGTTGTATTGAATTTTCAGTACTGATGTAATTTCGCGCAGTGCCTTTAAGTTTAGTTTTTATAATGGATATTGCTAATGCTTCATGCTTATCCTTGATCTGGTCAAGAATGTCAAGTGCGTCCAAAAAACTATGTAGATTTTCCGGCTTACCATCAAATTCAGGCAAAATTGATGAAGCCGTTTTAATGAACTCTACTACTGTTTGTGGCATTTTGTCCTTTTCTTCTGGTTCTGGTAATAAAATGCCGCTGTGGTGCAGTGGGTAGAGTGCTCGCCTGCTATGCCAGAGGTCTCGGGTTCAAACCACGGTCCGAGAAAAACACCAAAAAATTTTTCTAATTAGTAAAAATCCAATTATTGGATTTTTTAAGAGCAGCGGTCACCTCTCGGCAGTGGGCGGCATATCCTCCGAGTGTATTTCTGCCATGAAAAAGCTTCTCACAAAAAATGCATTCGCCGTTCGGAGCCGGCATAAAACTGTAGGTTCACCCAATTAGTAGGAAAAACAAAAAGGAGCACACCTCGAATTGGGAGAGAAGCTCGGCCATAAAACTCGTCAGAGTTATAAAAGCGCCATTGTATTACTATAATAAAATGCTAAAGTCGAGTGATATATTACTTTCGTATGTGTTTGGTACTAATGCATCAATATTGTATCTTGCTAATGAAGATACTAGTTTGTCTCTAACAATGGAAAATATTTGGTATGCCTCTAATTGGTGAGCTGTAGTAAGTTGGTTGTTAACTTTGCGTATTACTTCACCTAAATTATTTAATGAATCTAGTATTGTTTTGAGGTGTTTTCTTACCGTTTCTGTTTTTATTGTTATATTTTTGTTTATGCATTTATATGCTTTTTCTGCCGTGGTTTTTTCTTCTATGGGTGGTTTAAGAATTATTTCCCATTTGGCAATTGAAAAATAATGATATCCAAAAAAAAAAATAAAATCTGTTTAGACTTTATCTGACCGTTAGCGCGAGAAATGTATCTCTTTTTTAAAATTTTGTTGTGGACTGAGTAGATTTTCAAAAATAAATTGATGCAGCTAATAATTGCAATAACAAGAAAAATGAATTTGATGGAATCCAAGGACTCAGTATGATCAACCACTTCAATGGAATTAACCACATTGGCATTTGGTTTGTCAATCTTTGATGTTTTGTCACCCATATTGGCTTATTTTTATAAAAAAAAATCTTATTAGAATTTCGGAATGCCGGAAACCTCAAACATTAGTTGTATTTCTTCTACTCTTGTCGTAGGATTGATAACGTCTTGTATTGTTGGTTCCCTAGTCATTCATATGCGACGCCAAAATCTTCTCAAAAATTCTAATTCTCTTTCATAATTTCTTTCTCCACTTCATTAGGTAAATCAACAATTGGGTTCTTTGACCTAGACATTTTCGAAAAAACAAAAGATACTTCCACTTTTTTTTTATTTAAACATTTTTCTTATTTCTTTTAACTTATTTTTTAATCTTCTTTTTTCTTCTACGCTAGTTGCTATGTTGATTAGTTCATGGGTCTTGGCAAGCTCTTTTCTTTTTTTAAATGCTTTGCCGCCCATTTTTCTCTTAAATTTTACTGACTTCGAAACTTTGGGTTCCTCCACCTTACAGTTGTTTCTTTGCCTTCGCCGATATTCTTCTATCGTTATCGGCAAAGGTCCAGGGGGTCAATTCTCGTTCTGTGAAAACGTGAAGTGTAAAATTTTTTTTCATTTTCATTTTCACAAAGAAGTTTCATCTATGTTTTCACAAACGGTAGTTTTGTGATTCTCGTTTGTGCTGTGAAAAACGTGTTCCATTATCACTTTTATTATGAAACTTTTACAACTTTGTTATTGGACAAATGTCAAAATTTAACAAATGACAAAAATAATATACACTTACTGAAAAAAGTATTGGCTCTGTAGAAAAAAATAATATACACTTACGGAAAACAGTATTGGCACAGTAGACAAAGTTAAGAAGAAATAAAAATTTTGTTATACGTAAAAGAAAAAATTACATTAATTCATGAAAATGGAATTAAGTCCTATTTTTATGTGGAAAAAGTATTGGCACACTTTTTCTTTCAGATTAAAAAGTAACTAAATTTTGAACGATGATATGTTGTGGGCTTACAGTTTCGCTTTATAACAGAAAGAGTACCATTCGATTAGGTTTATTTAGAGGACTCTGAAGAACCTGAAGTAAAATTACCTCACATACGACCATTTCCAGTCGTTTGCAACTAGTAGATGCTTTCGCTTACGATATTATTACATAAAGTATTGCTAATAATAATGTTCATGAAATGGAAAAATCAATTTTTAATTATAAATCATTTATGTAATTTAGTACATATAAGTATTCTATTCTTCTTTGCTATAAAGTCCTTATTTCAGTCGTTTTAACAACAATGCACTGACGAGTTTTATAGCCGGGCTTCTCTCCCAATTTGAGGTGTGCTCCTTAACTTTATTTGGATTTCCTACTAATAGGGCTGACCTACAGTTTTATGCCGGCTCCGAACTGCGAATGCATTTCTTGTGAGAAGCTTTTTTCATCACAGAAATACACTCGGAGCGGTGGCATACACTGTCGATAGGTGACCGCTATTTTTTTTTTTAACTTAATAATTGGGTTTTTTTTAATTAGAAAAAAATTGTGATGTTGGGCGGGATTGGGGCCAGGCGAGCACTCTACCCACTACACTACAGAGGCCACAGTATTTAAAATAAAAAATAATAAAAACATAAAAAAATTAAACAAAAGATTCACATAAAAAAAAAAATAAAAACAAAAACAAAAGATCAAAAATAACAAAATAAGGTAACAGAAAAACATATAAAAAACAAACAAAAAAATTAACGTGAAGAAAATATTACTTAAAAACAAAACAAACAAACAAACAAAAGCATAAATATGTATAAACAACCAATAAAAAAGAAAAAAAAAAAACAACAAAAAAATTAAAAAAAAGTATACGGCGGGCGCTTTTGCCGCATACTCCACTTTTCACATCCATTTTCCCAAAAAAAATTATCTGTGATAAATAATTTTTCATATGATAATATTCTGACAAATGTTTTCATTTTCACACGATACAGGAATCAAGCGCAAAGTGATATTGTAAAAAATCTTGTTCCGTTTCAATTTATTTTTATCATATGAAAACGCTGAGACAGTTGATTTCATTTTTCATAGAACGAGAATCACAAATGTAATGAAAACGTGAAAAAGCTTTTCATTTCACGTTTTCCCAGAACGGGAATTGACACCCTGGTCTCGAATTTTCTGGCGGTGGCTGTTCTCTTTCGATGAAGAATCGATTCCACCGCTCGAAAATTTCGTCAACCTCTTGTTGGCTGACCATGAAAGAAAAGGAATATTCTGGTAAGGTTAGTATTAAAAGAGAGGTAAGAATTTTTCAATTCTTGCCACTTAGTAGGCAGCCGTTAGGGTGCCACAAGAAATGTTAAATATACGTGAAATATACGTAAATATAAAATGTACGTATATATAAACTTATATCGTAGTTGTTGCTGCTGCTGCTGGTCTGTTGCTGTAGAAACGTGCCTAGTTTGCGTGCATTGCTCTTCCAGGATTGATTATACTATTCCACTCCAATTAAGTCCTCCAAAACCAATTATGAATTTCCAATGAGTATAAAGTTGCGTGCATTGCTCTTCCAGGACTGATTATATTATTCCACTCCAATTATGTTCTCCAAAACCAATTATGAATTTCCAATGAGTATAAAGTTGAAATCATTACCGCCTTCATCGAAGCCCTTTAATCCGTTTGCGTAAGTAATACACCGCCAATCAAGCTATTTGTTTCTTTGTTGTTGCGATTTATGTCAGCATTTCCATGTAAACCAAGGCCCGACAAATCGACTCACGTGAGTTAATGAGTATAACACACATAGGCTTACGCTCTGTGATTCAGTCGTTGTTTAGACAGCGAAGAAGCAACACAAGCACTGGCTGCGTTGCTTTGTTTGTTATGCGACAGTGTGCCATTGCGTATGTATGACCATGAATAATAAATCATTTTGTACTGCAACCAAATTTTCAAGTTGCAAAATTGCAATGCTTTATTTTTCAATTCATATAATAAAATTTGCTTATTCTTAAAGGTTCTACTAAATCTTCAGTTATAATTTACGCCCCATCCTTGCATACCTTAACAAGTTTAGTTATGTCCTTTTGAAAAAATTTCGTAAATGATAACAACTCTCAACTATTTCTCAATGAATATTCTTCAAATTTATTTTTAATGTATATTTTTTACACTAAAGGCTAGTACTGAGTTCACAGCCGTGAAATTTCGCCAGCAACATTCATTTATTTTGCCGTGAAATGTTTCAAGAAAAATTTTTTGTCAAATGAGAATAAATGCCAAAACGAAAACTGAGCAAATGTAAAAAGAAAAAATTTGGAGCATCGCCTCAGAACCAACTTTCAAATTTTGGCCAATAAAAAAATTTTATACAAAATATAAATTTCAATTTCAACAAATGTCAATTTTCACTCGAAAATAAATGGCATTGTATATTTAAATTGGCGTGAAAAAATGTTGCTGGTATAATGTTGCTAGCATGTTGCGCAACGTTTTCACGGCAGGACCTCAGTACAACTTTGTCGTGAAATATCTGTGAAATTTCACACATGTTTCACAACCAGTTTTTTTGTATGGATGTTGACAGCAGTTTCACGTGAAACTCGAACTCAGTACTATGCTTAAAAACTTCTTATACCTAGATATTTTTTTATTATTGGAATTTCCAATATTTTACATTGGTGAATCTAAATTAATTTATAAAACATTTTTTTAAGTTAAAAATTCCTTAGTAATACATTTTTTATTATTATTAAAATATCTATTTTATTTTCAAAGCGTTGCTATTTTGTACGTTTACCCCATATTCTTAGTTCTTACACCACTGTTGCATAAATCTCTCTGTTCTCACTAACACAATCTCAGTTTTAGTTTTGCCGGGGTCTGATGTAAACCGAAAACTTCCGGATGTGGACTAAGTGCAAATGTCGAAATATATAATATATTCAATGGCGTTGTGACGTGTTGGATTTAAATGTACGAACGCGATAATATACTTCGAAATAATAATCCGCGATTATCCTGGCAAGGATATTAACTTCATTAAACGGGCCGATGACTACCTTGCCGCGTTGATAAATGGAGGCAAACGGATTTGCTTGGACTTATCTGGCAAAGATCGCCATGTAATAAAAGAAAGACGTTGCGTCCGTTTAGTGTCGAAATACGAATTCATTTTATTATTCAAAATTTGCCTCTTTTATACAAAATTTATTCTTATGTACTACTTATTTACTACGATACATATTTACTCTAAATGTGTAATAATAATGGAACTCTTTCCCACGGTGTATTGTATATATCGTCGCTGCGCCAACAAAAAGAGCTATACGTTTTTCAGCAACTTTTGAGGAGAGCAAAAAACCGTTTTCTGGTGATCCTAGAGAATATTTTTTCTAGTTTGAAGTGTTAACTAATGATACTACATATATGTAATAGACTTGTGCAATTTCTTTTTACTTTTTTTGACCAACCACTTCGCATGAAGCATTTGCGCCGTTTTACAGCACATAGCTCTTTTAACAAATTGTTTAAATTTGCTAGTGGGGGTAAGAAATCGTAAAAGATGTGTATACAATTCTTCGCTAGGGTCCGATGCAATTAGCGATAGCTTGGAAATGCATTATTTAATTGACCAGTGCCCCTCCTATTTTGAAAATTGGTCACATACGCTTTTTTTAAATAATTTTTTTACACAAAAATAATCTGAAATCAAAAAACAGTTATACGAAAATATATTGTGGCGAATATAATCGGTTCTCCACTTACATCACTAAAATGATTGAACACATCTCTAGGGAAAGTGCCAGAACTAGAAGAAGATACCAGATAATTTCCAGTGTTGCCAGAATTTTCCAGATTGCGTTTGACAGACTATATAAGGCGGCGAGCAGGCGCTCCAGAGTCAGTCGTAATTTAACCGTAGAAGTGAAGTAAAACAAGTGTAGACTTTTTAGTCGTGAAATAAAGCAGTGTGAATTAAGAAGTAAATAAAGACTTTTATTTAACAATTCAGCGATACGAACCCTATAGAAATAATCGAGCTATCGACAAATACGTAACAATTGGTGTCAGAATTGGAATTGTTAAATAAATTCCAGGACCAAGGATAACGAAGCAAGGATAACGAATCAAGGATAACGAATCAAGGATAAGGAAACAAGGATAACGAGACAAGGATAACGAAATAAGAATAATGGCAAAGTTAAATGATCTGAAAATCCAAGAACTTAAAAGGGAGTTAGAAAAGAGAAACCTGAGTACCACCGGCAATAAAATTGAACTACAGGCAAGGTTAAGAGTAGCTATGGAAGCATATAACATTAATGTAGATGAGTTTGATTTCAACGATGATGTGGAAGAGGTGCAAAAGGAAGAAACCCAGAAGGAAGAGGCTCCACAGTCAGTAGCAAACGTACACATGAACTCGATATTGGCTGTGCTGACACAAATGTCGAAAAAAATGGAAGAACAACAGGCACAGATATCGGCAAAAATGGAAGATCAACAGGCACAGATGTCGACAAAAATCGAAGAACAACAGGCACAGATATCGGCAAAAATGGAAGATCAACAGGCACAGATGTTGACAAAAATCGAAGAACAACAGGCATAGATAACGTCAAAAATGGAATTGCAACAGTCAGTACTTTCATCACAGGTGTCCGGCATTGCGGCTCAGTTGGAGGCACAAGAAGAACGCATGTCCTTACAATTCAAGGCACAGGATGCAAAAATTATACAAGTTAAGGAGGTCCTTGAAGAAAGACAAGAAAAATTAGAGGACGATGTAAAAGCATTGAAAGCCCGTCTTCAGGATATTCAACTAAGTCGTCCAGACGCTTCAACTGCTACACAGAAGATAAAACCTCCGTCGTTTGATGGAAGGGGTCCATTTCAAGTATTCAAGCTACAATTTGAGAAAACGGCAGTTGTAAATAATTGGAGTGCGGAGGACAAAGTCGCTGCCCTGTTCGTAGCATTGAAAGGACCTGCAGCAGAAATATTACAGACTGTTAGCGAGGGCGAAAGGAACAGCTATGACGCAATTATGGGTGCCATTGAAAGACGTTATGGTAGCGAGCACAGGAAGCAGATATATCAAATGGAGTTGCAGAATCGCTTCCAGAAACCAAATGAGAAGTTACAAGAATTTTCTTCTGAGATTGAGAGGCTAGCTCATTTGGCAAACGCAGGAGCACCTCAAGAATTCATCGAAAGAATGAAAATTCAAAGCTTCATCAATGGAATACGAAATATTGAAACGAAGCGGGCTACCTATGCAAACCCAAATGGAACTTTCGCTGAAACGGTCTCATATGCCTTGATGCAGGAAACAGCATCTCTGTTGAGCAAGCCCACTTACAAGGCTGATCGGGTGGAAGTGGATGCGTCAGACTTGCTAACTAAGATATTGGAGGTGTTGAATGAATTGCAGAAAAAGAGTAATAGAGCTGTGAGATGCTTCAGGTGCAGGAAAACAGGACATATAGCACGTCATTGTAGCAAGGGCTCCAGTAATTTCAGCACTGTGGACGAGCGAAAGCGCAAGGCTGACGGGCATGAGCAAATGTCCAAATTAATAGATCGCCAGAAAGGAACCATACAAGGAAATACTGATGCCGTATTGCGAAAACCATGTAACCTCGAACGAAAGAATTCCTCCAGAGCTGAGCGGAAGGGAGTCGTCGTAAATGTTCGGCGAATGACAATAACATCCACAGACGAATGGGATGCGGAACAATTAAGGAAGTGTCAGCTAGAAGATCCAGATCTGGCACGTGTAATGATCGGTTTGGAGCAAAATGAACGACCATCAAAAGAAGAGATGTCAGCAGAGAGTCCTGTTGCCAAATCATATTGGGCACAGTGGAATAGTTTGCAATTGGTAAATGGTTGCCTACATCGTGTTTGGGAGAGTGAAGATGGTCAAAGTTCTAAAACATTGATAGTTGTTCCAAGGAAAAGAATACCGGATGTGTTAAATGAACTACACAATGGTCCAAGTGGAGGTCATCTTGGAGTAACAAAGACGGTAGAGAAAATCAAGAAGGGGTTTTATTGGGTCGGCTGCCGTCAGACAGTTGTTGAGTGGATTGCGAACTGCGACGTGTGCATAAAGGCTAAGGGTCCCAAATCCAGGAGTCATGGGCTGATGAAACAATACAACTCAGGAGCACCATTTGAGAGAATTGCCATGGATGTAGCTGGGCCATTTCCTACTAGCAAACTTGGAAACAAATATGTACTGGTAGTCATGGATTACTTCAGCAAATGGCCGGAGGTGTACCCGATTCCAAATCAAGAAGCAGAAACTATAGCCGAAGTATTCACCAACAATTGGGTGGCGAGATATGGTGCACCTATAGAGCTACATTCTGACCAAGGAAGGAACTTCGAATCAGTTGTGTTTCAGGAGCTGTGCAAAACACTGGGTATTAGGAAAACCCGAACAACTGCGTTGCATCCACAATCAGACGGCATGGTAGAAAGATTTAACAGAACATTAGAGGAACATTTACGAAAAGTGGTGGACAAGTTCCAGAGAGATTGGGACACTCATATTCCTCTGTTCCTGATGGCATATCGATCGGCCGTACACGATACAACAGGTCAGACTCCTGCGAAAGTAATCTTTGGTAGTGATCTTCGACTGCCAGCTGACTTGAAATTTGGGATAAGTGCTGATGCGGGAATAAATGCCAGACAATCTAACAACGTTCTGGAAGAGGAAATGAGAGAAATACATAAACTTGTAAGACAGCGAACAAAGATCATGAGTGACAAGATGAAGGCCAGATACGATAAGGCAATGAACTCAGAAGGTTTTGTTGAGGGAGATCTAGTTTTGCTATACAACCCGCAGCGAAAGAAAGGTTTGTCCCCGAAATTGCAGTGTACTTGGGAAGGGCCCTACAAAGTGATTAAACGGCTCAACGATGTTGTGTATCGCATACAAACGATTGGAAGACCAAGGAATAAAATGAAAGTGGTTCATCTGGAAAGGCTAGCAGCATTTGGGACAAGTAATGTGTCAGATCGGGACGATCAGACTTAGGTGGAGGGCAGTGTGGCGAATATAATCGGTTCTCCACTTACATCACTAAAATGATTGAACACATCTCTAGGGAAAGTGCCAGAACTAGAAGAAGATACCAGATAATTTCCAGTGTTGCCAGAATTTTCCAGATTGCGTTTGACAGACTATATAAGGCGGCGAGCAGGCGCTCCAGAGTCAGTCGTAATTTAACCGTAGAAGTGTTAACATCAAGTGAAGTAAAACAAGTGTAGACTATTTAGTCGTGAAATAAAGCAGTGTGAATTAAGAAGTAAATAAAGACTTTTATTTAACAATTCAGCGATACGAACCCTATAGAAATAATCGAGCTATCGACAAATACGTAACAATATGTATAACTGATTTTACAGAGCATTTCTACTACTGAGAGCATATAGCTGTGTTTGATAACTTCTAACTAAAGAAGGATATCAGAAAACGGGAAATGCAGAAATGTGGCTAGCGGATAGGGCTAAATAAATATGTAATAAAAAAATAGAAAAAAAAACATATTACTGAATTTGTTGGCGCAGCGACGATATGTATGTACCTACGTACATGTACATATGTATGCTCCTATGAGCACTTAGGCTTAGAATAACATTGGAAGCGTGAGAATGGCAGCGTCAGCAATTTTGTGTATTTACGATTTGTGTGGGGCTGACTAAGTAGTCAGCGCCAGCGCGTGACAATAGTTTTGTTCGTTTACGGATATTTTTTGATGTTTTTCGAAAACTTTTAAAAACAAACACTTTGTCGCCGTTTTTTTACGCCAAATCTCCAACAGAAGAGAACCAACTGAGAGAGAAAACTGACATTTCATTTTGTGAGAAGCTGTTGAATTCTGTTGGACACATTTTTGCCAACAGCAATTTTCCAACAGGAAAACAGCTGATCAAACAACAGCTGACTTGAATTTTTGCAAGTAACAAGATTTGCAAAATATACACATCAATTATAAAATTGGAAAAATACACTAAATTGGCAACAAATATGGATAAATTAAATATGCAAAATAAGTTACATACTTTTTGCGAAGTATTTATATGCATATTATGTACCTTAGTAAATTGTAATCTCCTTTGCGGGAATATATATTAACGGGGCCGCTGTGGTGCAGTGGGGAATGGTGTGGCAGACAGTGGCTAGTCTGCCATACCAGAGGTCATGGGTTTGATCCCCAACCTGGATAGAGGGAAAATTTGTATATAATGATCCACGATCCGATAACAATTAATTTTGCAGAGGGTAGGGGTGGTCTCACAGATCACAAAAAACAAAGTACTACCCTCCGGACGCTTATAGTTCAGGAGACATTCCTTGTTAAATTAATGTATGTATGTGTAGAACATCTTTCTGCGTTGGCGGCTTTTGGCCGTGCTTCAATAAAATTACCCTCAGCCGGCAGAATTCTCTTTCTGGATTAATATCCATGGAGCAATCCACAGTTGTTTTGTATAGAACACCTTTTGCCTTCAACCGCGCTTTACAAAAATAACCCTCAGCCGGGAGAATTCTATTTCTGGAGAACTTTAATATTATAATTTAATAATAGTTGAAAGTCTTAAGATAAGATGAATTATCATCTACAGAATATTTCCTGAAAGTTTCACTGAGCCTGGATAGACAACAAATTTTAACTAAAACCCAATTATCCGGATTTTAAAAATAGCAGCCACTCTGGGCAGTGGGTGGCACACCCTCCGAGAGTAGTTCTGCAGTGGGTCGGCTTCAGTATAATGCGCCCGCCATATTTATTTTCAAACGACTGGAACTTTCGGGAAATCTTCTATGGATGTTAATTTTACTAATTATAACACTCCCGATCGCTCCGCAGATATAATTCGAGAAAGGAAATTTTGCTGGCTGGGGCTATTTTTTTTAAAGCGCGGCCAAATGCCGCCAACGCAAAAGTTTGTTCTACTCAAAAGTACTGTGGATCGGTCCATAGAGGGTTATTTTTTTAAAGAATGGCCAGGGCCGGGTGCATTAAAAAGAAATCTCTTCTGCGGGGCAGCAGACGCGAAGACATACTGCGGAGGAAAACATTATGGACATGGGTACAAAGAAAAGCAATTGTTAGTGTGATAATTATTACAATGAAATCCTATTTATTAGATAATAACAGCGAACCCCAGCGGGTTAGGGGGTCTAGAATATACCCGTTGTAAGGAATGCCTGTCGTAAGACGCGACTAAAATCCACCGGCCTAGAAGGTTGATTATGGCCAGGAAAAATCGTTCGCACGACAGTCGGGCTAGTGTCAGAAGGGACTAGTACCCGAGCGTACCGGATTTATCCGGCAAAGGACTGTCACATCCCCTACACTCCCCAAAACCTTCGGGGAGTGTCTTGGTGGCTACAACAACAACAACATGAAGTTAATTGTATTGCAGATACATACATACAATGTGCATATATCTCCACTGTTTTCAGGCAGAATTGTAACTCCATTAGCATTTATATAGAA
Source organism: Urophora cardui (assembly GCA_960531455.1). NCBI lineage: Eukaryota > Metazoa > Arthropoda > Insecta > Diptera > Tephritidae > Urophora > Urophora cardui. The sequence continues at coordinate 93,299,592 of OY482673.1, read as the reverse complement.
CAAACAGTGCCGATTTATTGTAAAAGAGAGTTCCGGATGCATTTCCGAACTTCAAAAAACCTTTTTGCGAGCCTATGCGAACGATTTTTAGATTGAGGAGGTTATCGCGAAGTGACAAAAGACTGACCAAAACGAAACCCAAAACGAATCAAAAGAAATTAAATAAGAAAAAAAACTATGTTTTATTTTATTATTTTTATGTTATATGTACATATATACATAATTAACAGCAATAATTTCCACCAATTTTATTATCATTTTAATTTTAATCCTTTTTATCCTTTGAATTTGGGGCTTGTGAATGTAAATAAAAATCAGCTGTTTGCCAAAGCTGTTGAACTCTGCAAATTTTGTGTTCGTTTACCTCTTACGATATTTTTCTCTTGTGAGAGGATAGGTGACATTTTTCTCCAACACCTGGCTGTTGGAGGCTGCTGAGTAAATGCTGTTGGAGAAAGTACGCGAACAAAGCTAATACATTGTATGTAAATTTATTATGTATGTATGTTTGCGCTTGTGTAACTATATTTGACGCTCTACAATATGCTTTCTGAAAATTTAATCTAAAACTTACTGAAAATATAAATTTGCTGGCAAAAATACAAATGTGCTGTCAAAAAATACATATGATTTCGCAAAAACGCTACCTAACACTGATTCGAACATAGTTTAACGCTTAACAACACTTATGTTCGAAACGTCGTAAACCAGAATACCAATTTTCGTTTTGTCGTAGCAGTCGGCGTCGCCGCGATCGAATTTCCGAGGGATTGTAGAATAGCTGTGTATATATTTAGTACATATGTACCTGCATACAGGGCCGTAGCTAGACTTAAATTTAAGGTAGGGCAGCGTTGCTTTAAGGTAGGGCGGAAGTAAATAATGTATCACAATTAATCTTACATCGAGGAATTTACATTGCGTCGCCTGAAAAAACGAATGTCGTATGTGAAAATCGACGATTTCTAGTTTTTGATGCAGATTAACTAAATCGGACCAAATATTTTAATTTTTCCAATCCATTTTTTTCTATCTTTTTTAGTTTTTGAGTTATTTAGTATGCATTTGTCGTATGTTAAAAAATTACTACCATTTGGGTAAGCTTTTGTCGTATGTAACATACATACGACAAATTTCCATATAAATCCGTTTTTGTTTATTTTAAACATATGTCGTATGTGCCGCTGAGCTACTGAGAATAAACCAAAATATTGTATCGGAGCTATAGGTTATAGTGATTCGATCTGAACGATTTTCACTGACATATTTTATTGTAGTATAATACCAATTACTGCAAAGTTTAGTATAATTTGATCCTTAAATATGGAAGTTATACCCGAAAATAGCTATATCTGAACAATCGGTTGTATGGGAGCTATATTCTATAATGGTCCGATCTTGACAAATTTCGGTGACATTTATTAGGTCCGTATGGGTACAAATACCTCAAAGTTGCATGCCCTTATCTGTTTACATGGAGAAGTTATATCCCAAAATGTCCATATCTGAACAATCAGTTGTATGGGAGCTATATGTTATAGTGGTCCGATTTCGGTGACTATTATTATGTCCATGTGGGTACAAATACTTCAAAGTTTCATGCCCTTATCTCTTTACATGGAGAAGTTATATCCCAAAATGTCCATATCTGAACAATCAGTTGTATGGGAGCTATATGCTATAGTGGTCCGATCTTAACAAATTTTAGTGACATTTATTAGGTCCATATGGGTACAACCACTTCAAAGTTTCATATCCTTATCTCCTCAAATAAAGAAGTTATACCCGAAAACAGCTATATCTGAACAATCAGTTGTATGGGAGCTATATCTTATATTAGTCCGATGTGGTGGATTCCGACAAATGATCAAAGTATCATCAAAATATATGCAACTGCCAAATTTCAAGTCGATATCTCAAAAAATGTGAGCCTCATAACCATTCGGTTTGAAAAAAGAGAAGAATTTTTGTCGTATGTGCTATCATAAACAGGTATTGGTGCTCAGACGTCACATACGACAACAGAAAAATCTGTTGTACAGTTTTTGAGAATTTCCAATTTAAACTTCAAAGTCGATTTTCTCGAAACTATGTTTTGCTACATACGACATTCGTTTTCTCAGGCGACGATTAAGGAACCACGGTCCGAGAAAAATGAGTCGAAGAAAAAAAGTGTTCTACACACATATATACATATGTGCATGATTTTATAAGTGCCTCGGTAATCGTACGCAGTTTTGGGGGTTTGTTTGGTAAATTTTACAACTTACAAACATCTCCGGTCGACGGGACTTTTGGATTTAGAATCAGGAGGACCTCCTCTGCAACCCCCAATGACTTTTTTTCAACGCGTGGTAGACTGTTGGAAAATTTTCCCCGTACATTTAATACCTATTTGTTGATACATAATTATTGTGACAGTACATAAGCAATACTCATTGAGAATAAGCCAACAAGATGGTTCAGCTTCCAGATTTAGATGTGGAGATGTGGAGATCTTTAAATTTGGTATGTGGGTGGCCTGTATGCACGCAAGTCAAGGTGAGAAAAAAACTCTCGAAAATGATTAAACGATAACCATAGAAAATTTAGACACCTCATTTTTCCATCGAGTAAAATGTTTTAGATTAGCACCAGTGTTGCCGCAGCCTCAAACAATTTGGTATCAAAAATTGATACTTTCATGGTATATATACAAACACGTAAGAACTGATCAAGATCATTTAATGTAAATGGTTTGTGTATTCTGTGGATACTCTGGAAATTAAAAATCAGCTGTTTAGTTAGTTAACCTGTGTTAGTGAGCCGTGCTCATGCCTGCCATGGGCAGTGATGCCTACTATACAGTTTGATAAAATGTTGCCCATTTTTGGTATTCTCAAGACTTTCACAATATATATTTTTCGCGGCAAACACAGGTTGTTACAATTTTTAGAAAATCTTAAAAATGAAAAAGAATAGGTTAATATTTTTTTTGATTAAATTGTATCAAAATTATTTGATGCTGATTAAAAAGGTATCAAATTTGTTCTACGTCAAAATAAAAAGTATCTACGTATCTTGGGCTTAAAAAAGTATCACATTTGATACGATTGTATCAAAACGGCATCACTGATTAGCACACTTAGTAATCAATTCCGCGCTTTTGGTGTTGTTCGCTCACAGTGAGATTAGTTTTTTGTCAGAAAAGTGACGGATTGAACCATTCCTTTAACCAAACTACAAAAATTCGATGGTCTTATTTAATTATATATGTGCTGCAGGGTGGATTCTCCATATCATACATTGCAACCGAAATAATTTTTTATCTCAACCTATGGCAAAAAATGTAATTATAATAATTCATCTCACTTGTTGGCCTTTTTAAGGTATCGCATTCTAATTTTAAGGTAGAGCATTGCCCCACAATGCCCCCCCTCTAGCTACGGGCCTGCCTGCATACCTCGTATGCAAATTCGGAATATTTCTTAACGGGTGTAAGAATTAAGTCGTGCACGCCAATGTGGTTATCACTCAAACCAAGATCACACGACCCGCGCGTTCTAAGAACATTGTGTAAGTTTTAAAAACAATAATATTATTTGCATAGATACACATACATAAGTATATGCATGTACATACATATGTACATATATGCAAATGTACAAATGTGAAGGAATCCAAAGGTGTCACTTTGTGTGTAACGCGCAAATCGTGTGATCGCAAGGCAAACCACATTGTACCGAAACGGCCACACTGCCGTCTGGTTTCACAAGAATTTTCTCTTCACTTCTGTTCTCTCTATGAGAGCGCTAAAGGCAAACCAAAAATTGCTCTTTCGATATTAATTTTCGTTGAATTTCAAACGTTCACTTAGAGCCTATACACCAGCGATGCGCAGCCTCTTGCCCGCGGGCAGACCAGCTGTTTGCGATTCACACGTACACTCACCGATTGTCACTAATACAGACAAATAAAGAGCGTAAAACGAGCGCTTACGATGGGACCAGGCGATCGTCGCTTAGCAAAAAGAATTAAAGTGCAGACATTGGTGACTTATCTGTAACCCATAGATGCCCACACAAATACAGTCTCATTTTGTCGTAGTGTTGATGCATGGCGTTTGGTCGCTAGAAACGTGAGTTGCCACTTCTCTGTAATGGCACCGAACTGAGGTGTGTTTTGTTTGCTAATGATGATTTTAGGCTAATGATAATTTTCCACCTTTGTTATTTAAAATACTTGTACGTAAATACATCTCACACTCAAATGATAAATATAAATATACAGCCTTGCCCAAAAGTATTAGACACCAATGTTTCTGTAAAAATCATATTCATACGTACGTATATGGAAATATAATAAATATCATAACATTTGTTATAAGTTTACAATAAACTTACTTCAGTAAGCAAAACGTTTCGAAAATCCTTAATATAAAACTTGTAATTCATTTAATAGTAACTGCTGAATCAACGAAAAGGAACTCTAATTCTATAATTGCATTTCACGTTTGGAAGGAAATTCTTAATAAACATTTTTATACAATGTTTTGTAAACGAGAGGTGAAAAATTTATTCCAAACAAAAAAAAATGCGCTACTCGGGACTCGAACCTACGCTCTTTGGTCCGTAGGCAGCATATCTCACCATTATGCTACAATCGTATTCGGAATTAGAGTTTTTGACAATAAAAAACTCTAGTTCGTGCACGTCATCACACATTGTGGACATTTTCGCAAATAAAAATTATTTACTTGCATTCATAATTGCGCATAACGGTTACGCAGCTGGCAACCACGAGCTAAAATTCAGAAGAAAAACAACCAACGGCAAAGTCGACTGAAGCAGTGCTTTGCTACGTCACGTCAGTATACATATATGGCTCTGCGACAGCGCTGTGCTCGCGAGCAGCTTCGTGGGCATCTATGCTGTAACCTTATAACACAGCTGATTCAACCAACCTTACGACAAGCTGTGTTACTAGTCATTGCTGCCTTATCGTAATTCTGTAGCTGTATCGTTAACTTACAGACCAATTGGATTTTGGTTAGCAACCCTAAATCCGTAAGCAGCTGACACTTGTGAAAGCAGTTATAGGAAGGTAGGCGCATAGGCGAATTCAGAAACTTCTTTTTTATTTACAACGGTAGATTATAATATCAAAATCAAAGCGAATTCACGTCATGGCCAATAGTAATGTGCGAGTCCCAAGCGAATTTAGATTTTAGCCAAGAAAAATATTATTTTGACATTACAATCTACCAATTACAATAACAAAATACATGGGAAATTTGTGAATTCGCCTATGCGCCTACCTTCCAAAATCTTCCTCGACATGTGTCAGCTGTTTACAGATTTACGGCACCACTAACAGCTCACATGGATAGCGATAAAGTTACAATAAGGTTAACGATACAGAATAACTTATAAGTCACCAATGTCTGAACCTTTAATTTGCCTTCGACTGTCGTGAAAGCAAGTGGTCGTCGCTTGAAATTCTTTTGTTTTATTTGTAGAAGCCAGACAACAAACAAAACTATCAAAGTTTGCATATAACATACATACACAGTAAAAATTTTAGTTTAATTTTAATACTGTTTCTGGCGGGGAATGATTTCCTCGACAGAAATAATATGTAAAGAAAAACAAATCAGAAAGAAAGGGTGTTTTAGTATAAAATATGGACAAGGTCGGTTTTATTTATAAATGATAGTGAATGATAGGACATTAAATTTGTGGAAGGTTATATGTATGTATATATATGGCGATATATTGGAATTTATTTATATGTGGAAATTTAAAACTTACCGCTGTGGCTCGCTGTCGGAAAACAAGTGAAAAAGTTAACTTTATTTGTTGGCGCGTTGACTGGCAGAAAAGTATCTTCGTTCAGTCAACGGCTTTTTTGTTGAAAATGTATGAATGCGACAACGCTAGCTTACATATGCTTAGCGGATACACATACATTAGGGTGGCACTAAAAGATTTAGACTACAGGTCTAAACATGCCGGCCCCCTTGCGGCAAGCAATCTCAGACATAATATGATCATGCCACAGCGGTTGGTTTGACTTAATTCTAATACTAAAGTACGTGGTTGCTTTGGTGGTTGCATAAATGGATATGTGTATGTGTGTATATGTGCCTATATGTGGATTATTAGATTGGCTCCTTTTCTCGTTGTTGTAAGCGCAAATGGCTACATATGTTTATGTATATATTGTATATGTTGTATATTGTACATAACGATGTATGTATTTATATGTATGTTTATACAGTTTTTTCGCGTATGAGGTGCCTATGTATGTAGATATTTTTGTTTTTTATAGGTGGTAGGCCCCAGAAATGGTTAAGCCAAATACCGTGGCTTGGGCTGTTAGGCCCTCAATAGTTGTGGGTGGCGAACCGTCTATGACGAGTTTCGCGTAGATGTCGGCTCCCAATGTCAGCCGTACCGGTGATGATTTGTAAAAGTTCGCATCGGCGAGTCGCATGAACTGGAACCTTTGCGCTACTTGTGCGTCGAGGTTGGTAGACGGAGTGATTCGATAATGCCGCGCTTGGATGACGGCTTGGGTCACCACGGTTCCGGCTACACCATATTTACTCCTTATGGTTAGGTTGCACCTGTCACGGTCGATGTGTAGGCCCAGATCATACGCTAATTCACGGTCAACGACTGTGATGGGAGCGCAGGGGTCGATGATGGCGCGAATAAGATGCAGTCGGCCACCTGCTTCGATTTTCACTATAGCTGTGGGTGATATCGCGCAAAATGGTCGTGACAAAGATATGGCATGTGTCGTGGCAGCCATACCCCTCCTAAAACCTGTTTGGCTCACGAGCGCATTTTGTGGCGAATGTGTATTATTGTTGTTGTTTGTTGCCGGTCGTTTCGTTTGTCGTCGCGATGAACGCCAGGTACTGGGTGGCGAACAATCGAGTCGACGAACGAAACGCTCATACGGCATAGTTCGATGTTGCGCCCTTGGTTTTCTTTGCATTTTCGCCGGCGAGGAACGCCAGGTACTAGGTGGTGTTGCATCGCGTCGGGATATTTTCGCCGGTGGGGAACGCCAGGTACTAGGTGGCATTATTGGCGGATCACTACTCTTATAATGTTTTTTCGTATAAAGTTCGGTTGGCGAGCGCCAGGTACTGGGTGGCGTTCCGTTGCGAAGGTGATTGGCCGAACTGCGAGGTGGTCTAGCCGATGTTGAGCCGCTTTTTTCGTGCTGCAACAGTGGTCGATATGAGGCGCGCTTGTCTATTTCATTCACTATTTCGCCTTCTTCCTGTTCAGCCTCTTCCTCCTCCACCTGTTGTGCCCATGACTTCGTGGGCTCGGACACTGCTATTGAAATTGCATCTAGGGATTCTTGATCCTCTTCGAGACGCTTTTCCTCGAGCCCATCGAAGTGAAGCGATGTATGGTGCTTCTCACCACAACGCCGGCAGCTTGCCCAACTGCTACATATTTCGAGCCTGTGAAACGGCGACAGGCAATTAGAACAATATTTGTGGAGAAGGACCACTCGCAGCCTCTCCTCCACCGCTTTCGCGCGGTAAATGTAGCACATGCGTATGCCATGGTTACCCTCGCATAATTTGCAGGGAATTTTGAATGCGGGTTTTTGCTCCGCTTTTTTACGTAATTGTGAGATCGGACCCATTTCTGGAATATTTAGTGATACTTATGGGTCTGGTTCAAAGGTAATTATTTATTTTGTTTGTTGGGTGGCTAACAACGTTCATACCGAATTGTGGCACAGACTTGTGGCAACTTCAGTTAGTACGAACACGATAGGTTAGCCATGGGTAATGGCGCAATTTTTTTGGCGCTGATACAATAACGCCAGCGCCAACCGTGGCGCCAACTCACGGTACTGGCGCAATAACACCTTTAGCGCAATTGTCATCGAATAATCGATAAATAACATTTTTCGCTTGTTACTGTTTACCATCCCCGTTTTATTTCTTTTGGCGCAATTCTGCTTACATATACGAGGGCACAATTAATTTTAATTTTCATAATCATTTGGAAAAATATTCCGTATATGTGTGAAAATATGCTGGAAATTAGAGTCACTTAGATCACTATCAAGCACACATAATTGTGACGTTGTCATACGTATACATATACTATGATGCTGTTATTGGCGTTGTGGTTGCGCCATTTTACACTAGCGCTATATTGGAGCTGGTGTTAGCGCACGAAATTGAGTCAGTGTTATATTGCAATAGCGCATCATTGAGTTGGCGCTATATTGAGTTGGCGCATTTCCCAAATCGGAGTTAGCGCAATAACACCAGGGTTGGTGTCAGCGCAATTGCGCCGCGCAGCGCAGTGTTACCCATGCCTACGATAGGTGAAACAAACACCCGATAAATTATGGAACGTATTGTGCATTTCCAAACTCAATTAATTTTACTTATGTGAAAGTATAAGAACGGAGGGACATTCTTACGCAATTATGAGTAATATGCTGGTTTTGAAAGAAAAAAACCCACATATTGAATTTAAAAATACCCAAAAAAAGCATTTTGAAGAGTGGCAACAATCATAAATAAGACGAGAGCGCTCTCACGAAATAAATAATTTTGGAATTTATTCCACTCAGCCCTGGAAATTCTGAGGGAATACATGCAAATGAGACGAATTCTCCACTGTGCCGTGCTGCCACCTTGCTTTAACGAAGTTGGACTAATTTGAATATATATACACCTTACTTCGATTTGATACGTGTATTTTATACAAGGCTGCAAAATAACGTTATTTTTAACAATAAACAAAAAAAAATTTTGTTTCTGTTGAAATATTCGATTTTATAAACGTAAAAAGCATAACAAAATCTATTTTGTTTCAACTGTTATCAAAAAAAATTAACAAAATTTTTTTTGTTTTGATAATTATCAAAACAATTATTTCAAAAAAATATAGTTTCAAATTTAAACGAAAAAATTGACTTTTCAATAATTTCGTTTTCTATGAAGAAAATAAATTTTACATATGTTTGTATGTATGTACATACGTACATAAATAAAAACAAATACAATTTTTGTTAATTTTTTTGATATCAACGAAACAAAATTATTCTGATTAAAGATTTATTGATAATTTTTGAAACGAAAAAATTTTGTTTCTGTTAATTAGCAAAACAAAATAATTTTTGGATATTTTTTATTGATATTTTTTGAAACAAAATTATTTTGTTCATTTCGTTGAGCAGCCTTGATTTTATAGCGAAGTGAAGGCAATTTTGTTTTAGTTTTATAGATGTCATACTTGAAATTGGCATATCTTGTGGCATATTTGCATTTTTTGTTTACGCAATGTTGGATTTATAGCCTACCACAGAGTATACAAAATTCGTGGTGACTTGAGCATCAACATTTTAGATTTGTCCGCTGTTCAGTACCATCTGTCGGGGAATAACGCTTAAGACCGTAAAATTGATTTACGTTCTTACGATATTTGGAGACTGTATGTTGTGGTTGGTGTCTTCGCTACAGAACGTGGGAAGTGGCAAATTTCCGCTTACAGTGATCTCGCGCTTGCATTGCCTAATAAATTGAACAAGCTTTGGTATCATTGGATCTTTTGAATTTTGAACAATGGGCCAAACGCTCTGAACTATGAGCATTTTTATTTTAAAAAATAGTAAATATGATGCATAATTTTGTACAAAACCAATTTATTGTTTATGTGCATTTTTTTTAAATTTCTTACACAAAAAATATATTATGATATGCATAATGAGCAAAACTGCATTGAAAGTAAATAAGTTTTAAATTATCGAAATCGTCTACTTTTTCTTAATTTTGCGTTTTTCGTAAATCTTGCAAAATTTTAACTACTCGGGTTTAATTATATCGTATTATCGGGAGTTCACTGTAATAACGTTCATTCATTGCCAACTGGAATTCTCCATTCTCCACTTTTTAGTTATTTCTTTGTCAATGGCATTGACAATGAGAAGATATGAATGGTGAAATGGAAATTTCCATTTCAGCTTTTCAGCAATTTCATTGTCAATGGTGTGACAATGGAATTCCGGCCAGCAACGAGAAAAGACGGGTAAGTAAAATGATGTAGTAATTTTCTATTTCTTTTTTTTTTTTTTAATTATTTTATTTTTCAGGTTATGGACACCGCATGTAATTTTTTGTGTGGTTTGCACAAATTTTAATGCAGATACATATATAATCCCAGGGATGGCTACCGTTTGTACAGTGAAACATATGTATGTATGTTACTAATGGATAATAGTTTTCAGCGATGTTTGCTTTTCCTAGGAGTAAATTTATCCCACACGCTTAACTTCAAGAAACGTCTCAAGTAGTCCACCTGCCTACTGTTCATCAGCACAAGTACAAGAGCCTCGAAGGCAGACCATAAGACTACACGCGAATTGTTGCTTTCATTGATGGGACGACGGATTTTGTCACGAACTTTGATGTATTCTGGAAAATGTTTAACGCCAGTGAACTTCATCTTCACTCGGCGCACCGTGTATAACTCGACATGCTGTATTGCGGAAGTTACAATTATCGTTGCGCGATTTCCTATGCATAACAAAAGGTGTTTCTCCGCGTGAGCCAAAACGTAGGAGAGCGCAGATATTAAGATATGATACCATGCAACGGACATAAGATTTTTGCTCCACGCGCCCATCGTTTGGACGTTAAGTGGTTACAATTTTTTCGCAAAAAACTGAACGCGATCGATCTATTAAAGGTTTTTGTCATCTAAAACGTCGACTATCACTATTCCGAGAATTGAAGAATGACCACTGATAAAGAGCGTTGCTCCACATTTATTGATTCTATTACAAAGCTTAACTGTTTGACGCTTGCCCTTTTATTCATCATTGTGATTAATTCCACGTGAACAATCGTTGGGTCACTATGGAATTTCTACGTTATGTAATTGGCACAAAGTCACTCCGCAATTGTTTCGATTAAGGGTTATTTTCAAGCAGACATAAGGCCAGAAAGTTACTTGGATAATGCCACATCATTATCCATATAAGCCGCACTCAAAGCTAAAGTTGATCTTAAACTTATGTCCAATTTTTTGGCATATTTTTTTTTTTTTTTTTTTTTTTGCTCAAACGTATGTTGGACAAGTCACATGCATATTTTTGAATAATAAAATCCTTTGGGGGCCTTGATATACCTACATAGATTGATGGCGAAAGTCTTTGGTAGATGTACCCTTAGACACTGTGCGAATACGTTAAACTATTGACCAACTAGGTTGCTTGTATCACGAATATTTTGTTCTTCAAAGGTTTTTGTTTTCCCAGATCGCCACCTGAACCTCAGAAAAAACATACAGCCCAGGGTGTGGAAGGTTCGAAGAACTTGCAGCATGGTGGCGCAGTGAGTGCTGGAGCACCACTTGGTACGCGGGTTTTCAAGTTATCATCAGTCTTGTAACGTGCCGTGGCCACCCGGAACGTGCGTAGAGTATGCGGATCTGGCCCATATTCAAATTTCTCGAAACCTGTTTGCAAAATGCAAGTGCGACGATCGATTGTATGGGCACAGGTCTGTTATGGTTACGATGACTATTTGATACAAATGAGGCGAGTAAGAGTTGATCTCAAAGGCTGCAGTTAAACATGCAATGGGTTAGTGCAATATACTTGTAATCTGTAACCCGTGGGAGTTGGTGAGCACTGCCGGGTTTCGCGGAACAATGGGAATGGGTATTTGTTTATATGCCTTTTATTTATTTATATTTTTTTTTTTTTGTTTATTATTTTTAATGTACATGTTCATTGCAGATTTATTTGACCGTTGGGCTGCCAATTAAATCAACAACAAAAAAAAGAAAACTCCACCGCAGGATCTTACCTTTGTACAGAGATGAGTGAGTTTTAACTATTTTCACATGTGTATGTTTACGTAGTTAGGTATGGTTCTCGTAGGTATTTTCAGATTATGTATTTTGGGTTCGGTGGGACTGGGGAAGGCTTAGCCTACATTCCGTTGGCTCCTTCGGGATGCTTTATTTCTGGGGCTCCTCAGTGAGCTAATTTTAAGGTCTGGGGCTTCTTTGATGAAGCGGGTTTTTTCTGGGTTTAAAGACACCGGATGGGTTTTATTGAAATATTTGTACAACTTGCGTGTACATATTTCCGTTGATGGGTTTATGAATTTATGGTTAATGTGGGAGCATAGGAAAAGTGTTCGTTGTACAACTTGCGTGTACCTGTATTTTTTTTGGTTTGAATTATGGGTTTTTTTTTTTTTTTTTTTTTTTGAACAGGACTGTTGAGGATTATTAGGGTGGTAAGTAACTTTTGTAGTTACTTTTGGGAAGTCGTTTCTTCGCCATTTGGTAATAGAACCAATTTTGCTATTGGACGTGTAGTTTCACCCTTTGCAGTATCTAGGACGACAACTCTCACTCGATTGTCGGTTCCTATGTGTACTTTAGTAACACGCCCTAATCTCCATTCGTTGGGTGGAAGATTTTCCTCTTTAATGACCACGAGATCTCCTTCCTTGAGATTTTGTTGCGATTGTTTCCATTTTACGCGTTTTTGTAACTCGATCAGGTATTCGGTTTTCCATCTCTTGCAAAACGACTGGTGTAACGCTTTAAGTTTCTCCCATCTGTTTACGATGGATGCCCTGTTTTCGCTGACATCCAGTTCGGCTGGCGCAAGAAGATGAGTTCCAATTAGAAAGTGTCCAGGAGTCAGTGGTTCCAGATCTGATGGATCATTGGACATAGGGCTTAGTGGTCGCGAATTTAGACAAGCCTCGATTCTGCAGAGGAGAGTGCTGAGTTCTTCTAGGGTAAACTTATGATCGCAAGCTATTTTTTTGAAATGTTTCTTAAAACTTTTAACGCCTGCTTCCCATAAGCCTCCCATGTGGGGAGCGGCTGCGGGAATAAAGTGCCACTCTAATAACTGGTGGCAGTATTTTGGAAGAGTTTTTTCCCTGGAGTCATTTAGAAAGGATTTAAGCTCTGCTTTGAGAGCACGAGAGGCTCCTACAAAATTTGTTCCGTTGTCGGAATATATATTTTTTGGACAACCGCGTCTTGCAATGAAGCGGTCAAAAGCCGCAAGAAAGGACGCAGTACTAAGGTCACTGGTGGCTTCCAGGTGAATAGCCTTAGTACTGAAACAGACGAACAGACAAACGTAACCTTTCGACATGCGACATCCTCGTCCACTATATGACTTTATGTCAAACGGACCGGCAAAGTCTACTCCAGTATTGGTGAAAGTACGCGAAAAAGTTGTTCGCTCCAAAGGGAGGTTTCCCATAAGTTGGGTTTGCGTACGCTTTCGCCAAATGGTGCAGACCTTGCAGTTAAATATGACGGAACGTATCATAGTTTTCACACGGGGAATCCAATACTGAGTCCTTAAGAGACGCAGCATCAGTGTATTTTCTCCGTGTAAGGATATCTGATGGACAAAATGGACAATGAGACGAGTTAATCGACAGTCATAAGGTAGAATAATAGGAACTTTTTCATTATCTGTTAGATTTAGAGATTCGCGGAGACGGCCACCAACTCTGATTAGTCCGTCATTTCCGATAAAAGGGGTTAGGGAGAGGATTTCACTTTTTGCTCCTATAGGTTTACCACCTTTCATGGCTTCATATTCCTCAGAATAGTGTCTTTTTTGATACAGTGCTATCAGACGTTGTTTAGTGGCCTTTATTTCGTCGCATGAAATTGTAGAAGTACTAGGTTTTTTGGACGATTTGGTTAAAGGATGGGTAGATCTAAAAAATCGGAAAATGTATGAAATGACTCTCAACGCGCGTGAGAAGTCAGAAAACCTGTCTAGAAGATCAGTATTTGTTTGTGACGTATGGATCTGCACTCTTTTTTCCTCTACGGACGTATTATATGTTTCATCCTGTTTTGGCCATTCATCTTCTTCTTCTTGTAACCAAGAAGGGCCCTGCCACCACAAGGAGTTTGCAATGAGTTCGTTCGCTGGTAGGCCTCTACTTGCTAAATCTGCTGGATTCGATGCTGAGTCCACATGTCGCCACATTTTGCTTCCCACCTTGTCAACTATCTTGGTAACTCTGTGTGCCACAAATGTAGACCACGAACATGGAGGTTTCCTAATCCACGCGAGTACTATTGTGGAGTCCGTCCATAAATGGACCTTTAGATGGCCTAGGTTCAAGTTGTCAACTATTGTTTCAATGATCTCCGCTAGCAAAACTGCACCGCATAGTTCTAATCGTGGAAGTGAAATCGTTTTCACGGGTGCAACTCTGGTTTTCGCAATGAGTAAATTAGTATGAATCTGGGTTTGGGATTTAATTCGTAGAAAGACGCACGCAGCATAGGCCTTTTCTGAGGCGTCGCTGAAACCGTGAATTTCTATTTCATTTGTTGGAGTAAAATATACCCAACGGGGGATTCTTATGTCGTTGATCGCTATATAATCCTGCATAAATGATTGCCAACGTTCCATTGTAGTTGTGGAAACTATCTCGTCCCAGTCTGTACCCTCTAGCCAAATGTTTTGCATTATAATTTTGGCCACTATTATTACTGGGGCGAGCCACCCTAATGGATCGAAGAGTTTAGCTATCGCAGATAGAATGGATCTTTTTGTTAATACTTCACAATCTTCAATTGGTTTGGCTGTAAAATAAAAGTGATCGGAAAGGGCATTCCATCTGATACCTAATGTTTTCACTGCACTTGTGTCTTCGAATTCTAGGAAATCGTCACTTAGACGATGTTGTTTTGGAATCCCTTTTAGTATTTTGTTACAATTGGACGTCCATTTTCGTAATAAAAAGCCTGCTGAACCTAATGCTTCCGCTATTTCGTCTTTGGCTTTTATTGCTGATTCAATAGTATGACCCCCGGATAGCACGTCATCGACATACATGCTATTTTTTAAAATATGGGATGCAATTGGATGGGACTTTCTAACGTCATCTGCTAGCTGATGTAGAGTGCGGATTGCCAAATAGGGTGCGCAATTGACTCCGAAAGTCACCGTTTTTAATTCATAGGAACTTATAGGATCTGTGGTGTTCTTACGGAAAATTATGCGTTGAAATTTTGTATGATCCTCTTGGACCCATATTTGGCGGTACATTTTCTCTATGTCGCTATTGAATACGTATCGAAATAATCGCCATTGTAGGATTAATAGAGGTAAATCCGCCTGAAGAACTGGGCCTGCATAAAGAATGTCGTTTAAGCTAGTTCCATTAGAAGTGGGACACGACGCGTTAAAGACGACTCTAACTTTTGTTGTAGTGCTTTCTTCCTTAATGACTGAATGGTGCGGAAGGAAATAGCAATCTGTTGTGTCTGGATGAACGCAGGAGGAAATTTTTTGCATATGCCCCAGAGTTTCATATTCAGATAGTACTCTATTGTATTCCGTTTGAAGTGAGGGATTTTTCGCTAATCTATTCTCATTCCGGTAATATTGAGCGCAAGCATTCTTTAAGGAAGGACCTAGTTGAATATTGTTTGGATAATCCTGTTTAAAAGGTAGTGCTACTATGTATTTGCCATCGGAACCTCTTCTTGTAGTAGATTTGAAAAGGTCTTCACAATAAACATTGTCGTCGTTCATTTCCTTCTTTTTCGGAACCTCTTCTAACTCCCAGAACTTCGAAAGCTGATTCTCTATACTAATTTCATTGAAAAATGAAACTTTATGGCTAGATGTACTCGGTGAATTGGCATGGCCGGTGAGGATCCAGCCAAATACTGTTTCCTGTGCTATCAAAGTATGCAGTGTATTTTTCCGAAGTCCATTCAAGATAATCTGTGGGTAAAGATCACCCCCGAGAATCAGATCAACAGGTTCGTTAACATAGAAACGTTTGTCAGCTAGGAGTAAATCAGGGAATGCTTGTTGTGTCATAGCGCTGACCTCAGATGTTGGCAAATCCCCTGTTAATTGCGGCAGTACTAGGACTACTGCGTCTATACATATTAAAGGATCAATAAGTGATCGCAATTCGATTTTACACGCTTCTTTCACTTGCGCTGATGGCGTGTTGTTAATGCCCGAAACTTGGACATTCATTCTTTTGGAGGGCAAATTTAGTCTTTTTCGGAGTCTTTCAGTCATGAAAGAGCATTCCGAACCTGAGTCAATTAACGCTCTCGCTGAATAGTTGACACCATTATGGTGTACGTTTACGCGGGCTGTTCCGAGCAAAACCCCTTTGCTTGTTTTTGCATGGCATGATGAAACGTTTGGACTATTTGAAGTATTATTTTTCGAGGAATCACGCCATGATTGCGCTTGCTTGGACGTAGAAGCAATTTCTTCTGTTTGGTTGTCATTCGTTTTTCGTGAATTTGTTGCTTTTGGCTGAAAAGTCGGTAGATGGAGCAGGGTGTGATGTCTTGCATGGCACGTGCCACAATTAAATGAACTAGTGCACTTAGACACCGTATGTCCAACAGAGAGACAATTCAAGCAACTATTATTGCTCTTTATAAACGAAATTTTTTCAGCTGTTGTCAACTTGTTAAAACGCGTACAATTTCTTAATTTGTGCTCCTTACTGTTGCACATTTTACAAGTGAAATTTTTTGGAATACTCGCTTGATATACACCTAATTTAGAAGTGTTTTTGGAGGTATTGCCGTTTTGCGGTTTAATGGCCTTGGTGGTTTTTACACCTTTGAGGCCGGAGACTGTTTCCAACGTTTGGAAACGATTAGAGAGGAATTTGTCCATATCCTCCCATTTGGAAATCTCTGACTTGTTTTCTATGGATTGCTCCCATAGAGCCAGAGTGCATTCAGGTAGTTTCGTAGAGCAAAGGTAGGTAATAATTGCATCCCAATTGGAAATGTCAATTTGATGACATTGTAGTGAAGAGATGCAATTATTAATCTCCCTTTGCAAGTTTTTAATTGCTGTACCACATTCAGTTTCTACGGCAGTTAAGTTAAAAAGTATCTTAAGTTGCGTGTTTATGAGAATACGCTTATTCTCATATCTGTCACTCAAATTTTTCCAAGCAGTGACGAAACCATCATTTGTCAAAGGACATCTTTTGACAATATCCTTCGCCTCCCCAGAGGTTTTTGCATTTAAATGGTATAACTTCTCAACTGGCGTAAGCCGTTTATTCAGAATATAAATAGCCGTGAACATGTCCCTAAAGGACGGCCATGAAACGTAATCCCCTTTGAACACTTCGGTGTCGCACGGAGGGAGGCGGATATTATGCTCACGAGTGTGTTCATCATCATTTCTATTTTGCTGTTGAGGAGGGGGAGCAGGGGTAGCAGGAGCAGCAGGGGGAGCAGGCTGGAAGGATGCTACTATTTCCGCCATGGCCCCGGAACATTTAATATATACACCATATGCTGCTTTATGTTTTTTCTTCACTGCAGCTATATCCTTCACTTCCTCTTCCCCGTTTAGAAGGGTCTCATGTGCTGTTTTGCACTTTCGCCATAGTGCCTTTAACTCTTCCTGATGGTAGCCTATAGTGTGCTTTGTTATATATTCCTCAGGTGTATTGTTGAAATCTTGTTCGAATTCAACCACATTATCGGCTGCCCTGATGAAACTGTTTAGGTTGGTACTCATAATGGAACTTCTCTCAGACGAAATTCAGTTAGAAATCTTAGGATTTTGATTTATTGAAATCTCGGTGCTGAGGAATTTAGGAAATAGACAGAGGAATGCTAGGATTCAACTGTATCGTATTTTCGATTTGGATTTGGAAATATTTTGTGTGTAACGTAATGGAAATTACACAGCAGTTATGACTTGAATGTTCGCACCAACTGAAATGCCACAGATATAAGTAAAAATCTCGCTAAATACACTTCTTTATTTTGCAGAAAATTGCCTGCACGGTATATGGATATGTAGTAGTGCGTTTTATTAAAAAACAACAGCAATGTCGCAAACAAGTTATATAAAAAATATAAAAGTGAATATATCTGGTACTAAGGAGTACCAGGAGACTAAATAGTGCGCGTGAGATTAGTTGCTTGAAGATTAGCACAATCGATAAAATGAAAAAAGTTGTGAAAATTGAATTTTCTCACAGTACTTGTGTGTGTATGTATGTACACTATGAACTGTTCACCTAACCTCACTTTCGCAGTGACTATATAAATTGCAAAATATTGCAAGTGCTTAAAAATTTAAAAATTACCAGGAAATGTGCCAAATTTCCACTAAAGCCACCCAACTTCCACAAAGAATTTGTGCTTCCAACAGTGATAACGATTTTCTGTGAAATTGTGCAAATTTGGGTATATGAGAAGTGTTGTTGTTGTTGCAACCAACAAATGTATATTTTTGAGGTTATAGCCGGTGCAGAGATTTTCTTCTTGCAGCAGGGAAAATCGCTCACGGCTAGCCTTGAGCTGTGTCGAGTAACTCTTACCACTGGTGGGGGAAATTACTTGATAGCAAAAGGCGCATTAAAGTGAAATAATCACCAATATTAAAAACTCAAAACTGCACTTGGAAAAAATATGGAATTTTTTGTCTTTTCTAATCGTTATCACTCGTTGAACACTACACAAATTTTTTGCACTGTTATAAAAAATCACGAAATTCACTTTAATTAATTTTTTGTGCTGAATTATTTAATCTTTTATTGAAATCTTTAAAATTGCAACCAACCAAAACAACACGTACCTTATTTTTTTTTTGATGAGTATATTTGTTGTATGGATGAAGTGCTGGATGGATGGATGATTTAAACTGTGTGGGTGCTGCTTGTTAGTGTATCGCTTTGATGACGCTGGCGTACTATATGGACAATTCCTTTGGTTGTTTATGATGAAGTGGACTGTAATGTATTTCAATGTTAAAGCGGTATCCTCTCACTGGCGAGATAGGACCATTTTGGTATTTATATATAACAATGCCAAAAAGTATAAAATTAAAACCATTCTGGTTTAAAAAAAAGAAGAGAATATGAGAGACAGAAATTATTCTTGGTCAAATTAATACTTTTTTGGAATTAAATCAAAACCAAATCTTAATTATTTTTAGAATATTTTCGGTATTAAAAATAGTTAAAATGGTATAAGATCTATCCGAAAATTGGAATAAATACTATACTTTTTTGGTATTAAATCCAAAGCGAAAACATGTATGTAGAAATGCTCACTTTATTTCATATACATATATATAGTATATATACATATACACAATATTACAACGATAGAAAATATCACATAGACTTTGTTGTTTGTATTGCTAGATAATAGGATGGGCTGCTCCCTCGTCGAGTTGTACCACCGTCAGTAAAAAAACTGCTACAGCTACTGCCTTTGCCAGAGAAATTTCGGCACCATCGCGGTGTTGCAGAGATATTGTTGCCTCAAGACTGCAAAAAATAAAATAAAATTTACCCCCAAAATATTCACTTAATTTCCTGTATTACTTACTTGATACAATTGTTCCACTAGGCATGAAGAATTCGCTTTTCGGGAAATTTGTTTTAATAAATTTAATGTCTGCATCGTACCCATTTCACTTTAATAAAATTTTGTATATATTTACATATTTTGACAAATTTTTTCTAATATTTTTTTTGGTTTTGATTTCAAACCAAAAGTGAGAAGGAGAGAATTTTAATACTTTTTAAGAATTTATTTTTAAACCATTTTGGTTTAAATAAAATTGTAAAACTTCTCATAGTTTCAAAATAAGAATTTTTGGTATTAAAATTCATATTTAATTCCAAGAATGATTAAATTAAGTATCAAATGATATTAGAAATAAACTATAATTTTTGCTGTGTACGTATGTATTTGTATACGTACGTTGTTTCATAATTTCGCAAGGCGTGCGCAGCATAACCCTGCTCGCTCAACATCTTCATGCAGACTGATTATTGTTTGTCCTCTTCCACTTTGGCCTACAGTAGGCGCACCAATACACACTGATTTTCGGAGATTGTTTGAATGTGTTTGTGTGCCCATCCCTGCTATACACACTTGCGACTAAATCGATTTAGTCGAATTGGGCTGTTGTATTCACACTACGCCAACTATTTAGTCGAATCGGTGGCAGCTATTCACACTACAGACTAAATAGTCTGACGATTGACAATGACATAGTGTTGCCAATGTTCACATTTTTCACAACAAATTTTACATCAGTGGTCTTCATATAAAGTGATGAAGTATTAAATTGCTAAAGTGAAAAATTTACTAGCTGAAATTTGGAGCTCTCTATTCTTATTCTGTACTCTTCTGCAAATTTTTTGAATCAAGAAACGCTTTGCCAAGAAAAACTTGGCTAACTATCCATAACCAAGAATTATTTAACTGAGGGTATCGCAGTAGATAAGCTGATTGAAATTATGTATGTATACTAAATTGTATTCCGTCAATTATGGCCAAGAAGGTCCACGTAGAATGTCAAACAAGACGAATTGAAAAAAATATTTTTTGTTGTTGTAATTCTATGCGACTAATGACATATTTGAAGAGGACGACAATATCAAGAAACACATGAAAACGGAAGTAAATATCCTTAGATAATTCTTGTCTATAACTAGTTAATAAGACACGAACCTTTTGTTTTTTTTTAACATTTTAAAAATATTAATTGAAATATTCAATCTCTGCAATTTACCAAAAGTGAAATAAAAGTAGTGTTGTTAGCATGGCAACTCTTTCCACTACGAATATGACTGTTGTTGTTGTAGTCGTTCGACTAAATTGTCTGTAGTGTGAATACGTAGAAGGGCGCCTTGCTGATCAAGCAGTTGTCCGACTGTTTCAGTTGGAATGGAATCGGGCTGCAAATCCAACTGTTTCAGTTGTTCGACCAATTGAATGTAGTGTGAATGCTTCCATACATTCCCATGCAAATCAAAGCCCGACTAAATCGATTGAGTCACAAGTGTGTATAGGCTCTTATACACAATACATATAATACACATACACACATATGCTCACTATTCCGACTATGAACTGCCCCTGCAAAAAAATGTGCGATTAATACCGAAAGATATTTGTCCCGGATTGATCTCTTTCGAGAACAATCAGTCCACAATTAGTCCCCGATTGTTCCCGTACGGGTATAAATTTCTATGGATTGCTCCCATAGAGCCAGAGTGCATTCAGGTAGTTTCGTAGAGCAAAGGTAGGTAATAATTGCATCCCAATTGGAAATGTCAATTTGATGACATTGTAGTGAAGAGATGCAATTATTAATCTCCCTTTGCAAGTTTTTAATTGCTGTACCACATTCAGTTTCTACGGCAGTTAAGTTAAAAAGTATCTTAAGTTGCGTGTTTATGAGAATACGCTTATTCTCATATCTGTCACTCAAATTTTTCCAAGCAGTGACGAAACCATCATTTGTCAAAGGACATCTTTTGACAATATCCTTCGCCTCCCCAGAGGTTTTTGCATTTAAATGGTATAACTTCTCAACTGGCGTAAGCCGTTTATTCAGAATATAAATAGCCGTGAACATGTCCCTAAAGGACGGCCATGAAACGTAATCCCCTTTGAACACTTCGGTGTCGCACGGAGGGAGGCGGATATTATGCTCACGAGTGTGTTCATCATCATTTCTATTTTGCTGTTGAGGAGGGGGAGCAGGGGTAGCAGGAGCAGCAGGGGGAGCAGGCTGGAAGGATGCTACTATTTCCGCCATGGCCCCGGAACATTTAATATATACACCATATGCTGCTTTATGTTTTTTCTTCACTGCAGCTATATCCTTCACTTCCTCTTCCCCGTTTAGAAGGGTCTCATGTGCTGTTTTGCACTTTCGCCATAGTGCCTTTAACTCTTCCTGATGGTAGCCTATAGTGTGCTTTGTTATATATTCCTCAGGTGTATTGTTGAAATCTTGTTCGAATTCAACCACATTATCGGCTGCCCTGATGAAACTGTTTAGGTTGGTACTCATAATGGAACTTCTCTCAGACGAAATTCAGTTAGAAATCTTAGGATTTTGATTTATTGAAATCTCGGTGCTGAGGAATTTAGGAAATAGACAGAGGAATGCTAGGATTCAACTGTATCGTATTTTCGATTTGGATTTGGAAATATTTTGTGTGTAACGTAATGGAAATTACACAGCAGTTATGACTTGAATGTTCGCACCAACTGAAATGCCACAGATATAAGTAAAAATCTCGCTAAATACACTTCTTTATTTTGCAGAAAATTGCCTGCACGGTATATGGATATGTAGTAGTGCGTTTTATTAAAAAACAACAGCAATGTCGCAAACAAGTTATATAAAAAATATAAAAGTGAATATATCTGGTACTAAGGAGTACCAGGAGACTAAATAGTGCGCGTGAGATTAGTTGCTTGAAGATTAGCACAATCGATAAAATGAAAAAAGTTGTGAAAATTGAATTTTCTCACAGTACTTGTGTGTGTATGTATGTACACTATGAACTGTTCACCTAACCTCACTTTCGCAGTGACTATATAAATTGCAAAATATTGCAAGTGCTTAAAAATTTAAAAATTACCAGGAAATGTGCCAAATTTCCACTAAAGCCACCCAACTTCCACAAAGAATTTGTGCTTCCAACAGTGATAACGATTTTCTGTGAAATTGTGCAAATTTGGGTATATGAGAAGTGTTGTTGTTGTTGCAACCAACAAATGTATATTTTTGAGGTTATAGCCGGTGCAGAGATTTTCTTCTTGCAGCAGGGAAAATCGCTCACGGCTAGCCTTGAGCTGTGTCGAGTAACTCTTACCACTGGTGGGGGAAATTACTTGATAGCAAAAGGCGCATTAAAGTGAAATAATCACCAATATTAAAAACTCAAAACTGCACTTGGAAAAAATATGGAATTTTTTGTCTTTTCTAATCGTTATCACTCGTTGAACACTACACAAATTTTTTGCACTGTTATAAAAAATCACGAAATTCACTTTAATTAATTTTTTGTGCTGAATTATTTAATCTTTTATTGAAATCTTTAAAATTGCAACCAACCAAAACAACACGTACCTTATTTTTTTTTTGATGAGTATATTTGTTGTATGGATGAAGTGCTGGATGGATGGATGATTTAAACTGTGTGGGTGCTGCTTGTTAGTGTATCGCTTTGATGACGCTGGCGTACTATATGGACAATTCCTTTGGTTGTTTATGATGAAGTGGACTGTAATGTATTTCAATGTTAAAGCGGTATCCTCTCACTGGCGAGATAGGACCATTTTGGTATTTATATATAACAATGCCAAAAAGTATAAAATTAAAACCATTCTGGTTTAAAAAAAAGAAGAGAATATGAGAGACAGAAATTATTCTTGGTCAAATTAATACTTTTTTGGAATTAAATCAAAACCAAATCTTAATTATTTTTAGAATATTTTCGGTATTAAAAATAGTTAAAATGGTATAAGATCTATCCGAAAATTGGAATAAATACTATACTTTTTTGGTATTAAATCCAAAGCGAAAACATGTATGTAGAAATGCTCACTTTATTTCATATACATATATATAGTATATATACATATACACAATATTACAACGATAGAAAATATCACATAGACTTTGTTGTTTGTATTGCTAGATAATAGGATGGGCTGCTCCCTCGTCGAGTTGTACCACCGTCAGTAAAAAAACTGCTACAGCTACTGCCTTTGCCAGAGAAATTTCGGCACCATCGCGGTGTTGCAGAGATATTGTTGCCTCAAGACTGCAAAAAATAAAATAAAATTTACCCCCAAAATATTCACTTAATTTCCTGTATTACTTACTTGATACAATTGTTCCACTAGGCATGAAGAATTCGCTTTTCGGGAAATTTGTTTTAATAAATTTAATGTCTGCATCGTACCCATTTCACTTTAATAAAATTTTGTATATATTTACATATTTTGACAAATTTTTTCTAATATTTTTTTTGGTTTTGATTTCAAACCAAAAGTGAGAAGGAGAGAATTTTAATACTTTTTAAGAATTTATTTTTAAACCATTTTGGTTTAAATAAAATTGTAAAACTTCTCATAGTTTCAAAATAAGAATTTTTGGTATTAAAATTCATATTTAATTCCAAGAATGATTAAATTAAGTATCAAATGATATTAGAAATAAACTATAATTTTTGCTGTGTACGTATGTATTTGTATACGTACGTTGTTTCATAATTTCGCAAGGCGTGCGCAGCATAACCCTGCTCGCTCAACATCTTCATGCAGACTGATTATTGTTTGTCCTCTTCCACTTTGGCCTACAGTAGGCGCACCAATACACACTGATTTTCGGAGATTGTTTGAATGTGTTTGTGTGCCCATCCCTGCTATACACACTTGCGACTAAATCGATTTAGTCGAATTGGGCTGTTGTATTCACACTACGCCAACTATTTAGTCGAATCGGTGGCAGCTATTCACACTACAGACTAAATAGTCTGACGATTGACAATGACATAGTGTTGCCAATGTTCACATTTTTCACAACAAATTTTACATCAGTGGTCTTCATATAAAGTGATGAAGTATTAAATTGCTAAAGTGAAAAATTTACTAGCTGAAATTTGGAGCTCTCTATTCTTATTCTGTACTCTTCTGCAAATTTTTTGAATCAAGAAACGCTTTGCCAAGAAAAACTTGGCTAACTATCCATAACCAAGAATTATTTAACTGAGGGTATCGCAGTAGATAAGCTGATTGAAATTATGTATGTATACTAAATTGTATTCCGTCAATTATGGCCAAGAAGGTCCACGTAGAATGTCAAACAAGACGAATTGAAAAAATATTTTTTGTTGTTGTAATTCTATGCGACTAATGACATATTTGAAGAGGACGACAATATCAAGAAACACATGAAAACGGAAGTAAATATCCTTAGATAATTCTTGTCTATAACTAGTTAATAAGACACGAACCTTTTGTTTTTTTTTAACATTTTAAAAATATTAATTGAAATATTCAATCTCTGCAATTTACCAAAAGTGAAATAAAAGTAGTGTTGTTAGCATGGCAACTCTTTCCACTACGAATATGACTGTTGTTGTTGTAGTCGTTCGACTAAATTGTCTGTAGTGTGAATACGTAGAAGGGCGCCTTGCTGATCAAGCAGTTGTCCGACTGTTTCAGTTGGAATGGAATCGGGCTGCAAATCCAACTGTTTCAGTTGTTCGACCAATTGAATGTAGTGTGAATGCTTCCATACATTCCCATGCAAATCAAAGCCCGACTAAATCGATTGAGTCACAAGTGTGTATAGGCTCTTATACACAATACATATAATACACATACACACATATGCTCACTATTCCGACTATGAACTGCCCCTGCAAAAAAATGTGCGATTAATACCGAAAGATATTTGTCCCGGATTGATCTCTTTCGAGAACAATCAGTCCACAATTAGTCCCCGATTGTTCCCGTACGGGTATAAATGTAGACTAATTGTAGACCAATTGTTCCCGAACTGGCATAAATGTAGACTAATTGTAGAACAATTGTTCCCTAACGGGTATAAATGAAGATTAATCGCTTTCATCCCGAAAGGGTATAAATGTAGATTAATCGCTTTCATTCCGAACGGGTACAAATCTAGATTCCTTAAATGTAGAAATTTTACAAAAATATGCAATGTATTTAAAAAATTGTAGAACAACCGGTAAAACGAATTGAACACCCTTTCTTTTAATAACAATGATGAATAATAATTTTAACAAAATGCTGCCTAAAATATTCAATAAAAAAATCCTTTACATTACGCTCATATAAAGCACACTTAAAACTTACAATTTTTTTAATTTATTTATTGAGATTTTTTTTCAAAAGTAAAACATTATATAATCTTTATTTATATATGCATGAACATTGACAATTTTTTAAAGATTGTTATTAAAAATTGCCTTGGCGAACAACTTGGAAAAATCTACATTTGTACCCGTTCGTGCTGGAAGCGATTGATCTACATTTGCACCCGTTGGGGATGAAAGCGATTAATCTACATTTGTGCCCGTTCGGGATGTAAGCGATTGATCTACATTTGTACCCGTTCGGGATGAAAGCGATTGATCTACATTTGTACCCGTTCGGGATGAAAGCGATTGATCTACATTTGTACCCGTTCGGTATGTTAGTGATTAATCTACATTGGTACCCGTTCGGGTATACAAGTTGAACAATTAGTCTCTTCATAGGACATGCTCGAACAAATGCGATCAATTCACTCCATATAAAGGGATGTAAAATTGTATTAGTCGCTTGCTCCCTTGCGATTGATCCCGGACACGTCCCGGATTAATCGCATTTTTTGCAGGGTACATACTTATGTACATATACCTATGTGTGTGCGTCGATTTGTTCGCGAATTTGAAAGAATGATAGAATTTAAAAATTAAATTATTTCTCAATTTTTAGAACGATTTTTAAGATTAAAGCGTGTTTTTTAGTTTTTTTAAGCTATTATTATACTCAGCTGTACTAGTACACAGAGTATTATAGTTTTAATCACGGTGGATTGTAACAGAATGAAATAATCGAGATAGATATAGACTTATATATATCAGAATGATCAGGGTGAAAAGAGAAATCGATTGAACCATGTCCGCCCGTCTGTCCGTCTGTAAACACTTTAACTCGCGCAAAAATTGAGATATTTTGATGAAATTTGGAATGCAAGTTGGTATCGAGACTGGGACGGTTGGTATTGAAAATGGGAGAAATCGGACCATGACCACGCCCACTTTTCCTATATAGAAAAAATCGGAAATTTGGTATCTCAGCCACTAATATAGCTAGAGCGATGAAATTTTACCCACGTGTTGAGCTCAGGCCCACATGAAGAAATTTGGTGAAATTTTAGAAAATGGGCGGTGCCACGCCCACTTATTAAGGGTCAAACATTGAGGGTTTTATAAGCCATAACTCAGAAACCATTGAAGATATATCAATGAAATTTGGTACGCGTGATATACTTACTTAGGGAAATGTTTGGACGAAAATTTTCCAAAATCGGTTGACGACCACGCCCACTTTTATAAAGTGACCTAATAAAAACATTTTAAGCGATATCTCTGTCAAATATAAAGATATATCATTGAAATTTTATGTCAAGAGTCCAACTGCGGACATAAAACGAAAAACACAAAAATTTTGGAAAATGGGCGTGGCACCGCCTCTTTTTAGAAGAAGGAATATACGAGATTTCTGAGCCCATAACTCGACAAATAATTTATATATAATTACGAAGCTTGGTGTGTACACTTTTGTTACTTGTGGTAATACATGTTCAAAATTTTAGCGAAATCGGTTGCCGACCACGCCCACTTTTATAAAGTGACCTAATAAAAACATTTTAAGCGATATCTCTGTCAAATATAAAGATAATTCATTGAAATTTTGTGGCATGAGTTCTACAATAGACCGGAAACAAAAAATATAAAAATTTTGGAAAATGGGCGTGGCACCGCCTCTTTTTAGACAACGGAATCTACGAGATTTCGGAGCCCATAGCTCGACAAATAATTTAGATATTATGATGAAACATGGTTTATACACTTTTATAACTTGTATTAATAGACAAGCAAAAATTTATTGAAATCGGTTTATGACCACGCCTACTTTTTAGCAAAGATATTTCTGGAACACGCTTTGGAAATTTGTAACGTAATATTTTTGTAACTGGAAGTCATAAAGGAATGAAATTTTGCACAAAGAATAATATTCATATGCTTAGTTGGATCACTGATAAAAAATTTTGAAAATGGGCGTGGCTACGCCCACTTTATGCAGCACTCGCTTTATATAAAATCCATCAAACGCAAACAAACAATGAAAGCATACAGCTGAGTATCTAATGTTCGATTCCACTCGAACTTAGGCTTTCTTACTTGTTCTATACAGTTTTTAAACAGAAAAATTATATGCACGTTTAAGGATATTATAAGCATTTATCATAAAATGTTCCTACAAAACAATCCTCTTTTTAAGGTTTAATTTAACCTGAAAATTCTATATACATAAGTGAAGTATTTAATTCTTATTTGATCTTTTATTTAATTATTATTTTGCGTAAAAAAAAATTAAAGACTTTAAAAAGAAAAATGTAAACAAAACCATACCTCTTTTTATTGTAGTGAAATATTCATAAAAAACTATCGATAGTATCGATAGTTTTTTTTCGACTATCGAAACTATCGAGTGGTCCGACTATCGATGGTTTTGCAGCTCTAGTAAGCACATAACAGCGCTGTGGTGAAATAAGCGTGGTTAGAATGTTAATAACACAAGCAGTGGTGGAATTCTGTAACTTATTTTGCGACCGACAATCGCTATCGCAATTTGCGACAACCATCGCTTGCGTTTGCGAAAAGCTAATTCTATAACTATGCCATAGCGATAATTTTCGCTTAAGTTTTTTACCGATAATTGTCGGAAACAAATTGAAAATATATGGCAACGCTCAAGATAACCAATTCTTGAATCAATCAAAAAGGAGAATGCATCCGTCACAAAGAATGTTATAGAAACATCAATGCAAAAGAATTTGACAGTTGGCGAGACGGAGATGTGATAGAAGCAATAACTAAATGCTAGTGTGCGTGTCACGTTCTGAAGAAGAGGAAGAAATCCGATGAACTCTCCTTGCTAATTGCTTCATTCGTCGATTTAAGGTCCCCACAAACAGAAGCGATACGATACAGCCCACATATGAAAAATCGTATCGCGTCATGCACAATTGCATATGTGGGCTGTATCGTATCGCTTCTGTTTGTGGGGACCCTTACTTTGCATTAATAGCGTCATCTTTGATTTTAACGCGGAATTATACGCCATAATAATTAAAGAAAAATTAAATACAATTTAAAGGTGCAAAAAATTATGGCGAAAAGGGCTCAAAAGGCCAATAGCCAACAAATTAATTTGATGTTGGACTTTTTTCAAACAAATAAAGGACTTGCCGAAGGCAAATTTTCGGCAATGAATGGTAAAGTGGAGGCGAATAAGAAGTGGGTAGAGATGGAGCAGTTGCTCAATTCAGTTTTGGGAGGCGCACATAAAACTGCTTCGCAGTGGCAGGTTGTAAGTATTTTTAATTTTTACTTACCCCACATTTCTTGAATATGCTATTGTAATATTTTTAGGTGTGGAGGGATCTGAAAAGCAGGACCTCAATAAAAGCCCGGGATCTTAGAAACGAAAGGTGTCAAACTGGGAACAAGCCGCTAACTCATACAGCTCTGACCGAAGCCGAGAAGCGCGTAATAGAGATAATAGGGCTGGAGTACTGCGAAGGGAGCAAGGACTGTTTCGACAGTATCCCAGAAGAGGAGGTAGGTGGTTATTTTAGGGAATATCGATAAAATGTACCCGGCCCCGTAATTTTTTGTTTCTTTGATTCAACAGCAAAAGTATTTGTTTTTACAGAAAAGTTTTTGATCCAACAATTTATACAAAAACGGGCGTTGTTGATTCAAAAACTTGCTTGCCTTTAAAAATTTTTTGTGAGAAAATATTTTTTTGTGAGAAAACCAACAAAAAAAAATAATGATGGAGAGAAGATGAAGAGAAAAATCCAAAAAAAAGTTTTTTTTTAGCAACAATTTTCTCCCCGTTGTTGATTTAACGGCAAAAGTATTTGACCCAACAGTTTCCGTTGTAAACAAAACTAATGAGAACAAATTTTTTTAAATTTTGTTTTTACAATGATTCAAATAATTCATGGATTCCTTTTTAGGAAATGGAAGTATAAATAGGTTACTACAATTCAATATAATGTTTAATGTTCCACTATGTGATGATTGGATAGAATTTCAGGTTGATGTCATGGTTCGAATTCGGAGGAGAATATAAAATAAAGAAGAAAAATCAGAATAAGAAATAAAGATAGCAACCAGTGAATGATAAGAAGTAGAGAAGAATAGGAGAACCAGCGGAGGCTACATATTTGCAGTTGGGAACCGGGCGGAGAGAAGATGAAGAGTAAAATGCAAACAAAAATTTATTTTTAGGTGAAAATTTTTTCCAACAATCTCCGTTATTGACTCAAATCAACAACGCTCGCACCTTTGAAACAACAACGGAGCGTTGTTGGGCACATTTCAACTGCGGAAAGTAGTTGATTTAACAGCAAAAGTCTTTAGATTTACAACGTTTTTTTTTCAGAGTAATGGCCAAAGTCGATTGTCCTGGTACTTTGACCCCTGTGCAACACCCTTGATCAATCTCCGATCGGGACCAAAATTTATATGTGGTATCGTTGATCATGCTGCTGACGATGTGAGGGTGAGATCGAAGAAAATCGCTAATTTGATTTTAAGGACCACCCTAATGTGCATATGTACATATATACATTTTTGCTTATATCTACATATGTATATATGGATATGTAATTACATTTTCAGTATCTTCAATTATCCCTCGAACAAGGCGATGATAGTGTGTTACTCAAAAGCCCAAGAAATACGTGTGATCAAGAGGAGGTAACAGAAGAAACCCCCGTTAAACGGCGAAAGCGTGTGGAGCAAGTGCCTAGCTACTCTTCCTCCCGGAAGAAACAAAGTCGCGTAGATGTGTTTGCGCAGATTGCAAAACAACAGGCTGATGCTTCAACAGTGAGTTAATTAATTTTGATACAGACTTTTTAAAGAGTGCCGGCCTGCATATATTTTCTTTGAGATAATTCATTGAAGAAAACTAAGGTTGTTAAAAAACGTACGTAGAACATTCAATGACATGTTTGGACTAATTTAACTTCAATGGTAATCTGTTGTTTACGAAAAGAACAGTAATCAGGCCAGCAATCCTCAGAATAAGCTCAAATCAAATAAGAAAACCACTAATGTAGACCCTCAAAAATTAAAAAAAAAGAAATTTCAGCGTATTTTTTTAAACTACTTCTTTTCATTTGCAGCTTCAAGCAGAGGCCAGCAAACAGCACGCAGAAGCACTCCACCTTCAAGCGCAGGCGTTTGATCGATTTGTGAGTGCTTTCGAAAATTATTTTGAATATGTTAAACAAACTTCTTGCTCTGGTTTAAATTTAATTTAGTTTTTCGAATACATAATTTAGTTTATGTATAAAAAATGTTTCTTCCTTCCCAAGAAATCGATAGACTCGTAAAAAGGTGTTTTTTCTAAAGGATACTAGGGTTTTAAATATGAGTTTACATGGAAGAAAATACTGCAGAAACAATGTATATATCGTCGTACCATACGAAAACTAACATAGGATTTTTTGTGGCTGACGAAAAGTAACAAGTCCGACTTTTAGCTGACGAAAAGTATCAAAATCGACTTTTGGCTGATGAAAAGTAACAAGTTCGACTTTTGGCTGACGAAAGCTATCAATTTCATTTAAACAACAACAATTTTAATGTAAAAACAGTATATAATTACTGATACTTTTCGTCAGCCAAAAGTCGATTTTGTTACTTTTCGTCGGCCAAAAGTCAAATGTTCTACTTTTCGTACAGAATTTTTTTATTGATAGCTTTCGATAAAATGTACCCGGCCCCGTAATTTTTTGTTTCCTTGGATTATAACACTAAAATGCAAACGAGATCTTGCGGCATGTACATTACGGTGGTCCCCAAATGTATGGAGACAAATTTTATTGCATATTTTCTCAACCTCACCGCAAAGGTCGATGCTAATATAGTCTAAGATACCACATATAAATTTTGGTCCCGATCGGAAACGGTTAGGGTGTGTCGCAGAGGGGTCAACTCTCAGGCTACCATATAAAGACCAAAAAATTTAATTAATTTTTTTATATCTACTCTGAAAAAAATACCCGTAGTTAAACCAACAACTTTCGGCTGTTGAATCTTCGTCTTTGATTCAACAGCAAAAGTATTTGTTTTTACAGAAAAGTTTTTGATCCAACAATTTATACAAAAACGGGCGTTGTTGATTCAAAAACTTGCTTGCCTTTAAAAATTTTTTGTGAGAAAATATTTTTTTGTGAGAAAACCAACAAAAAAAAATAATGATGGAGAGAAGATGAAGAGAAAAATCCAAAAAAAAGTTTATTTTTAGCAACAATTTTCTCCCCGTTGTTGATTTAACGGCAAAAGTATTTGACCCAACAGTTTCCGTTGTAAACAAAACTAATGAGAACAAATTTTTTTAAATTTTGTTTTTACAATGATTCAAATAATTCATGGATTCCTTTTTAGGAAATGGAAGTATAAATAGGTTACTACAATTCAATATAATGTTTAATGTTCCACTATGTGATGATTGGATAGAATTTCAGGTTGATGTCATGGTTCGAATTCGGAGGAGAATATAAAATAAAGAAGAAAAATCAGAATAAGAAATAAAGATAGCAACCAGTGAATGATAAGAAGTAGAGAAGAATAGGAGAACAAGCGGAGGCTACATATTTGCAGTTGGGAACCGGGCGGAGAGAAGATGAAGAGTAAAATGCAAACAAAAATTTATTTTTAGGTGAAAATTTTTTCCAACAATCTCCGTTATTGACTCAAATCAACAACGCTCGCACCTTTGAAACAACAACGGAGCGTTGTTGGGCACATTTCAACTGCGGAAAGTAGTTGATTTAACAGCAAAAGTCTTTAGATTTACAACGTTTTTTTTTTCAGAGTAATGGCCAAAGTCGATTGTCCTGGTACTTTGACCCCTGTGCAACACCCTTGATCAATCTCCGATCGGGACCAAAATTTATATGTGGTATCGTTGATCATGCTGCTGACGATGTGAGGGTGAGATCGAAGAAAATCGCTAATTTGATTTTAAGGACCACCCTAATGTGCATATGTACATATATACATTTTTGCTTATATCTACATATGTATATATGGATATGTAATTACATTTTCAGTATCTTCAATTATCCCTCGAACAAGGCGATGATAGTGTGTTACTCAAAAGCCCAAGAAATACGTGTGATCAAGAGGAGGTAACAGAAGAAACCCCCGTTAAACGGCGAAAGCGTGTGGAGCAAGTGCCTAGCTACTCTTCCTCCCGGAAGAAACAAAGTCGCGTAGATGTGTTTGCGCAGATTGCAAAACAACAGGCTGATGCTTCAACAGTGAGTTAATTAATTTTGATACAGACTTTTTAAAGAGTGCCGGCCTGCATATATTTTCTTTGAGATAATTCATTGAAGAAAACTAAGGTTGTTAAAAAACGTACGTAGAACATTCAATGACATGTTTGGACTAATTTAACTTCAATGGTAATCTGTTGTTTACGAAAAGAACAGTAATCAGGCCAGCAATCCTCAGAATAAGCTCAAATCAAATAAGAAAACCACTAATGTAGACCCTCAAAAATTAAAAAAAAAGAAATTTCAGCGTATTTTTTTAAACTACTTCTTTTCATTTGCAGCTTCAAGCAGAGGCCAGCAAACAGCACGCAGAAGCACTCCACCTTCAAGCGCAGGCGTTTGATCGATTTGTGAGTGCTTTCGAAAATTATTTTGAATATGTTAAACAAACTTCTTGCTCTGGTTTAAATTTAATTTAGTTTTTCGAATACATAATTTAGTTTATGTATAAAAAATGTTTCTTCCTTCCCAAGAAATCGATAGACTCGTAAAAAGGTGTTTTTTCTAAAGGATACTAGGGTTTTAAATATGAGTTTACATGGAAGAAAATACTGCAGAAACAATGTATATATCGTCGTACCATACGAAAACTAACATAGGATTTTTTGTGGCTGACGAAAAGTAACAAGTCCGACTTTTAGCTGACGAAAAGTATCAAAATCGACTTTTGGCTGATGAAAAGTAACAAGTTCGACTTTTGGCTGACGAAAGCTATCAATTTCGTTTAAACAACAACAATTTTAATGTAAAAACAGTATATAATTACTGATACTTTTCGTCAGCCAAAAGTCGATTTTGTTACTTTTCGTCGGCCAAAAGTCAAATGTTCTACTTTTCGTACAGAATTTTTTTATTGATAGCTTTCGCCAGAAATTTTAAATATGTTAGTTTTCGTATGGTACGACGATATGTATATTTTTGGAATTTTGTTTTTTATTAAAAAAAATTATTCGGCTACATAACTGCGAACTTAGAAAGCTTATTAAAATTCTAAAATTGAAAATCTTTTTACAAGTCTATCGATTTCTTTGGAACTGTAAGAAAATTTAAATTAAATACTACTGAATTTTACTGTAAAAGTCATTCATAACTGTTAAATGATATGAAACTATTTTAAAATAAATATGACTGAATTAAAATATGTTTAATAAATAAATAAATGTTCACGAAGAATGAATATTTTTTAAGTTTGTAATTTGCATTTACAAAAGAAAATTTGCGAACTCTAAAAGTCATTTATAACTGTTAAATGGTATGAAACTATTTTAGAATAAATATGACTGAATTAAAATATGTTCAATCAATAAATAAATGTTCACGAAGAATGAATATTTTTTAAGTTTGTAATTTGCATTTACAAAAGAAAATTTGCGAACTCTAAAAGTCATTTATAACTGTTAAATGGTATGAAACTATTTTAGAATAAATATGACTGAAATCAAATATGTTTAATCAATAAATAAATGTTCACGAAGAACGAACAGTTTTGAAGTTTGTACTTGGCATTTACATAATGGTGGTTAATAATATATATCTATTATATAAAAATGAATGTGTGTATGCGTGTCGTTTATGGACTCCAAAAGTAATCAGCCGATCTTTATGAAATTTTCACAGTAGATTCTTATCGTATTAGCGCACCTGATAGGGCATATAGAATTTCGAAGAAGTGGGAACTTTCCGGAATATAGGGCCAAATGTGGACCCAGAGTGACCTAGCAAGTCTTTGAGCAATATAGGTATCAAACGAAAGGTGTTGAGCAGGCCTTCAAAGTACATTTATTTCATTGCTATGCCTAGGCCGATGGATCAAAACGTGGAACCGAGTGACCGCGAAAATTTTTTTAAGCAATATTGCTATCAAATGAAAGGCGTTGAGCAGGATTTAAAGATGCAGCTATTTTCATTGTGATTTCTAAATCGACTTAACCATACAGGAAGCATCTTATATCACAAGAGTGTGCAACTGCTGGCGTACGCCGATGACATCGACATCATTGGCACTAACACGCGCGCCGTATGTTCTGCCTTCTCCAAGCTGGATAAAGAGGCTAAGAAAATGGGTTTGGCGGTCAACGAGGACAAGACGAAGTACCTCCTGTCATCACACAAAGAAACAGCACGCCTTGGCAGCCACGTCAATGTTGATAGCTACAAATTCGAAACTGTTAAGGACTTCGTCTATCTGGGAACCAGCATTAACACCAAGAATGATGTCAGCACGGAGATCCAACGAAGAATCACGCTTGCCAATAAATGCTACTTCGGACTAAGTAGGCAACTGAAAAGTAAAGTCCTCTCTCGACAAACAAAAATCACACTCTACAGGACGCTCATCGTTCCAGTCCTCATGTACGGCGCAGAAGCATGGACAATTTCAAAATCAGATGAGATGGCACTTGGAGTATTCGAGAGAAAAGTTCTTCGTAAGATTTATGGACCTTTGCGCGTTGGCGTGGGCGAGTATCGACGGAGATTTAACGATGAGCTGTACGAGCTTTACACAGACATCGACATTGTTCAGCGAATAAAGATCCAGCGGCTGCGTTGGGCAGGTCATGTCGTGAGAATGGACGAAGGCGCTCCGGCTAAGAAAGCATTTCTATCGAAACCCGCTGAACGCAAAAGAAAAGGGAGACCTCCACTGCGTTGGGAAAATCAGGTGGACAGCGATGCTGCCTCCCTAGGTGTTCCCAAGTGGCGCCATGCTGCACGAAACAGAAGCAATTGGCGCGCTCTGTTGGACTCGGCCAGAATCGTCTAGACGGTTAAGCGCCAATCAAGAAGAAGAAGAAATCGGCTTAACAGAGATGGCTCAAATAGTGGGCTCGGATGGTGATGGATGGTCCCGGTAAGTTAAAGGTAAAATTATTGGTAAAGGTAAAATTAAAGGAAAGGCAAAGAGAAAGGGAAATGTAGACGGAAATACTCATTATAAAGGCCTCTGGCAACTTACAAGCTTGCATGACAAGCAGTGCATATGTGTTAGTGTTTTTTTGATGGTGTGAGTGCAATCGGCAGCCGTCGTGCTACACGTACTTGTTGTCGGCTCGCTATCTGCTCGCGGCGACGAAAATTTTTGATATTTGCGTCAATCACCCGACACTCACACATATGCACTGCTTGTCATGCAAGCTTGTAAGTTGCCAGAGGCCTTAACATACAAGCTTTTTTCGTCGCTGCGAAGCGGGACGGGTATTTGCTAGTATATATATATATATATATATATGTGTACCAATGATGGAAATTAACAAGGCGATTTCATGGAAATGCAAAGTCCTTAACTTACTTTCAAATGGAAGGGAGTAGTAGCAAAAACTAGTAAAAAGAGGAAAACAGGAAATATAAGGAGAAAAAACAGCAACAAGACTTAGAGCAACAAAAATAGTTTTAAAATCAGTCGGTTCTGGATTATGATGAGTCTGGATTTGGTCGGTTCTTTGTCGGGATAAATGCGTTTATTAATACAGTTATGAACTCTTATATATAAATATCCAAATTTTATGTTATAACAATAACGAATCATGTTACGATTTATAACGTAAGCGACAAAAGCATGGTTAAAACAGTATTTTAGGCGCCTTTTACGACATGAATTCCTTACCGCATGAGCATCTATGATTTAATTATTTATAAAACATACATACATATATACATATGTACATACATAGGTACACGGAGAAAAATTTGCTAATATCACATCCATTAATAAACCAAGGAATGTATAAGTTTTCATTTCATATAAGCAAAAATCTATAACGTAAATGTTTTCTTTTGAG
The DNA here is from genome assembly GCA_960531455.1 of Urophora cardui. NCBI lineage: Eukaryota > Metazoa > Arthropoda > Insecta > Diptera > Tephritidae > Urophora > Urophora cardui. The sequence goes on along the minus strand of OY482673.1, from coordinate 93,262,828 downwards.
GCAAAAGGATTATATACTTAATTGGATGTGATATTAATACAATTTTCTCCATCTATACTTATATTTTAACACAATGTTTGTGGTAAGCTTTTTAAAAAAAAGATTTTAACATATTTACGAACTAGTATCGTGCAATAATACGATCTTGCACCCTCTTCGCAACGGCATTTGGGCGTAAGTTTTCTTCACTCGAGTCATTAACTTGATCCGAACTCGTTTGAGGCATGTCCTCAACTACTTGGTAATCCCACTCTTCTATGCGTATATTATGAAGGACTGAACAAGCATTAACTATCCTGCCTGCAAACCCAGGATCGTATATTAAGACACGCTCTCCTAACAAACATCGCCATGTACTTTTTAATACCCCAAAAAGTCGTTCCACTGCATTTCGAGCCTTGCAGAGTGCCTCGTTATACCTGTACCTAGCAGTTCCCTCTTGCTCATGTGGCAGCGGGGTCATTAGCCAAGGCTCAAGAGGGTACCCTGAATCCCTGTGGAATATAGTGGAAATGGTGTTTATACTTAATAAACTAGTCGATAGTAATATATTACCAATTAAAAACACTCCACGCTCGCCTCGTTCGTATGCCCGAGACATTACTCTTCGAGCAGCTGACGCACTCCATATATAACTATCATGCCGTGCGCCGGGATATCGCGCATTTACGTTCAAAATTTTCATCGTTGGGTCGCATATCTAGAAAGTCGAGGATAAGATATACCTCAAAATACAAATGAAAGGAAAGTTTTTATTATCTACCATTTGGACATTAATAGAATGGTAGCCGTGGTGATTCACATAAGCCTCCTCATGCTCACGTGGCCCTCGAATGGCAACATGGGTGCAATCGATAGCACCTATAGCACCCGGAAAAGGATATCTAGCGTTAACCCACTTTGCTTTAGCCTCATGTCGCTCTATTGCTGACATGGGAAAACGGATATATCGCCGGAACATAACTATATTAATGGCATCAGTAACTTTATGAATACATCGCGAAATGGAAGTCTGGCTCATCGTTACGCCCCATTGCTCAGCCACTGGTCGCTGATAGCAGCCGGTCGCATAAAATCGTAAAGCAGCTAACACCTAAATGTTCATATGTATATATTTATGCGATTGAATATGTCGCATATAAATTCTAAAGCAACTAAGAAAATGTACCTACTTGCTTTTCAACAGATAACGCGGTAATACGTGTCCCTTTTATCTCTGCGTTGATTTGATCAATGATACTTTCCGTGGCATCCTGGGTAAGGCGATAAAGCTTGACGAATTCTTCCCGGTTCAAATCAAGTGGGTCATTCACCCGTCGCAAGTACGCTCGATCAACCATAGCTGCCATAGCGCTACGCGACTCCTCATATGCCAAATAACTGAATGCCATCTTAAATTAATCGCTAATATTTAAAAACGTATATATGTATAAATAAATATGTTCATTTGAATTATAATATATTATGAAGAAAACTTACCTTAGCTCTATTGCTTCCATCAAACTTAAACAAACTAAGAAAGTAAACAGCAAATTTTAATAATATTTCCGTCTTAAAATCGTGGTATTAATGTATTTTTTTAACGGACTCTCAATTGAATAATTATCGCAAAGTCTAGCGACACAAAAATTTTCCTCGATAACATAACGATGATCATCGGAAAGCAACTGTCAAAATTTGCGATAAAAATCGACCGAAAAATTGTACAGAATAGCATAATCGCAAAACTGGTCGCAAATTTACGAATTCGATGCGAAAATTGTCGCAAATTGGTTACAGAATAGGCCCACAGAAATTAAAGTACACCGTTTGACACAACTCGCGTAACTAGCGCAGTAGCTCAGCTGTAAGATGCTTGGCTTCCAATTTAAGTGAAAATTTTGAAAATGGGCGTGGCTACGCCCACTTTATGCAGCACTCGCTTTATATAAAATCCATCAAACGCAAACAAACAATGAAAGCATACAGCTGAGTATCTAATGTTCGATTCCACTCGAACTTAGGCTTTCTTACTTGTTCTATACAGTTTTTAAACAGAAAAATTATATGCACGTTTAAGGATATTATAAGCATTTATCATAAAATGTTCCTACAAAACAATCCTCTTTTTAAGGTTTAATTTAACCTGAAAATTCTATATACATAAGTGAAGTATTTAATTCTTATTTGATCTTTTATTTAATTATTATTTTGCGTAAAAAAAAATTAAAGACTTTAAAAAGAAAAATGTAAACAAAACCATACCTCTTTTTATTGTAGTGAAATATTCATAAAAAACTATCGATAGTATCGATAGTTTTTTTCGACTATCGAAACTATCGAGTGGTCCGACTATCGATGGTTTTGCAGCTCTAGTAAGCACATAACAGCGCTGTGGTGAAATAAGCGTGGTTAGAATGTTAATAACACAAGCAGAAATTAAAGTACACCGTTTGACACAACTCGCGTAACTAGCGCAGTAGCTCAGCTGTAAGATGCTTGGCTTCCAATTTAAGTGAAGGTGGTTCAAGTCCAGGTCGAGCCAATTTTTTTGTTCCTTTTTTTTTCTATTAAATAATTTTCTTTACAATTTTTTATTAAATAAAAGTGCCACCCGAATATCGGGGGTTACATAGATACTAGTTAATTATTAAAATAAAAACGACCAAACAACCAATATAAAAACCAATCGGATGAGCTTGCCGATAAACAAAATCTAATAACAAGAACAAGCATTGCTTTTTCTACAAATAGAATTTGTACAAACAAAAACACACAACCACATGTATGTACATGCGATAGTTTTCATTGCAATATCCCTGCAAAAAAATGTGCGATTAATCCCGATATACATAGATTTGTCCCGGATTGATTTCTTTCGGGAACAATCGGTCCACAATTAGTCCCCGATTGTTCCCGAACGGGTATAAATGTAGACTAATTGTGGACCAATTGTTCCCGAACGGGTATAAATCTAGATTGATTATATGTAGAAATTTTACAAAAATATTCAATGTACATATGTATTAAAAAAAACAATAGGTAAAACTAATTTAACACGCTTTCTTTTAATAACAATGATGAATAATAATTTTGACAAAATTTTACCAAAAATATCCATTGAAAAATCAATTACGATTATACACTGAAAACTGACTATTTAAAAAATTTTAATTTATTGAATAGATTCTTTTACAGAAGTAAAACTTATTGTATAATCTTTATTTAAATAGGCATGAACATTTATAATTTTTAAAGATTGTTATAAAAAATAGCCTTGGCTAGCAACTTTGAAAAATTCCTCACATATCTTTTACACTCGCATAATGCATTCTCAAAACAATAAATATTTGGAGAAAATACTTAATTTTTTTTAAAGATTTCACTACAAGATGAAATCATATCAAATAAACTCTTCTAATATATATAACAATTTATAATTTTTAGACATTTTCATAAAAAATAGCCTTGGCTTACAACTTTGGATGAAAGCGATTGATCTACATTTGTACCCGTTCGGGTATACAAGTTGAACAATTAGTCTCTTCATAGGACATGCTCGAACAAATGCGATCAATTCGCTCCATATAAAGGGATGTAAAATTGTATTAGTCGCATTCTCCCTTCCGATTGATCCTGGACAAGTCCCGGATTAATCGCATTTTTTCAGGGATGTATTTTCAAATTCGCTTCTCATATGATATGTATATGAAACTTGTTACTTGTTGCTTTCGAGCCAATATAAATTGAAAACACAATTATTTGAAATATTGAACAAGATGTAAGAAGTTAACTTCTATCACGTGTACTATGCTACACGCGGGTTTTTTTTTAATAACAATGTTTAAAAAATTGTAAATGTTCATGCATATATTATACATAAATAAAGATTATATAATGTTTTACTTTTGAAAAAAAAATCTCAATAAATAAATTAAAAAATTGTAAGTTTTTAGTATGCATTATATGAGCGTAATGTAAAGGATTTTTTCATAGAATATTTTAGGCAACATTTTGTTAAAATTATTATCCATCATTGTTATTAAAAGAAAGGGTGTTCAATTCGTTTTACCGGTTGTTCTACAATTTTTTAAATACATAGCATATTTTTGTAAAATGTCTACATTTAAGGAATCTAAATTTGTACGCGTTCGGAATGAAAGCGATTAATCTACATTTATACCCGTTCGGGATGAAAGCGATTAATCTACATTTGTACCCGTTGGGGATGAAAGCGATTAATCTACATTTATACCCGTTCGGGAACAATTGGTCTACAATTAGTCTACATTTATACCCGTACGGTAACAATCGGGGACTAATTGTGGACCGATTGTTCTCGAAAGAGATCAATCCGGGACAAATATCTTTCGGTATTAATCGCACATTTTTTGCAGGGTATCTACATGTCCGCGCATACATGCATCTACTGTGCACACAGGTACATACATATATGCAGGTTCCGTGAACCATGTACATATGTTCAATAAACGATTCAAATACACAATTACAGTATATAATAAAATAAAATTCACACACTCCACTTTTCATACATATATATTTGGCTCGACATGGACCAAAATATTTCTATCCAAGCCAAAAACAACCTTTTTTCACTCTGATGCTTATAATCGACTGACTCTATTTCTACATTCCACAAGGCAGTGTTGCCAGAGTATACAAATATATTTCACTGCTGAATGAGCAGTGGTGATTCTTTATTGAATATTCATCAGACGGTCATCTTTGAGCTCATTTTAGATATTTTATAGCTCTTTTCTATCACATTTTCCAAAAAAAATTTAGTTCGAATTTTGAGTCAAAAAATTTGTTATTTTTTGTTAAATTATAGAATCAACGTTAATCAATTGTAATGGAGAAAAAATAGGAAACGAGAACAAATTAAATAAAGAAAGGTAAAAAGCAACAACCACTAGTCAGAAATTATATGGATGTGGATGCCGGGTATGTGAACGACAATTTTCAAGAGGTCCCGCTAGCTTTGGCCAAAAAAGGGAAAATGTCTAAGAAAAGGCACCAACGCCACATATGTATGTATATAGAAGTGGTTAATGTGGACTATGAGGGCGACAATGACGAGCAGTACTCTGAATATAAGAACCATCATAGTGCAAAACCTTCAATTAAAAATCAGAAAAATTGCGCAAATGTCGAATGGTACCCCTGATGAGATTGCAATCACAGAAGGAGCACTAGCAAAGTGCGATCGTTTGCCTCTTGTAAAGGCATTGTCTCAGAAGCCACGTTGAAAGCTATGGCTGTCTTTGTATGAAAGTGTTCATAAAGGATTCACTTCGAATTTTTACTGCGGGATTCATATCGTCGTACCATACGAAAACTAGCATTTTTTAAATTTCTTTCATAGAATTTCTTTGTAGAAAATTTTGAAAGTGCTAGTTTTCGTATGGTATGACGATATGTATCTTCTTACATATACCCTGCAGTAAATATATTTCACTGCTGAATGATCCCTAATGTTTCTGTATTTTATTTACAAACCTTTTTTTCCTTTCTTAAATAAAACCACATTATTTATAGTTGGGAAAAATGGTATAAAAAACCCATTTGTTATTAATTTTCTTTTTTCACAGCAGTTGTTCACTCTCTTTCAATCTATCTCATACTCTCCGACAGTGTTACCAGATTCATCATAACAATAATATACATACGTAGTTGCCACCGATCAGACTCGTATCCCAATACGATACAGAGGGCCGAAGTCATAGTTGTTCACTAAAATTGGTTTTAGTTAAAATCGGTATTAAATTTAGAACGACCTTGAAAATAGTGGTGTGTCATAGACCAGTTAGAACAACGTTTTTGCTAAAATTAACCGGAACAGGGTTACCCATATAAAATAATAAAAATCGCTCTGTGTCAACTTTTAAATTGTAAAAAAAAATATGTAAATATCTCTTCGCTAATTTGATATTTGCAAATTTTATTTTAATCGTATATTTAAAATATGGAGCCGTTAAACGTGAGTTAAATTTTGAGATAAAACTACACACTTAATATATGTAAATCAAAATAATCTTGTGATTTTAGGGAACAAAAAGTTCGAAGCCTCCTCCAATATACCTGCGAGAACAAAGCTCTAATGCATTAGTAAGCAAACTGGTTGAACTAGTAGGTCCAAAAAATTTCCATGTTGTACCTATAAAAAAGGGCAACATACATGAAGTAAAAATTAAATGTATAGTGAGGATTACTTCCGCAAAGTAATTGAAGATTTCGAAACCAGGAAAAAAAATTTTTATACCTATCAACTAAAAAGCAGTCGTGGCTTGTCAGTTGTACTGAAAGGAATAGAAAATTCAGTAAGCCCTGTAGAAATACAGACTGCATTTACCGTAGACCTACGGAAGAAAACTTTAGAATTCTACTTTTCGGGTCGTTTTCGACCAGAATATATTTTGCATTAATTTATGGATATAAATTCTCATTAATTTAAATATTTAAATGATAATAGCTTAATTTGAAATATTTTATAATAATTTATAAGGCATTTTCCGCATATATTTCTGCTGTGACTGGATTTACAAGCATATTTTGTAAATGATGCTATATGGCGAATATATCATAATTTCTGCAACAGCTTATTCTTCTGCCAAACAATAGTGCTACCGTATCCCTTTTTTGGGTGGGTCCAGGTGTTGAACTGCCAACAAAAATTCAGCACGTTTGGGTAGAATATATGCAAAAGCATATACACACTAACGTTAATGTTGAAAATGAAAAAGGCAAAAGTGGGGAAAATCCAACAGCTTGCACAGAGTCTCAATGGCCGAGTGTGTTTATGAGTGCTGATGATCGAAAATGGTTTTTCTTGAAATAGCTATACCCTCAACCTTCGCTGTAAATAGTTGTTGAATTTTTTCCACTTACCCCAACAAAAGTTACACTTTGTTAGGCTAGAATTATTTGTTCTATAAGACTGTACACTCAGAACTTTGCTAAAAAATCAAAAAATAAAATAAAAAATTTGTTTCGAGTTAAACTCTCAAAAACAGTGATTTACGACAAAAATAAAAGGCAATTCGAAACTACAAAGAGACCGTAAGCCCAACTAGGGTAAATTTGGTATCAATGGACTCGTCGTAAGCTCTGATTCCAACGACATATAATATATGTACAGTCTGTCAATTAGTTCTTTGCAAAATGAAAACAGTTCAGAAATTTGTTTTCATACTGGTATTTGGTCAACTAAGATAACTTTTTAATTTTTTTTAAAGCTAATATTAAACTAAATATGTTTACAGAATTTAGGGCCAAAAAAATCCAAAACTTAAAGCATTGACCCAAAAGAAAAAGAACAAAAGTTCAAAAAATTAGAAAAGACACATTGTAAATTAATTCTTTGGAATTTTTTCACATGTGACAGAAACTGAAAAAAGCAGACCTGATCGTTGAAATTTTGGTTTGATGGCCACTAACCTCAACCACACATTGTACACGAAGGGTCATGGAATTAATCAGGCCCTTCAGCCCATGAATTTCGCGTGGTTTATGCCATTTTTCCTGAATGGCATTAATTCGCTAGTAGGCCCTCGTTTTCTGTCTTGTTATTTCAAGAAAGGCCAAAAATGTTTGACTGGGCTTAAGCTGGGACTTTGGGCAGGTGTATCCATTGCTTTGGTGCAATTATGCAGTACCCAAGTCCTGCAAAGCAACGATTTGTTTTTAGGATCGTTGTTCAGGTACAGCTTGTGCTTTAATTTATTGGCGTTTTTTGGTTAAGAAATGCAAATTTGTATTGCGATCTTCGACTACTCGTCAAGCTAAAACTCCTTCATCATCAGGTCATTAAAAATCCGCAGTCCGCCAACACCCTTGGAGGATAAACAACTCCACATTATTGCAGACAATTTGGTCTAATATTCTTCTGTAGCAGAGCTGTATTGATGTTCTTTTTCGCGATGAAACAAAAATACGCACGATGCATCGCTATGGACACGGAAAAATTTCGAGAACAAAGAAGAATTAATAGACAGACTGTACATATATTATATGTCGTTGGAATTTACTCTAGTTGGGCTTACGGTCTCTTTGTAGTTTCGAATTGCCTTTTATTCTTCGCTCTTTTAGAGAGTTTAACACGAAAAAAAAATTTTTTTTGTTAGAAAACTTCTGAGTATACAGTCTTATACACCAAATAATTTTAGCCTAACAAAGTGTAACTTTTAGCTTTCTAGGAAGTCGTTTTGATTTTTGGCAGTTTTTTTCTAAGTGCTTGATATTTTCACCATACAATAACATAGATTACATATTTGGTCATAATATATGTATATAATTGTTTGTATATACATGTATTATATGTCGTTGGAATCCAGGGCTTACGACGAGTCCATTGATACTAAATTTACCCTAGTGGGGCTTACGGTCTCTTTGTAGTTTGAATTGCCTTTTATTTTTGCCGGAAAAAATAAAAGTCACATTTTAACTGTTATTATTTGGCTGAAAAAATAAAAGTCAACTTTTAACAGTTATAGTCTGCCGAAAAAAATTAAAGTCAAAAAATAACTTTTTGATCGTAACTTTTATCATAAAAGTCATAACTGGTTGGGTCCCTGCTAAAAAGTATTGAGTCTTTACAATTTTAACTAGTTAATGTTACAATTTAAGCTGGTTAAATTAACACGAAATGGTCCTGTTGAATTAACAATAAAATCTTTTTGATTTTACCTTAAATTTATTGTTAAATTAACTAAAAAGTCTTGTTGATTTTACAATTTAGTTTTTTTTAAATAAAAACATATAAAACATAAAATATATAATGATCGGATCAATAAAGCATATTCGAGTACATCACCCGCACAACCGACCAAATTGAAAGCGTCCTTCTCATGCGAATAGTTTATACATGGGCGATAGTACTTACTATCACTGGCACCGAGTAATGTTTGGCCGCTAATGCAACGGTATATGCACCGCATGCTGCGTGAAAGACTCCATTCGCTAAACATCTCTTCGTGGTAAAAATTGCAAACTATCAAGAGCAAAAAAAAAATATTGAACATTAAAACCTTTTAGAAACAAAAATGCAACCCACTTTAAACTTACCCGCGAACTAAAAATATAAATGGAAAATCATTATCACGCACTGCCAATGATGCTAAACTCCCATCATTGCCACGGCACAAAATTTTCTTTTTGTTAAAAAAAAATAATATTAGTTTGTGTTTTGCACGAACAGCAGAACTTCGAACGTTGAAAAAATTGTGTATGTTTCAAAATAGTTTTGACGTTCTTTTTAACATTTTTTTAGATTATATTGACACTATCATCGTGTTGAATAAACCAAAATTCCAAATGACGTTTATGTTTGAACATTGTTTCGTGTTATATCAACCAACTTTTATTGTTAATTGTGGTTCTTGTTGTTTTAACATTTGTTTTCATGTTGTATTAACACTAAAATTGGGACGTCATTTTTCTAACATTTTTTTAAGTTTATATTAACACTATCATGATGTTAAATAAACCAAATTCCAAATGACATTTAGGAATAAAATTTTATATTTGAATCATCTTGTATATTTTAAAATTTCTTCATGTTGTATCAACAATAAAATTTGGTTGAATTTACCAAATTTTCAGATGACAGTTACAAAGCCAAAATCATGTTTCAAACATCGTGTAATTTGAAAAAATTGTTGCTGTTCTATGTGTAAAGTTCGATCGTGTTAATTTTACATGAATCGTGTTGATGATTTTTTTTTTCTGAGTGCACTTCCTTAAAAGAGAAAGGTAGCAAAAAACCCAGAAATACCCCAGTCCCACAACTGCAAAATGTGCTAAAATCAAATGTTAATACAGCTCCCCAGAGAAATCTGGGAACATACACATAGGCTCAAGTTTTAAGAGGCACACAGCAAACCGAAATCCAGGGCCCGATTCGTCACATACGTGATCGTATAACTCGTCACGTAAAAATTTGCATTTCGGATTATGACATACGTGATCGTAGAACTCGTCACGTAAAAATGCAATTTTTGGATTACCACATACGTGAACGTACTCTCAGTTTCGTAATTTGGTATTATGACAATTGTGAATGGGTAAGCTTTCGAGCTCGTTCGTTCGTATTGTTATACGATCACAGATTTTAAAGCGGGATCAAACGTAATCGAGGAAAAAATTTAAGTTTACTCAAAAATAAATCTAAATATAATATTTTAACTAACTTGTGTATTATCTAAGGGCCAACTATAATAAATTGCACCTCAAACAAAAGGAACTAATGGCGGAGTTGATGACGGAGCATCGGACTTGGCCAAGAATAAGCCTCCAACTCACCCGCAGGGGAGATTTGCAACAAATAGGCTTTGGGAGGAACTGTCGAGGCGGTTAAACGCCAAGGGGCCACCTGTAAACGACGCGAAGATGTGGCGGAAGGTATTTATATGCAATCCATTATGCATTATGGTGCATAATACATACGTATTTAAGTATTCGTAGGTTTACGCTGACCAAAAGTACCAAACGAAGAAAAATCTATCTTTCAACAAGATGTCAAAGAGGCAAACCGGAGGCGGGCCATATCGTGAAAGGCCGATAATCGCAATTGAAGAGCGTGTTATAGAAGCTGCTGGACTTGAGGCCTCAGTCGAAGGTAATTGTGCGGTGCGTTCTTTTGGTAGCGAACCAGCTTCAGGTAGGGTCAGCGAAAGTGGCAGTGAGAGCGACAGCGTCAGTGGCAGCGATAATGGCAGCGTTAATAATAGCGGCAGGGGCAACAACGGCGATGGCACAAGGTCACCCAGCAGTGAGGAATTACCGGGTCCATCAAGGCCACTGACCACCCCAGTTCGGCGTCAAAGGAGCAACACACCGAGACGTAGACGAGACACAAGCGATAAGTTGGCGTTGCTCCAAGAAAATATGAAGAAAGTTGCCGATTTCCACAAGGACTTGCGAAACAAGTTCGATAGGTTAATCGATGTGCAAGTGAGGCAATTGGCGGTGCAAATGCGTATGCTAGCTTTAAAGGAGGAAAACCATCGCCAACAAACCGCAGCTAGAGAGCTTGACCTCCAAATAAAAAAGCTGGAGTCAGAGGCCTTGCAGGTTTAATTTAATTGAATTTTTGTTTATGTATGTACCTGAAGGTGTCGACGTCGACGGTCACTCGTTGCCATTTTCGTCGACGCTGTGTTTAATGGTGACAAGAAGAAAATTTAGTATGTATGCATTTTTGTTTTTAAAATTTTATTACAGGAGTGTTAAAATTAGTAGAACTAATATCCGCAGAATATTTCCTGCTAGTTTCATTGAAAAATTCCCACTAATTTAAAAATAAATTCGGTGAGCGCACATACCGAAGCCGACCCAAAGGTTTTCAATACCAACTAATTTTTTACAACATTGAGAAGCAATCACCATTAAATTGAATGCCTTGGCACCTCCTTCAAGAAAGATTGAGGAGAAAACTAATTTATTAAATATTTACGTACATACATATGTATATAATTCAACTAAAATTATTTTTCTTCTATTTCTTAATTACTCGAGCACTTCATTGCTATGTTCATCGCTAAAACTTGATGAATCATATGCAAAATACATTTATAATAAAGAAATAAATTATCAAAATAGCACAAATAAAAAATACGGAAAAAATTGCGCACAGATTGTACTCCTCTGTGTCCAGGAACCCATGCCAGAAGTATTGAGTTCCTAGCGCCAAGGTTGTTTAAATTATTTATGCACTCGAGGACTAGCGCGGAGTTAATCTCACAGGACGCCAGCGCCCTAAGCACCCCTTGGCTGTCACTCAATATAGTAATGTTTTCATCACAGTATCCTCTTCGTATATTTAGCTCTAGACACTGACTGATGGCGAATATTTCCACCTGAAATTTGCTGGGAAAGCGCCCCAGGGGCAAAGACACTCTGGCTCTCGGACCATAAAAGCCGGCGCCTCTGCCCTCCGGAGTCTTCGAGCCGTCAGTGTACCACACTATCGTGCTATTCTCCAGGAGTACATCCATCCTGGAATCTATCCAGGATGATTTATCTCCAAGCTCAATTTTAAATTTTTTTCTCAAATTGTATGTATTTAGTCATATCGTCCCTGGGAAGCCGAGATATTGGGAGCTTTTTTCTCAGCTTCTCCATGTTTTGAGGTTATGATCTTTCCTTTACTACTCCCTTCCCTTGCTATGTTTAGCAGGGTACGCTTAACTATTTGCTCAATATGCCTCCATCGCGGTAGTGGGGCATGTGCTCATGGCTCCCGTAATGCACACACGCCAGGCGTTGAATCCTGGTTAGTGCTACCCTCACTGTCGATAGAGCGGTTCTCGATCCCCATGCAATCGCTCCGTATGCCAGAGTTGGTTTTACTATCATAGTATACATCCATCTCAGCATTATGAGGCTGCAGCCCCACGATTTACCTGCGAGACGTCTGCATACCATTAGTGCTCTCGTGGCCTTTGATGTGGCGTGTTTCACATGCTCCCTCCAAAAAAGCTTGGCATCAAAGATGACGCCTAGGTATTTTATGTCGGGTACGGTGTCCAACACTACGCCATCTAGGCTAATTGGTCTCATTCCCGGAAGGATTCTTCTCTTTGTGAACGAAATGATGGCCGTTTTTGCGGGATTTATATTTAATCCTATTTCCGTACACCATCTCTTCGTCAAATTTAAAGCCCTCTGTACTATGTGACACAAGATATTCTCAAATTTCCCTCTTGCAATTATGACAATGTCATCCGCATATCCCTGACAGCGGATTCTGTTGTCCATAAGTAACTGCAACAACTCATCAACCACCAGACTCCATAAGAGAGGAGATAGAACTCCTCCTTGCGTACATCCTTTGGTGATTTTAACTTGCACCACGCCCTCCCCCATCTGGGTTTTGGCTAGTCTGGTGCGAAGCAGCGTGTCTATCCACCTGCATATAGGCTGCTGCACTTCTCTTCTCGTGAGTGCTCGACAGACTGCATCATGGGATGCGTTGTCAAAGGCTCTCTCGATATCGAGGAAGGCACATATCACGACCTCTTTATTGTCAAAAGCACCCTGAATAATGTCCGTTAGCTGGTACAGAGCGGTATCCGTAGATCTACCCACCCTGTATGCATGCTGCCCTGGGTGCAGGAGGAACCTCCTCAGGGTGTTTGACCTGACCTCTAGGTCTATAATCTTCTCCATTGTCTTAAGGACAAATGAGGTAAGACTTATGGGCCTGAAGGACTTTGCTAAAGAGTAGTCCTTTTTACCTATTTTGGGTATGAAAACCACACTTGCTCTGCGCCACGCTATTGGGATGTACGCCAGCGCTAGACTATCTCTAATAATTTGTACTAAATACTTGGTGACCCCTCTATCTCTCTGCAACATGACCGGATAAATGCCATACACACCTGGAGACTTGTACCTCTCAAAGGACCCCACGGCCCATCTGACGGTTCTCTCAGAGATTATATTTCTCACGTAGTTCCAATCACTCCTCGTAGTTCCAATCACTCCTCCAATTACTCCTCGAGGTACAGCCTCAGGTACAGGGGACCGGCGTCCAATTGTACGTTTGATAATTAACCTTGCCTTTGAGTGAACGTCGCACTATGGCGCCTTTTGGCTTTTTTCGTTGCAAAAATCATAACTTTTGAACCAATAGAGATATTTCAAACTGCATCTGAAAGCTAATTATTTGAACTTTTTCTGGTAGAAAATTCATAGGCTCACAATAACAGGGTGCTTCAAAATAATTCGTCAAAACTTAAAATTTTTATAAAAATGCAAAAACAAAAATTTTTCAGTTGAAAATTAATGAAAAGAATACTGAAATTTGGTTTATAAAGTTTTATTTAAGCGTTAGACCAGATAAGTCAACTATTTTGGTAAAGGGATGCTCTCATTATATGTTTACGTTTGACGGTGGATTTTATATAATGCAGATACCGCTAAAATTGGGCGTAGCCACGCTCATTTTCAATATTTGTATCAATTATCCGACTAAGCGTATAAATATTATTGTTAGTGCAAAATTTCATTCCTTTATGACTTTTAGTTACAAAGATGTCACGTCACAAATTTCACAAGGACATTTTAGAAATGTTTTTGTAAAAAAGTAGGCGTGGTTATAAACCGATTTCGCTAAATTTTTTAACGTATATTAGCACAAGTAATAAAAGTGTAAACACTGAGTTTCGTCTTAATATATATATTATTTTTGGAGTTATGGGCTCCGAAATTTCGTAGATTCCTTTGTCCAAAATGGGCGGTGCCACGCCCATTTTCAGAAATGTTTCTGTTTTTTGTTTCCGGTCTATTGTGAGACTCATGCCACAAAGTTTCACTGAATTATCTTTATATTTGACAACGATATAGCTTAAAATGTTTTTATTAGGCCCCTTTATAATTTTCATATATAAAATTGGGCGTGGTCTTCAACCGATTTTGCTAAAATTTTGAGCACGTATTATCGCAAGTCATAAAAGTGTATACACTAAGTTTCGTCATCCTATATCAATTATCTGTCGAGTTTTTTTCTTTTTTTCTTCATATTTGTTTTTATTGAATCTTTCTTGTTTAGAAAATAACAATAATTTCGCAAATCTTACAAACTAATACAATAAATTATTTGTTGCCAATGCTACAAATAATAAAGTTGGCAAAGAGTCTTTTTACATATACACTTATGGCATGTATCTTAACCTAGGAATGTAATATTAACCTAGTTGTGTAATAAAGTTTATCTTGGTCTAGGTCACTATTATTAATTATTTATTTATTTATTATTATTATTATTATTAATTTTTTTTTTTTTTCTCAAAAGTGGATAAACAGTTTAAGTTTTTACTTAAATTTATATGTACAGCCATAGCATGGTGATCTTAGAGGTGTTTGTCTTCGCGCGGGCTGGCGCGATGAACAACAGGGACTAGGTGCGTTCATCGCGACGGCCGTTGGTCGGACGCTTCGGCGAAGTTTATTGTATTGTTCGGTATTTACGCAAGCCCGTGCGATGAACAACAGGGACTAGGTGCGTTCATCGCGATGGCCGTTGGTCGGACGCTTCGGCGACGTTTATTGTATTGTTCGGTATTTACGCTAGCCCGTGCGATGAACAACAGGGACTAGGTGCGTTCATCGCGGTGGCCGTTGGTCGGACGCTTCGGCGACGTTTATTGTATTTTACGTTATTTCCACTAGCCTGTACTATGAACGCCAGGGACTAGATGCCGTTCATCGCGATGGCCATTGGTCGGTCGCTTCGGCGACGTTCATCATTATCTTTACTTTACGTTACTTTCGAGATATTGGTCTAACAGAATATGACCTTATGCACAATTGAGGTTTACATCCTTTCTCTTTAACCGCCTAGGATAGTTTTGCTTTAGGAGACTTTTTGCTAATGAATTAGGATGGTTGGCTAATCTTTTCGCATAATTTGTTTGCATTTTCTCTATCTCTTCGGTCACCGTATTTATCTCTAGGTTACTATGTATAATTGAATTTTTTACATACCAAGGAGCTTTGCATATTGGTCTTAATATCTTGGACTGTAGCCTTTGAATTCTTTCTATGCTAGATTTCGATGCTGAGCCCCATAGTTGTATTCCATACATCCAAATTGGTTTTAAAACCATATTAAATATTAATATCTTATTATCTAATCCCAGACTGGAACTTGGACCAATTAACCATTGCAGATGGCTTATTTTCAACTTGGTTTGAATAATCTTTTTGTCAATGTGATTTTTCCAAGTCATTCTTCTATCCAATGTGACTCCAAGGTACGTAACGAAGTCTTTCTGAGTTATTATTTTCCCATTTATTGAGACTGGTGGGCATGTGTCTTTTTTTAGGCTAAAAGTTACTTGTACACATTTAGATTCGTTGACCTTAATTCTCCACGTAGTAAGCCATTCTTCTAAAGTTTTTATGTGTCTCTGCAATTGGATAGTAGCAGTTGTAGGACTTGCGTGCACACTCAGTATAGCCGTATCATCTGCGAAGGTAGACGTGACAAGGCTCGCGTTGGTTGGCAGATCTTTTGTGTAAATTAAGTATAGTACAGGCCCTAGAACGCTACCTTGTGGAACTCCAGCAGAAATTGGATGACTTTCGGTTGTAGAACTTTTGTGCCTTACTCGAAATTTTCTACCTGTTAAAAAGCTTTCTAGGATCCCGCAGAGATTATAAGGAAGTGTTCTTTTTATTTTATGCAATAGCCCTTCTAGCCATACTTTATCGAAAGCTTGTGCCACATCTAGGAACAGGGCAGTGCAATATCGTTTGGTTTCAAAAGTTGACCGTATTTCTGAAACTATTCTATGCACTTGTTCTATCGTACCGTGCTGCTCTCTAAATCCGAATTGGTGACTTGGTATGGTTTCGTGGAGTTCTAAGATGGGCTGAATTTTTTTCAGCAATAATTTTTCGAATAGTTTGGAAATGATAGAGATTAAGCTTATTGGCCTGTAGGAGCTTACTATTGTCGGGTCTTTGCCTGGTTTTGGGATCATAATAATTTCAGATAGTTTCCATGGATTAGGAAAGTGACATAATCGGAGGATACTATTGAAGATGTATAGTAGTTGCTTAATAGCTACTATGGGAAGAGCTTTTAACATTTCACCTGTTATTCTGTCATACCCTGGTGCTTTCTTATTCTCTATGTCTTTGGATATAGTTTTATTCAAGTCGTCTAGTTTAAAACCAAGTGGTATTGCTGGTAATTGTGGTGTATTTTCTTGGAGAACATTTTGGCCCTCATTTGGAGTAAATACATTTGAAAGATGGGTTGCAAAAGCTATTCCTTTTTCGTGGTCACTTCGAGCAAATTCACCATTTTGCATTCGTATTGGAGGATCCTGCTGAACCGGCCGTTTTAGATATTTGAGAGAGCGCCACAAAGAATAATCTGTACAGGATGTGGCCGTGAGGGACTTAATTCTATTTTGAAATTTCGTTTCCCTTTTCTCCTCTAGGAGCGTTTGGAGCTCTTTCGTACATTTTTTAGCTCGTTTTTCAGAGTTGGAGATCGCAACCTTTGCCAGTCTCTCCTAAGTTGCCTTTTCTTGGAAACTAGCTCAATGATATCGTTTTCATTGAAAGAACTAATGCTTTGCTGCTGGATTGTGTTAGGACGTAATGGTGTTGAAACCTTTGCTGCCACTTGCAGTAAGTTTGTGAAGTCAATTATCGCATATTCCACTTCGGCGGCTGATTTAAGGCTCACATTTCGATTAATATGCGAACTTATAAATTTTCTGTACTTCAGCCAATTCGTAAATCTATTAGTTAAGCTTGGGGGTTCAGTTCGTTTAAAGTTGGAAGGGTTTTAATAGATATGACGCAAGGAGAGTGATCAGATGATATGTCAAAAAGTGATTCTATCTGAAGTATATCCCGATCGAGGCCGCGAGTTACCCCAAAATCTATGAGGTCGGGAGTTTTGCTCCTATCAGTGGGCCAATATGTTGGCTGCCCTGTTGATGTAATGTCAAGACCATTGCTTTGAACAAGTTTCTTCCTTTTGGTGTTATTAGCCTAGATCCCCAAAAAGTATGTTTAGCATTGTAATCACCTGCTGCTAGAAATCTCTTGCCTAACTTGGAGAAGTATTCAGTGAATTGGTATTCTGTTATATTAAAACGGGGAGGGCAGTATATTACAGATAGAGTTAATCCGCCAGAACTATCATCTACGTACACTGATGTTGAGTGTATATACTCTTTGCAATATTCTTCTAGCACGTGGTGCTTAATCCTCTTTCTTATAAGTATCCCGGTCCCGCATCTAGCTTTTCCTTCGGGGTGTTTAGTATTATAGAACACATAACCATCCATGCTAAAATTATGAAACACAGTCAGATGGGTTTCAGACACTAACATTATGTCAATTTGGTGATTTTCTAGGAAAACATGGAGTTCATTGCGATGTTGGCTTATGCCGTTAGCATTCCAGAAACCTATATTGAAACAGTTCATGGTCTTGACAAAATTGTTTGAAGTAGGAGGTTTTGATTCCTAATCAATTCTTGCATCATGTTTTGCATTGACTTCATATGGTCCTGCATCATATGAACAAAGCTATTTAGAGTGTTTTCGAGTGATGTTGGTGGAGTGGAATCGTCTTGGATTTCAGTCTGCTGTGTGCCTCTTAAGACTTGAGCGTATGAGTACGTTCCCAGGTTTCTTTGCGGAGCTGTATTAATAGTTGTTTTTGGCACATTTTGAGGTTGTGGGACAGGGACATTTTTAGGTTTTTTGCTACCTTTCTCTTTTAATGAGATGTATACTGGGCAACCCCTATAATTAGCAGTGTGATTTTCACCGCAGTTACTGCACTTCTTATTTTCTGGATTTTCTTTTGGTTTCTCGCACTCTTTGGAGCTGTGCAAATTTCCGCAAATTACACATACGCTAGGTAATGTGCAATATCGTTTTGTATGCCCGAACTCCTGACAATTATGGCATTGTACAGGGCCCACACGTTTATGCGGTTCTTCCACAGAGATTCTTCGGTGTAGAAGATAACGTAGTTTGTAAATGGGATGTACTTCTCCCTTCTTTAAAAGCTGGAAATCTGGGTCGATTTCAACCCTGAACATCGGTTGCGGTATATTGGCTTTATTTTTGATATTGTAAACATATCTGACTTTAAAACCTTCTTCGTTTAATGCAGTCTCTATTTCTGCCGGGCTTACGGAATTTTCTATTCCTTTTAGTACAACTGATAAGCCACGGCTACTTTTTAGCTGATAGGTATAGAATTTTTTTTTCTGTTTTCGAAGTCTTTAGTTACTTTGGGGTAATAATCCTCGCTAAAAGTTTGAATTTTAACTTCCTGTATATTGCCTTTTTTTATAGGTACGACGTGGAAGTTTTTAGGACCTACTAGCTCAACCAGTTTGCTTACTAATGCAGTAGAGCTTTGTTCTCGTAGATATATTGGAGGGGGCTTGGAACTTTTTTTTGGTTTTTCCACTTGAATGTTTTGAGGTTCAGCGAGCACACTGAATCTATTGTTGCCCAATGTTAATTTCGGTGCCTCTTTCGTTGCCTCTGCTGGCAGGTCACCTTTGATTAATTTGGAGGGATTCGATTTCCCATTCTTTTCTGGCGTTCGCTTTCTTTTTATAAGGATATAGCGATCCAAACCAGTTTGCACAATTATTTTCTTGGCGTTTTTATCTGCCATATTTATGGTATCTTCAGCTTTATTTTGGGCTCCAGCTGCGGAAGTACTTGCTAGAGGCTGTGAGTAAGTTTTTGGCACCGACGGAGAATAAGACCGTGCCTTTTGTTCAGTAGCCGGATTTTCGTTGCCGGCTTTTTCAATTTTATCGGGCGATTCTATCGTGAAATAGGCATTTCGCCTGTTATCAAAGAGAGACTGTAAGCTCTCTTTTGAAATCTTATCTGTTAGTGCAATTTGTTTTATTTTATTTTATTTTATTTTAAATTTTAAATTTTTATTTTTTTTATTTTTTATTTTATTTCGTTTTAATTATAATCTAATTTAAAATATGTATGGACTTATGCAGACCTCTAATGAAAAGTATTGTTTAGAATATGTACAAGGACTTGTGCAGACCTCTATACTCTGGATGGCACAGCAGGTTCTAGTACTAGCTACTCTGGGACAGCGCCACCTACTGGGCAATACTCGCAGCTCAAATATTGGTTGGCAACGCTGAACAGCTGATATCCAGAATATCTATGGAAATCAAAAAATGCAAAAGAGATGTTGTTGCTTAGTACTCGCACTATGTATGTACATGCATATGTACATATGGAAATACATACATATACATGTACAAATAAGGATTGAAAGGAATTTTTTTAATTGTCTATATATGTACTTATCTTTACAATTTTACAATTTCTCCACACGGGGAGGCACAATCACTATGTGTTTCTCGTAAACACACTTTTTAAAAAGTTTTTAAACTATCGAGTTTTGGGCTCCGAAATGCCGTACATTCCTGCTTCAAAAAGGAGGAGGTGCCACGCCTATTTTCAAAAATTTTTGTGGTTTTAGTTTTATGTCTATAGTTGAACTCATGGTACAAAATTTCAATGAATTATCTTTATATTTGACAAAGATATTGCTTAAAATGTTTTAGTTACACCCCTGTATAATACCCATATATAAAAGTGGGCGTAGTCGTCAACCGATTTTGGCAATTTTTCTTCCAAATATTTGCCTTAGGCACTCTGCACACGAGGCGAATCGTCATAGACGCGTATCAGACATTTTATGTAGCGTCGATTTCCTTACGCCTCAAGATCTGCACACGAAGCGACATGAAACTTCGCTGCACAAACAAACAAACAAATTAATAATACGGTATTTGCTTTAAATTTCGAAGCTTTAAATAGAAAAGATGATAACTTTTATGGAATCTTCCATTTTCTTTAATTTTACACTCATTTTTCCGATTTTTTACACAAATTTTACTGCTTTCTTAAATTTCACCAAGTGGAAAAATGTAAACAAACATCTTCTTCTTCCTGTTTTCTAAGCGTAGTACGCCTAGCTACTAGCACTGCTTTACGCCAAGCGACATGTAGCCAGCATACTTTGACGAATGCATGAAGCTGACGACTCGTGTGCAGCCCTCAATTGAAATATACGTGCGCGACATCAAAGCGTACAGCTTTCGTCTGTAGTATCTAATACGCGTCTAAAGCAGTACGCTCCGTGTGCAGAGTGCCTTAGTAGGTATATCACTCGTACCAAATTTCATCGATATATCTTATAGTTTCTGAGGTATGACTTTAAAAAATGTAAAATTTTGTCCTTTAATAAGTGGGCGTGGTGCCGCCTATTTTCAAAAATTTTAGAATATTTCTTTATAACGCCCCATTCTCATTACGTGAATTTCATCACTCAGGCTATATTAGTGACTGAGATATCCATATGAGTACCTGTCCAGACGCGTATTTGTTTTACTTTATTTGATGTAAAAAGTAAAATCGCAGGTGGACGCAGGTAGACTTTATGAATTCTTGTAAAGTAATATTCAGCAAATAACTGCTGTTAATTTCCCAAATACCTTTTTTGACCTTTTTTTCTTTTTTCCATCAAAGTTTGAAAAGGGCCTAAAAATAGGCTTTTCGAAAAACAGGTATATTCGACAACTTTTCAAAGAGAACAAGAAATTTGTTTTTATGTTTAAACTTAGAATTGAATTACCTTTCATCGCATTACAAATAAATAGCAACCGGCCGCTTTACCTACAGGCAAAATATCGTTAAATGCAAAAAAAATAACAAAAATAACATTTTTTTGTGTTGAAAATTTGTCAACTTTGAGCGGCTCTACCTCCTAAAATAAAATTTTCTACTTAATAAGAGTTATATATTCGTCTTTGCTGGAAAATTCTCTATTAGATACATATATTGGATTTATAAAACAATTTCATGAAATTTTTGATTTTTGCCACGTTTTTTCGGCAGAGGCGCCATAGTGCGTCGTTAAATATTGATTCGTCTGAGCCATGAGCGGGGTTCCTCTAAGGCGTGATACACCACGGCTCCAGTGGATAGCCAGAATCTCCTGTTAAAAAAATTAATATACACTTTGTGTAAAATGCTATTGACAGTACCAGAAGATACCTAAAAGCCATGCATTTCCGCGTCTGTTACCATCAAATCCATTTTGTAAAACTCGCCGCTGATATGAATGCCTCCAAACGAACGAATCATGTGCTGCTCCGTCGTATTGACAGTTGATTGCCAAAATTTTGTAAGAGTGATCACATATCTAATAAAGTACATATGTATGTATGTACACATTTAACATTTCTATTTAATCCCTATCAAGGAAACTTACAACCATGGCATTTATACTATGGTACTCTTTCCTATTGAAGTAGGTACGTGTGCTCGTCATTTGAAGGTTTTTGTAAAGCGATGTGAGTACCATCAACGCAACCAATAACTGAAATTCGACTAATTTATTTTAATATCCACTTTTAAAAGAAAGTACCAATATTACCTCCAGGTATTCTATATTTTTCCACAAACCATTCTTTGCATCTAGAAGAATTATTGGGTTCAAACCGGATATGGTGTGAACATAATTTATTTTCCATTTCCAGAAGTACCTGGGATGATATCTTCGATATGGTACTTTGGCACATTCCAACCAAATAGTCGCTGCCGACACAATGCTGATAGCCACCACTTCCTAGCAGGGAAAGCGTAGCAGTAAGTTGTAGTACCGGAGGCACAGCTTTCACATCCAGCTGCTTCAAATTTAACAAGTTTAGTACATATTAAAACGCCTCTTAGAAAGCCTATACCGTTTCCGAAATCTAATAAATGCACATCCATTTTTAAATTTTAAGTTTTATTTTGCAATATGTTCTTATGTTTGTTTATATATCTGTGGCAATTTGCAATAATCGATTAAGTCGAAAAATATGATTTCGAGATAAATTGATTTTTATATTCGAAGGTGTTTCTTAACAAATCATAAAAATCGATTAAAAACTATGGACGCAAAATCAGTGAGCCATCCACAATGTTACGATCAAATTTTGTAAATAAAACAAAATGTCATGACGAAATTTGATTAAGTATATACGCCTACTTTGGCTGTTATAGCAAGTTTAATATACCTCTATTGTAAGTTAAGCCTAAATATTTTTATTTATATCTTTTTATTGAATTAAGTTATAAGCATGGGGGTTTTACAGAAATATAGAGTTTTAAAAGGAGAATAACTTGGTATATATAACTCGAAATCTTCCTAAGTCGACTTAAGCGATTATTGCTTGTGACCACAGATATCCTTAAATTCGTTTTGTACGGATGTCAAAATTTGTTTATTTTTTGTATTTGGCTTTGCAAAAACAAATATTACCGTAGCCATACACGGTGCGACCGTTGACCCAACTCGGTTGCAATCGAGTTGGACTCTTTGCCTACATACGGTGAAATTTATTGTACAACCTTGTTGTACAATCCCATTTTGTAAAAAATTACTTTGAGTGAAGGTGGAATAGAATAATATTGCGCTTGCAAAAGCACGATTAATTAAAAGGGAAAAAAATGCAAAAAGTGGTTCCTGCTAGCTTTGCATTTTGTGTTATTTATTCTACAAATATTTATGTTTTTTGTGTTGAATTCGTTCATTTTTAATTATTTTAATTTGATGTGTTCACTTCAAGAATTCTCATAAACACTGCTATTCCGAGCGTTACCGGAAAATTTCTTTACTGGTAATTTATGTTGCTGAAAATTGTTACCATCTTTTCAATTGGTATTCTGGCACAAATGGTAACGCTGTCAAAGCATTTCCATACGAACGGAATTGAATCGGGCTGAAAATGGTAACAAAATATTACCACGTATTGAGGTGGTAACTTAATTTTCTGCTGCCAGAATACGAAAAGAGTGTTTAAAGTACCAGATTCTTTATTTCACCAGTAAAGTAAATTATGTTACCACACCGGAATAGGGCCGAAAATGAAATGTTGAACAACATGCCCCAGACGATGCAACCAAGTTGTACAACTTGCCAAAAAATCAAAAGTTTTTGATTTTTCGTACAACCGATACACAACTTCATACAACAGCCCCAAACATGTTGCAATTTCGAGCGCAACTTGCTCAGGTTGTATAAAAAATTGCAGTGTGTATGGCTAGCATTACATTTAATATGCGTCACATTTCATTATGCATTTTTGTGTTTGAAAATATATATAACAAGCAAATATCGCGGTTGTAGCTATTCATGTGAAGATCAAATCGCTGAAGCCATGTGCAACACCTAGAAAGTGGGGAAGATCAAAGCTGCTCCAGCTCCTGCTCCTGCCAAAAAACCCGTCTACACCCGCTCAGTTCCAATGGCCTATTGCATTTTGTAAATATATTTGTAAATTTGCTTAAATACTATTACTGAGGAAAGGAACTTATAAAAATACGCACATAAGTATAAACAAACAAAAAAATGCAAAAATTAACGCTTTGCTTTTCCCAGTCATTCGTTACACATTGAATTCGCATGCTGTTGACGCCGCTGTTAGCCAGTCATTTAATAAGGCTCCAGCTCCGGTGTATCACAAACATGAGGTGCAAGTGCCTGTTACCACCAAACATCATGCAGCTCATCATGCCGTTCATTCAGCTCACTCGGTGCACTTTGCTCCTGTTGTGGCCACCACCAGCTCCAATCATGGTCCAACTGCCTCCATTTACACTCACAATGCTCCCGGTACATACATACATACATATGTATATATTTCAACTAAAATTATTTTTCTTTTATTTCTTAATTACTCGAGCACTTCATTGCTATGTTCATCGCTAAAACTTGATGAATCATATGCGAAATGCATTTATAATAAAGAAATAAATTATCAAAATAGCACAGATTAAAAATACGGAAAAAATTGCGCACAGATTGTAAATAAAATCAAACAGCTAGTGCAGAAATTATAGGGATGGTACTTTCGTCATTCGGTTTACCGATAAACAGTCGGCGTCGTCTCAATACGCTTAGCTAATACCGATTTTGCGTCGATGTCACGTCGACGACGACAACCGTAATAAGGGTGAATATCTTTATTCCTACTCAAATCTTCCTTCCAGTTAGCAATAACCAAATTTAGAGCGCTTTCACAAGAATGCTTTTTACGAAAACCCGATTGCTGTGGAATAATAACCTTATTATCTCCCAAGAATTGTGTAAGCTGGTTTTTACCACTGTTTCTAGTATTTTTTCATCACTTGGTTACGTATTAATAGGTCTTAACTCATCGGCTCTGATAGTATTTTTGACTTTTTCTATAGGTACGATTATGGAAGTTTTCCAGAAATTAGGGAAAGTGCCATATTGTAAACTCATTTATAATTAACGCATATAAATATCCTGTATAAGTAATCGAGTCCTTAAAGACTCCGTCGGATAATAGTTTCTTACCGCCAATTTTATTTTTAAATTTGCTTACTATATTTAGGATTTCAGCTGTTGAAATTTGCTGAAATTTAAATATAGGTAAGCCACTATCCTTGAATATTATGTCACCTTCTCCAGCGCTAATATTCCTAGTAATTTCCATCACACTGTCTAAAAAATTGTCGGAAACAAATTGAAAATATATGGCAACGCTCAGGATAACCAAGTCTTGAATCAAAAAGGAGAATGCATCCGTCACAAAGATGCAAAAAATTTAGCAGTTGGCGGAGACGGAGATGTTATAGAAGCCAAATGCTAGTGTGCGTGTGTGTGACATACATTTTGAAGAAGAGGAAGAAATCGGATGAACTCTGCTTCCTAATTGCTTCATGAATTAAGCGTCGATTTACTTTGGATTAAATTCTTAGCGCGGAATTAATATTGTATACGCCATAATAATCAAAAATGTAATTAAATTCAATTTAAAGTTGGAAAAATTATGGCAAAAAGAGCGCAAAAGGCCAATAGCGAACAAATAATAAAAAAAAACAAAGAAATCGATTAATCCATGTCCGTCCGTTCGTTTGTTAACTTGACAGAGAAAACGAACAAAGACATTGCAACAGAGATAGTAAATACGCCGAGAATAACCCTGGACCAGAATTATTTTAAGTTTGACAATAAAATATACAGACAAACTCACGGACTAGGCATGGGTAGCCCCACATCAGCTATCCTTATGGAAGTATTTATGCAACATTTGGAGGAAATTTACTTGGAAGAACTGACGGAAAATTTGGGAGTCAACTTTTATGCCAGGTATGTAGATGACATCATCTGCCTAATATCGGGAAATAAAGAAGAACAAATTTTGGAACACCTCAACAGCCAACACAAAAATATAAAATTTACTATGGACACAGAGAAAAATGGAAAAATCAACTACCTGGACCTAACCATTAAAATAAACAAAGAGACTAACAAATTTACTTACGAAATATACAGAAAACCCACAGCAACAGATACAATAATACACAATAAATCTAACCATCCTCAACAGCACAAGAACGCCGCTTTCGGACATTTATTAACACGACTTGAACGAACCCCGTTAGAAAAAGAAGCTTACAACAAGGAACTTAGCACAATATACACAATCGCAGAGAACAACGGATATCAAAAAAGTTTAGTGAAGAAAATACAAAAAAACATAAATTCAAGAAAATCAGAAACCAAAGAAAAAGTAGAGAAGAAATGGGCAGTCTTATCATATACCAGAGCAACATCTTACAAGTTGGCTAAAATTTTCCAAAAATATAACATTAATGCAGCATTTGAAACGAGGAACAATATGGGAAAACTTCTACGAAACAACATTAACAAGGAAGACCTCTTTGACAAACAAGGCGTATACAAATTGACTTGCGAATGCCAAAATAGTTATATAGGACAAACAGGACGCCAAATCAAGACGAGATATCGAGAACACATACGGGATTACAATAAGAAAATAAGAAAATCATCAACGACAGTGGAATCAAATTTCGCCAACCACATGGCAGAAAACAAGTGTACACCCATGAAAATAGGAAAAACAGCTAAAATTCTCCACATACAGCATAAAGGAAAACGACTTAACATATTAGAAAATATGGAGATATACAAACAAAAAACATTCGCAGGTAAAATAATAAATGAACAAATAAACACCGCATCGGATACATTATTTGAACCGCTTAAGCTACTATACCCGAAAGAGAACAAAAGACCTAAAACCGACATAAACAAAACAACACACAAACGGACAATAACAGACTCACACACACACACGTCACCCGAACGCACGAATGCACGAACACATCACATGAACACGAAGTACCTGAACAAAACTACGAAAGTTAGTTACTATAAATACTATCGAACTTACACAAAATAACTCAGAACGAAAGAAGACACTGAAGATGGCGCATATTAGCCGAAACCGGTTTGCCTCCAAACCAAACTTGACAAGGGATGACGGAAAATCGTTCCACAATACATCATATTCCTACCCTGTCGGAAAAACAAGCAACCAAAAAGCTATTAATATTTATACGCTTAGTCGGATGGTTGATACAAATTTTGAAAATGAGTGTTGCTACGCCCACTTTATGCATACTTTTATCAAACATAAACAAACTAAAAAAGTATACAGCTGATTATCTATTGTTCGGTTCCACTCGAACTTAGGCATCCGTTCTTCTTAATATTAAGAATATTTCCGTCGTAAAATCGTGCTATTAATATTTCTTTAACGGACTCAAGTAAAAAATTATCGCAAAGTCTAGCGACACAAAAATTTTCCTCGATAACCTTACGATGATTATCGGAAAGCAACTGTCAAAATTTGCGATAAAATTCGACCGAAAAATCGTACAGAATCGCAAAACTGGTCGCAAATTTTCCGAAATCGATGCGAAAATTGTCGCAAATTGGTTACAGAATAGGCCCATTGGTCTTTTATTAATATCTTATTAAAAAAATTGTTTTCATTACATATGGATATGCAATACTTTAGTTGCTTCCACATTGTTTTACTATCTCCAATCTTTTTGATCTTAACTAATCTTTTATATTTTGGAGGATGGCTCCGTGTGTAGAAGTCCACGTAAGTGGGAAAAGCTTCTGACCGCCATCCACCTGGGGATGGCCAGAGTGATTCTTTTGCATGCGGAGCAAGCAGCGCACGACTTCCCTGCAGTGTCCTCTGGATAGCCACCGAACACCCGTTTGGTAGTGAACTAAAGTGAGAAGGCGACAACTCGACAAGGTCACTCCGACATATTCGGTTTAAGGGCTTGTTGAGGGGAATAACTGCAGCGTCTGTTCACCAGAAAGTGCGGCTGCGAGCGGGTGTCTGTGTTTGAAGAAGCTGCTCGCTATATAAACGTGTAACAATATACAACTCCCGCAGGGCGGGTTATGCGCCGGGCTTGGGACTGACCACGTAAAAATTCTATCCAATGAAAACAACAACAAAGCCCGGGATGAGACCACCCCTTTCTGATGACGACCATGGTAAACGTTTAAAGGACTATGATTTGAAGGTAAGCATCTGGAACGTCCGGACCCTTAATTGGGAAGGTGCCCAGCTGGTTGATGTCCTAGGAAGAAATGCGGGCCTTGCGCTTATATTACAGTGGCCATGCAGAGGAGCATATATTTGGTGTTGGTTTTGTGGTGGGAAAGAGACTCAGCCGCCGAGTACTGTCGTTCACGCTAGTGAACGAGCGGCTAGCCACCATCCGCATCAAAGCGAGAGTTTTCAACATATCTCTCATCTGCGCCCACGCCCCGGCGGAAGAGAAGGACGATGCGATCAAAGACTTTCTATGAGCAGTTAGAGCATGCCTACGACCGCTGCCCCCGTCACGACATTAAGATTGTGCTTGGCGATTTTAATGCCAGGGTGGGTAAGAAAGGTATCTTTGGCAGCACAGTCGGAAATTCAGTCTCCACGACGTAACCAGTCCTAATGGGACGAGGCTGATCGACTTCGCCGGGTCACGAAACATGGTCATTAGCAGTACCAGATTCCAGCACAAAAAAATTCACCAAGCCACATGGCTGTCCCCTGTTTGAAAAACGCGAAATCAAATTGATCACGTCATGATCGACGGCAGACACAGCTCCAGCATCCTAGACGTGCGCACAATCCGTGGTCCAAATGTCGACTCCGACCATTATCTTTTAGCAGCCAAGGTACGCACCCGCCTCTGTGCAGCAAGGAATGTGCCTACAGGACAGCAAGGAAAGTTTGAAGTCGAAAGGCTGCACATGACGCAGACAGCCAATGAATACACCACTCGGCGCTCACTCCTGCTCTCTGAGAGCAATCCTTCACCAAACGATGTATCTGAGGAATAGGAACACATCGCTCGTTCACTTCGTATCGCCGCTGAGGAGTCTATAGGATACAAGCGAGCCCGCAAAAGCACCTGGTACGATAAGGAATTTCGCGATGCCTCGTAAAGAAAGAACGCCGCCTACAGGGCTACATTGTGTGCGGGCGCAAAGCGAAGCGTATGGGAGCGTTATCGAACGGCGAGGAAGCAAGAGAGGCGCCTTTTTTGAAAGAAGAAAAGGGAGCCTGAAAGGCGCGAGTGTGAAGAGCTTGAGATGCTGGCGGGTAGGAAAGATGCTCGAAAATTTTATGAAAAAATCAGGCGGATGACTGAAGGTTTCAAGACCGGGGCAAATTCCTGCCGAAATGATAACGGCGATCTGGTAACTGATGTCCAGAGTGTACTTAAGTTGTGGAGGGATCACTTCTCCTCCCTGCTAGATAACGGCGACAGTGAAATTGCGGAAGGAGAAGATGTTCGACCCGAATCCCCAATAGCGGATTATGGTTTTCAATATGAAAGTGATTTGGGAATGTTTCATTTAAACCAAAGTAGCTTGGATAAAAAAAAGCTCGATTTCGATGAAATAAACTTTTCTGAAAACTGCATTAATTTGCGCAGATTCCTGTATATTTTGATTTACACTGCTATTCCGAGCGTTACCAGAAAATTACTTTACTGGTAATTGATGTTGCTGAAAATTGTTACCATCTTTCCAATTGGTATTCTGGCACAAATGGTAACGCTGTCAAAGCATTTCCATACGAACGGAATTGAATCGAGCTGAAAATGGTAACAAAATATTACCACGTATTGAGGTGGTAACTTAATTTTCTGCTGCCAGAATACGAAAAGAGTGTTTAAAGTACCAGATTCTTTATTTCACCAGTAAAGTAAATTATGTTACCACACCGGAATAAGGCCGTAAAAAGAAATTTAAGCTATCTTGAAAATACCAGGGTCCAAACTTGAAAATCCGTGACTAAAAAAATGATCTAGGTACCTTCCCTATGGCTCGCACTAAAAAACTGAGTACACCATTCGATTAAGCCGTTAATTTTACATGAGAATATATACCTTTTGTTTTATTATTTTTAATTATGTGGTTTTTTTCATATATGAATCTAAACCCATCATGGAATTTAAAAAAAATCGCTGTTTTTGGAGTAGCCCACCCAGTTTTCTTTCTAAAAAAAAATAAAAATCAGCTTAATTATCCTACAACATCCTATTTTCATTTTCTGTGGCCGGAGGAGTATGTTAGATCAAAAAAACGCATCTACTGCTGACGTACGCCGATGATATCGACATCATGGGCACTAACACTCGCGCCGTATGTTCTGCCTTGTCCAAACTGGATAAAGAGGCTAAGAAAACGGGTTTGGCGGTTAACGTCTATTTGGGAACCAGCATTAACACCAAGCATGATGTCAGCACGGAGATCCAACGAAGAATCACGCTTGCCAATAAATGCTACTTTGGACTAAGTAGGCAACTGAAAAGTAAAGTCCTCTCTCGAAAAACAAAAATCACACTCTACAGGACGCTCATCGTTCCAGTCCTCATGTACGGCGCAGAAGCATGGACAATTACAAAATCAGATGAGATGGCACTTGAAGTATTCGAGAGGAAAGTTCTTCGGAAGATTTATGGACCTTTGCGCGTTGGCGTTGGCGAGTATCGACGGAGATTTAACGATGAGCTGTACGATCTTTACACAGACATCAACATTGTTCAGCGGCTGCGCTGGGGCAGGCCATGTCGTGAGAATGGATGAAGGCGCTCCGGCCAAGAAAATATTTCTATCGAAACCCGCTGAACGCAAAAGAAAAGGGAGACCTCCACTGCGTTGGGAAAATCAGGTGGACAGCGGTGCTGCCTCCCTAGGTGTTCCCAAGTGGCGCCATGCTGCACGAAACAGAAGCAATTGGCGCGCTCTGTTGGACTCGGACAGAATCGTCTAGACGGTTAAGCGCTAATATTTTCACCACGTTGTCTTCTGCTACCACTTCCGGATGCGCCACCGATTCCTAGTTATTGTCTAATGTAATATAGATACATATGTACATATATTTATGAATTAATAAATAAATTAAAAAGAAGAAAAAAGTGTACTTTATTTTAGTCTGTACGGATATTTCATCAACCATTCATTAAAGAATCAGCAAGTCCTCTTCTTCATTAAGTAATCATCAGACATTCAGCAGTGAACGTTCCTGTTTTCGAAATCTCTTTTTCAAATTCGAAAACGAGCTCTCCTAATTTTATTTGTTTACTGCACACCGTTCAGCAGTAGTTCATGCAGAAGTCAGCGCTAAACAGTCATGCAGTTCTGCTCAATCAAATCACTCAGGAGGGCAAACCATTTATATGAAAGTATTCACTGATGTCTCCTCAGTATTGGGAGAATTTCGTCAGTGATTCATAAAGGATTCACTTTGGAGTTTTACTACCGGGTATAAATGTAAATGTGTATTTAAATGTAAAGTAAAGGTAAGGGTAAAGGTAAAGTGAAATGTAAACGGAAAGGAAAATGTAGAGGGAAATACGCATTATAACAAAAACTTATTTCTTCGCTGCGAAGCGAGATGGGTATTTGCTAGTATATATATGTAAATAAGACCGTATCACAAAAAATACAACGGATTTAGAACAATCACTATCAAAGTATTTTAGGAGTGTAAACATTTTTTTGTCGGCACTTTATAAATCGCAATCGACTTTTGTTCTATAACTTTTTTGCTTCTATTTTTCATATTTTATTATAATTTTGCTTTTATATTTACCTTTACAACGGTGAATGATTGCATTATAAAATCGTATACCAAATAAAAAGGTCATCGAACAGATCGTGTTCCCATTTGTCCACCCTTAATTAAAAAGTCGCATTTTTTTAATTAGTAACCTATTGTAAAGCCGAAATTACAATAGCGCTGTGGCAATGACAGCGACCGTTTTTCGAAATCAGCTGATTTTTAGAAACTACGGTTTGTAGTGAAGCGGCACAGAATACAGCAGTGGCAGTCGGCAGCGCTGCTCCCTTTAGCCCAAATTCTATATTCGCTGCCACTGCCTTGACTCCCAGCCAACTTCTAAGTGTTGATGTGAACTTATATCTGTTTCCGTACAATGCAATTTAATATACTTTTACCTATTTTGTGTTTCCGTACTTCGATGCAAGCAAGCGGGAGTGAATTAAATTTTTACTTAATTGATTTCCACTATCAAATATTACTGGTGGGAAGAAAAAGCTAAGAAGAAGAAAGAGGAAAGGAAAAAATAAATAAAACAAGATTGATTATTTTAATTGAACAAAGTGAACATGAAAATAGTAAGCTTATGTCTTAACGTGAAGAATTTAAAAAGATTCCTAGTTTCGTGTTCCATGGTTTTTTGCAAATATCTCCCAATGAGAACAAACTGTACTTTATTCTAAAAAAATTAATTGCATACTTATATTTTTTGTCCAAAATAAAAGGAAACAGACCTAATATATAAAGAAGTCATTGCCAACGCTGTATTGTGTTTGTTCTGGCAGTCACTCATATTAGCTGCATCAGCTGATTTTTAAAACGTTTACTGCCACTGCCACAGCGCTAATGTAATTTGGGCTTAAATTTAATGGCAGTTTTTTAGTATACTGATTCGCACAACCTCCACTTATAATTATGCCGCTAATAGACTACGGATATTCTTCGGTGTATTATCTTCGTTCAAGTGTTTCGTGGTATAGCGTAATGCGTTTAGTAAAGGCTCAGCTTTAATCGCTGGTTGCGCTTGTAGTAAACGAACACAACCTTTAACATCTACATGTGAGCCGCGAGCGAAAGCACCTACGGGATGTACGTGATCGTATAAAATAACAAGGCCCACCATTACGCGCAACATTAGCAAATGTGTTTCCTCTCGCTGAATTTGCTGTAATAATTTACTATAAAGAAGGGGAAGAAAAACAGTAATGTTTAACAGAAATTTTCCAAAAATATAACATTTGTTATAGACATCCATGTAAGTATATATGTACGAGGGTCACTGCAAAAGTTCGCGGAATCAAGCACTTCCCGTATTGGCAGAGTTTTGCTATTTTCACATTCGTAAAATTTGACTTTTTTACATATAATTCTGTTAACAGTTAGATTTTAAACTGCTTGGTTTCGTTTCAAAAACATTTAACGAGAGTAGTATTTGCGTGAAAAATTTAAATTTTGAATTTAAATTTGAATCAATGTTTCGAAAAACTTAATTCGTTATTTGGGGATGAATCACTATTCAAAACTATGGTTAACAAAATGTTTGCAGAATTCAAACGTGGAAGAGCAACGTTTGATGTGGCGAAGGTCGTCTATGTACCTCTGTTGTCGCGAAAAATATTGATGCTATGCGTTAAATGATTCTGTCAGATCAGCATGTGACCAGACCTGGGCATCTTCAATTACATTTTTTCAATTACCATCAGCGTTGCCATTCTAGCTTTTTTCCAGCTAGGTTAGGTTAGGTTAGGTTGAGGTGGCTGTCTCCGCAATTCATGAAAGCGGGGACACACTTAGGCCGAGGTGGCCCATTGTGATACCACACGGGAGCCCTAGCTTCCTTATCCCTATTTACAAACCTTTCCGGAAAAATTAGATTCAAAAGTATGATAAGATTAGATGCCCGTGAAGCTAAACCAGCGCGTTTGTTTCATGAAGCGCAGAAAATCTAGTGTCCTTGCATTTTCCATCTCCGCCAGGCACTCGAAAAAGTGTTTATGGAGGAAGCGGTACCTGGATAGCGACAGTGCGGGGCAGTGGCATATATAGTGCTCAACACTCTCTATTTCCTCCACGTCCCTACAGCTGCGGCAGAAGTCGTTTTTATATAGGCCCATGCGAGAGGCGTGAGTGCCCATAAGACAATGGCCTGTTAGAAGTCCCACCAGCGGACCTATAGAGAGCCGATTCAGATGCAGCACCGATACAGACCTAGCCTCATCCAGTCTAGGCCAGATTTGCCTAGAAATCACACAAGTTGACTCCTTGGCCCATCTAGCGTTAGCCTGTTCAATGGAGCGAGATCTCAACCAATGCTTGCATGAGTTAAGCGGGGGGCCAACCCATGTCGCAGATGTGATATCCTGCAAGCTTGTGCCTTCCCTTGCTAACTCATCTGCAATGCAGTTGCCCCGAACGTTGCTATGGCCTGGAACCCAAATGACATTCAGGTCGCACCTTTCGGCTAGTTTGTTCAAAGACTCCCTACATTTCATTGCAACTATAGATGTAGTATTATTACTCTGTAAGGATTTTATGGCAGCTTGGCTGTCAGAGAACATTTTGATAGAATTTATGTCTGGCAGATCTGTCAGGCGACGAGCTGCTTCCCATATGGCTATGAGCTCAGCCTGATAGACGCTGCAGTGATCAGGTAGGCGCAAACTTACTTTCAGATGAAGCTTTTCGCAGAAAAACCCACTTCCAACTCTATTGTTAAGTTCTTCCACTCGCTCCTCTCCGGGATTCTTGTGGAGAATTTGTTATCCCAACAAAAGGCTGGTATTGCATAGTCCAGCTTTAGAAAATTGGCAGGGATGTTACTAAGAATTTGAGCGTGCCCGAATCTGGTGTCCCTCCAGGGTTCGGTTGCATTGAGCCTTGCCGCGTTGCAGCTGGCAATGAGTTTCCCCTGTATAACCGTGGGGAGAAGAAATAGGATGGTTTCGAGAGCTTTAGTTGGGGTGGAGGGAAGCGCTCCGCTAATAAGCATGGAAGCCATTCGCTGCACTCTAGTCAATTTGCTCTTATTGGTTTCGAGTTCCAGTGCTGGCCACCATATGGTGACTGCATAGAAGAGAATAGGTCGCACTACCGCTGTGTACAGCCAATGGACGATTTGGGGGTTAAGTCCCCATCTCTTGCCTATCGCTGATTTACATGCGTAAAGTGCTAACATGGCTTTTTGGGATCGTACTTCTACGTTCCGTTTCCAGTTTAGTTTTCTGTCTAGAATAACACCAAGGTATTTAACCTCGGTAGAGAGTTTAATCTCCTTCCCATTTATGGACGGAGGTTTGAATTCAGGTATCTTATGTTTGCGGGTAAACAGAACCATTTCCGTTTTCTCAGAGCTGACACTGAGCCCGCATTTCAGAGACCAGGTTTTTACAATGTTGAGTGCATTTTGCAAAAGGTCGCTCAGCACCGGTATATGCTTGCCAGTCGCTGTCAGGGCGATGTCATCGGCGTACGCAATGACCTGGCAGCCCGTGTGCTGAAGTTTAGAGAGCAGGGTGTTCACCGTTAGGTTCCAAAGCAGAGGAGACAAAACTCCACCCTGGGGTGTTCCCCTGTTGGCATACCTAGTTATCGATGAATTACCCATTTCAGAAATAATGGCTCTTCTACTAAGAAGAAGTTCGACAAACCTCACGAGAGCCTCCTCTACCTCCAAGTCCCGTAGGGCGGTGGTAACGGCTCCCGGTAGAACATTGTTGAAAGCTCCTTCTATGTCGAGAAAGATGCCCAGTGTGGATTCCTTAAAGGCTAGCCCCTTTTCTATCTTGGAAGTGATAGCGTGTAGAGCAGTCTCTACGGACTTGCCTTTGGAATAAGCGTGTTGAAAAGGAGATAGAGTATTCGCACGGAGCCTGATATAGACATCCAGCAATCTCTCAAGAACTTTGAGTAGAAAAGAGGTCAGGCTTATCGGCCTGAAATCCTTTGAACTGCTGTAGGAGGCTCTGCCCCCTTTAGGAATAAAGATCACCTTCGCCTTAGTCCATTCTAGAGGAATGTATGACAGGTTGAGGCAGGCTTTATAGATAGGAACAAGTAGAGGGATTAGAGTATCACTTGCTGCCTGTAATTCAGCAGGAAAGATCCCATCTATTCCCGGAGATTTGAAGGGTTTGAAGGATTTAATTGCCCATTTTACCCTTCTGTTAGTAATTATGTGCTCCAGGTCATTAGATGTCCTGGGGTTAGAGTAGGTTCTATAAGGTTCCGAGGTGCACCCTGGGAAGTGTGTGGTGACCAGGGTGTTCAGAATATCAGTACTAGATGTGGCCCAGTCCCCATTTTGCATTCGGATACAGCTTGGGGGAACTGGGTTCGTAGAGAGGACCTTTCGTAGACGATTGGCCTCAGAGATTTCTTCTATGTCGCTAGCGAAGTTTTTCCAGCTAGGTTTAGCTTCTTTTTTTTTGTCCTGAATTCTGATTTAGCATTGGCTTTTATTTTTAGCTTCTTTTTTTTATTTGCAAAAATCCCCCAAAAGTAAACGCTGCTCACTCTGGTTCGGAAGCATAAAATCGGAAACGCCTTTGTAGTTTGTAAAGTTTTGGTTTGGATATTTGTAGTTTTGCATTTAAATACTTTTTGGTTGCTTGTTTTTCCGACAGGGTAGGAATATGATGTATTGTGGAACGATCCTCCGTCATCCCTTGTCAAGTTTGGTTTGGAGACAAACCGGTTTCGGCTAATATGCGCCATCTTCAGTGTCTTTTTTCGTTCTGAGTTATTTTGTGTAAGTTCGATAGTACTTATAGTAACTAACTTCCATCGTTTGGTCACGTACTTCGTGTTCGTGTGTTCGTGCATTCGTGCGTTCGGGCGACGTGCATGCGTGTGTGCGTGCGAGTCTGCGCGTTTAGGTATGTAAATCTATTTTTGTATCCTCATTAAACAGGCAGGTAAAAGTCCGTTATTGTCCTCTTGTGTGTTGTTTTGTTTATGTCGGTTTTAGGTTTTCTGTCCTCTTTTCGGTATAATAGCTTAAGCGGTTCAAATAATGTATCTGATGCGGTGTTTATTTGTTCATTTATTATTTTACCTACGAATGTCTTCTGAACTCAGAACAAAGTGAACATGAAAATAGTAAGCTTATGTCTTAACGTGAAGAATTTAAAAAGATTCCTAGTTTCGTGTTCCATGGTTTTTTGCAAATATCTCCCAATGAGAACAAACTGTACTTTATTCTAAAAAAATTAATTGTATACTTATATTTTTTGTCCAAAATAAAAGGAAACAGACCTAATATATAAAGAAGTCATTGCCAACGCTGTATTGTGTTTGTTCTGGCAGTCACTCATATTAGCTGCATCAGCTGATTTTTAAAACGTTTACTGCCACTGCCACAGCGCTAATGTAATTTGGGCTTAAATTTAATGGCAGTTTTTTAGTATACTGATTCGCACAACCTCCACTTATAATTATGCCGCTAATAGACTACGGATATTCTTCGGTGTATTATCTTCGTTCAAGTGTTTCGTGGTATAGCGTAATGCGTTTAGTAAAGGCTCAGCTTTAATCGCTGGTTGCGCTTGTAGTAAACGAACACAACCTTTAACATCTACATGTGAGCCGCGAGCGAAAGCACCTACGGGATGTACGTGATCGTATAAAATAACAAGGCCCACCATTACGCGCAACATTAGCAAATGTGTTTCCTCTCGCTGAATTTGCTGTAATAATTTACTATAAAGAAGGGGAAGAAAAACAGTAATGTTTAACAGAAATTTTCCAAAAATATAACATTTGTTATAGACATCCATGTAAGTATATATGTACGAGGGTCACTGCAAAAGTTCGCGGAATCAAGCACTTCCCGTATTGGCAGAGTTTTGCTATTTTCACATTCGTAAAATTTGACTTTTTTACATATAATTCTGTTAACAGTTAGATTTTAAACTGCTTGGTTTCGTTTCAAAAACATTTAACGAGAGTAGTATTTGCGTGAAAAATTTAAATTTTGAATTTAAATTTGAATCAATGTTTCGAAAAACTTAATTCGTTATTTGGGGATGAATCACTATTCAAAACTATGGTTAACAAAATGTTTGCAGAATTCAAACGTGGAAGAGCAACGTTTGATGTGGCGAAGGTCGTCTATGTACCTCTGTTGTCGCGAAAAATATTGATGCTATGCGTTAAATGATTCTGTCAGATCAGCATGTGACCAGACCTGGGCATCTTCAATTACATTTTTTCAATTACCATCAGCGTTGCCATTCTAGCTTTTTTCCAGCTAGGTTAGGTTAGGTTAGGTTGAGGTGGCTGTCTCCGCAATTCATGAAAGCGGGGACACACTTAGGCCGAGGTGGCCCATTGTGATACCACACGGGAGCCCTAGCTTCCTTATCCCTATTTACAAACCTTTCCGGAAAAATTAGATTCAAAAGTATGATAAGATTAGATGCCCGTGAAGCTAAACCAGCGCGTTTGTTTCATGAAGCGCAGAAAATCTAGTGTCCTTGCATTTTCCATCTCCGCCAGGCACTCGAAAAAGTGTTTATGGAGGAAGCGGTACCTGGATAGCGACAGTGCGGGGCAGTGGCATATATAGTGCTCAACACTCTCTATTTCCTCCACGTCCCTACAGCTGCGGCAGAAGTCGTTTTTATATAGGCCCATGCGAGAGGCGTGAGTGCCCATAAGACAATGGCCTGTTAGAAGTCCCACCAGCGGACCTATAGAGAGCCGATTCAGATGCAGCACCGATACAGACCTAGCCTCATCCAGTCTAGGCCAGATTTGCCTAGAAATCACACAAGTTGACTCCTTGGCCCATCTAGCGTTAGCCTGTTCAATGGAGCGAGATCTCAACCAATGCTTGCATGAGTTAAGCGGGGGGCCAACCCATGTCGCAGATGTGATATCCTGCAAGCTTGTGCCTTCCCTTGCTAACTCATCTGCAATGCAGTTGCCCCGAACGTTGCTATGGCCTGGAACCCAAATGACATTCAGGTCGCACCTTTCGGCTAGTTTGTTCAAAGACTCCCTACATTTCATTGCAACTATAGATGTAGTATTATTACTCTGTAAGGATTTTATGGCAGCTTGGCTGTCAGAGAACATTTTGATAGAATTTATGTCTGGCAGATCTGTCAGGCGACGAGCTGCTTCCCATATGGCTATGAGCTCAGCCTGATAGACGCTGCAGTGATCAGGTAGGCGCAAACTTACTTTCAGATGAAGCTTTTCGCAGAAAAACCCACTTCCAACTCTATTGTTAAGTTCTTCCACTCGCTCCTCTCCGGGATTCTTGTGGAGAATTTGTTATCCCAACAAAAGGCTGGTATTGCATAGTCCAGCTTTAGAAAATTGGCAGGGATGTTACTAAGAATTTGAGCGTGCCCGAATCTGGTGTCCCTCCAGGGTTCGGTTGCATTGAGCCTTGCCGCGTTGCAGCTGGCAATGAGTTTCCCCTGTATAACCGTGGGGAGAAGAAATAGGATGGTTTCGAGAGCTTTAGTTGGGGTGGAGGGAAGCGCTCCGCTAATAAGCATGGAAGCCATTCGCTGCACTCTAGTCAATTTGCTCTTATTGGTTTCGAGTTCCAGTGCTGGCCACCATATGGTGACTGCATAGAAGAGAATAGGTCGCACTACCGCTGTGTACAGCCAATGGACGATTTGGGGGTTAAGTCCCCATCTCTTGCCTATCGCTGATTTACATGCGTAAAGTGCTAACATGGCTTTTTGGGATCGTACTTCTACGTTCCGTTTCCAGTTTAGTTTTCTGTCTAGAATAACACCAAGGTATTTAACCTCGGTAGAGAGTTTAATCTCCTTCCCATTTATGGACGGAGGTTTGAATTCAGGTATCTTATGTTTGCGGGTAAACAGAACCATTTCCGTTTTCTCAGAGCTGACACTGAGCCCGCATTTCAGAGACCAGGTTTTTACAATGTTGAGTGCATTTTGCAAAAGGTCGCTCAGCACCGGTATATGCTTGCCAGTCGCTGTCAGGGCGATGTCATCGGCGTACGCAATGACCTGGCAGCCCGTGTGCTGAAGTTTAGAGAGCAGGGTGTTCACCGTTAGGTTCCAAAGCAGAGGAGACAAAACTCCACCCTGGGGTGTTCCCCTGTTGGCATACCTAGTTATCGATGAATTACCCATTTCAGAAATAATGGCTCTTCTACTAAGAAGAAGTTCGACAAACCTCACGAGAGCCTCCTCTACCTCCAAGTCCCGTAGGGCGGTGGTAACGGCTCCCGGTAGAACATTGTTGAAAGCTCCTTCTATGTCGAGAAAGATGCCCAGTGTGGATTCCTTAAAGGCTAGCCCCTTTTCTATCTTGGAAGTGATAGCGTGTAGAGCAGTCTCTACGGACTTGCCTTTGGAATAAGCGTGTTGAAAAGGAGATAGAGTATTCGCACGGAGCCTGATATAGACATCCAGCAATCTCTCAAGAACTTTGAGTAGAAAAGAGGTCAGGCTTATCGGCCTGAAATCCTTTGAACTGCTGTAGGAGGCTCTGCCCCCTTTAGGAATAAAGATCACCTTCGCCTTAGTCCATTCTAGAGGAATGTATGACAGGTTGAGGCAGGCTTTATAGATAGGAACAAGTAGAGGGATTAGAGTATCACTTGCTGCCTGTAATTCAGCAGGAAAGATCCCATCTATTCCCGGAGATTTGAAGGGTTTGAAGGATTTAATTGCCCATTTTACCCTTCTGTTAGTAATTATGTGCTCCAGGTCATTAGATGTCCTGGGGTTAGAGTAGGTTCTATAAGGTTCCGAGGTGCACCCTGGGAAGTGTGTGGTGACCAGGGTGTTCAGAATATCAGTACTAGATGTGGCCCAGTCCCCATTTTGCATTCGGATACAGCTTGGGGGAACTGGGTTCGTAGAGAGGACCTTTCGTAGACGATTGGCCTCAGAGATTTCTTCTATGTCGCTAGCGAAGTTTTTCCAGCTAGGTTTAGCTTCTTTTTTTTTGTCCTGAATTCTGATTTAGCATTGGCTTTTATTTTTAGCTTCTTTTTTTTATTTGCAAAAATCCCCCAAAAGTAAACGCTGCTCACTCTGGTTCGGAAGCATAAAATCGGAAACGCCTTTGTAGTTTGTAAAGTTTTGGTTTGGATATTTGTAGTTTTGCATTTAAATACTTTTTGGTTGCTTGTTTTTCCGACAGGGTAGGAATATGATGTATTGTGGAACGATCCTCCGTCATCCCTTGTCAAGTTTGGTTTGGAGACAAACCGGTTTCGGCTAATATGCGCCATCTTCAGTGTCTTTTTTCGTTCTGAGTTATTTTGTGTAAGTTCGATAGTACTTATAGTAACTAACTTCCATCGTTTGGTCACGTACTTCGTGTTCGTGTGTTCGTGCATTCGTGCGTTCGGGCGACGTGCATGCGTGTGTGCGTGCGAGTCTGCGCGTTTAGGTATGTAAATCTATTTTTGTATCCTCATTAAACAGGCAGGTAAAAGTCCGTTATTGTCCTCTTGTGTGTTGTTTTGTTTATGTCGGTTTTAGGTTTTCTGTCCTCTTTTCGGTATAATAGCTTAAGCGGTTCAAATAATGTATCTGATGCGGTGTTTATTTGTTCATTTATTATTTTACCTACGAATGTCTTCTGTTTGTATATCTCCATATTTTCTAATACGTTAAGTCGTTTTCCCTTGTGTTGTATGTGGAGAATTTTAGCTGTTTTCCCTATTTTCATGGGTGTACATTTGTTTTCTGCCATGTGGTTGGCGAAATTTGATTCCACTGTCGTTGATGATTTCCTTATTTTCTTATTGTAATCTCTTACGTGTTCTCGATATCTCGTCTTGATTTGGCGTCCTGTTTGTCCTATATAGCTATTTTGGCATTCGCAAGTCAATTTGTATACGCCTTGTCTGCCAAAGGGGTTTTCCTTGTTAATGTTGTTTCGTAGAAGTTTTTCCATGCTGTTACTCGTTTTAAATGCTGCATTAATGTTATATTTTTGGAAAACTTTAGCCAGCTTGTAGGATGTTGCTCCGGTATATGATAAGACTGCCCATTTCTTCTCTACCTTTTCTTTGTTTTCCGATTTCCTTGAAGTTATGTTTTTCTGTATTTTCTTCACCAAACTTTTTTGATATCCGTTGTTCTCCGCGATTGTGTATATTGTGCTGAGTTCCTTGTTGTAAGCTTCCTTTTCTAACGGGGTCCGTTCAAGTCGTGTTAATAAATGTCTGAAAGCGGCATTCTTGTGTTGTTGAGGATGGCTAGATTTATTGTGTATTACTGTATCCGTTGCTGTGGGTTTTCTGTATATTTCGTAAGTAAATTTGTTAGTCTCTTTGTTTATTTTAATTGTGAGGTCTAAGTAGTTGATTTTTCCATTTTTCTCTGCGTCCATGCTGAATTTTATATTTTTGTGTTGGCCGTTGAGGTATTCCAAAATTTTTTCTTCTTTATTTTCTGTTATGAGGCAGATGATGTCGTCTACATACCTGGCATAAAAATTTACCCCCAGATTTTTCGCCAGTTCTTCCTGGGGTAAATTTTTATGCCAGGTATGTAGACGACATGATCTGCCTCATAACAGAAAATAAAGAAGAAAAAATTTTGGAATACCTCAACGGCCAACACAAAAATATAAAATTCACCATGGACGCAGAGAAAAATGGAAAAATCAACTACTTAGACCTCACAATTAAAATAAACAAAGAGACTAACAAATTTACTTACGAAATATACAGAAAACCCACAGCAACGGATACAGTAATACACAATAAATCTAGCCATCCTCAACAACACAAGAATGCCGCTTTCAGACATTTATTAACACGACTTGAACGGACCCCGTTAGAAAAGGAAGCTTACAACAAGGAACTCAGCACAATATACACAATCGCGGAGAACAACGGATATCAAAAAAGTTTGGTGAAGAAAATACAGAAAAACATAACTTCAAGGAAATCGGAAAACAAAGAAAAGGTAGAGAAGAAATGGACAGTCTTATCATATACCTGAGTAACATCTTACAAGTTGGCTAAAGTTTTCCAAAAATATAACATTAATGCAGCATTTAAAACGAGGAACAATATGGGAAAACTTCTACGAAACAACATTAACAAGGAAGACCTCTTTGACAAACAAGGCGTATACAAATTGACTTGCGAATGCCAAAACAGTTA
Source organism: Urophora cardui (assembly GCA_960531455.1). Lineage (NCBI taxonomy): Eukaryota > Metazoa > Arthropoda > Insecta > Diptera > Tephritidae > Urophora > Urophora cardui. The sequence goes on along the minus strand of OY482673.1, from coordinate 93,220,190 downwards.
TATAGGACAAACAGGACGCCAAATCAAGACGAGATATCGAGAACACATAAGGGATTACAATAAGAAAATAAGAAAATCATCAACGACAGTGGAATCAAATTTCGCCAACCACATGGCAGAAAACAAGTGTACACCCATGAAAATAGGAAAAACAGCTAAAATTCTCCACATACAGCATAAAGGAAGACGACTTAACATATTAGAAAATATGGAGATATACAAACAAAAAACATTCGTAGGTAAAATAATAAATGAACAAATAAACACCGCATCGGATACATTATTTGAACCGCTTAAGCTACTATACCCGAAAGAGGACAAAAGACCAAAAACCGACATAAACAAAACAACACACAAACGGACAATAACGGACTTTTACCTACTTGGTTAATGAGGGTACAATAATGAAAATATGACAAAAAATAGATTTGCATACCTAAACACACAACACAGACTCACACACACACACACGCACGAATGCACGAATCACATGAACACGAAGTACCTGAACAAAACGACGGAAGTTAGTTACTATAAATACTATCGAACTTACACAAAATAACTCAGAACGAAAGAAGACACTGAAGATGGCGCATATTAGCCGAAACCGGTTTGTCTCCAAACCAAACTTGACAAGGGATGACGGAAAATCGTTCCACAATACATCATATTCCTACCCTGTCGGAAAAACAAGCAACCAAAAAGTTATTGACAATAACGGACTTTTACCTGCCTGTTTAATGAGGATACAAAAATAGATTTACATACCTAAACGCGCAGACTCGCACGCACACACGCATGCACGTCGCCCGAACGCACGAATGCACGAACACACGAACACGAAGTACGTGACCAAACGATGGAAGTTAGTTACTATAAGTACTATCGAACTTACACAAAATAACTCAGAACGAAAAAAGACACTGAAGATGGCGCATATTAGCCGAAACCGGTTTGTTTCCAAACCAAACTTGACAAGGGATGACGGAGGATCGTTCCACAATACATCATTTTGCATTTAAGTAATGCAGAAGTCGAACGCATTTTTTAGTACAATGAATTTTGTAAAGCAACGTAACGACTTCATTTAAAAATGTTAAATTCAATTTTAATGGCCTTTTCCTGGCGTGGTAACATAATAATTTACTTTACCGGTAAAGAAGAAGTTATTTGAGCAAGAAGAATCTGGATCTTTGAACACCTTTTTCGTATCAGACCTGTTAAATAATGATTATTAATCGTAATGAATACCGGTTTGATTGATTATTTTTTCAGGTATCTATTTAATGATTGATTACACATTGTTTTCAAATTTTAATGATTGTTTTGCAATTACCATTAAAAAAAATCATAAAAAATAAAAAAAATTAAAAATAATCATAAAAAATCAAAAATAATAAAAAAAATTATTTTGATTATTTTTGATTTTTTATGATTTTTTTTTTTATTTTTTTTTTATTTTTTTTTTTGATTTTTTTTTTTGATTTTTTTTTGATTTTTATCAACATCGTTGTAAGATGCACACTTGTACGTATGCAGGTATGTATGTAGGCTTTTATGACATACTGAGGGCAATAACGCGACGATTACAGACTTAAAGCCTGGTGCTCAACCAACCTCCCGACGGTAGCTTGATTATAGTACCGTGGAGGAGGGGGTTCGCTACGACGACAGCAGGTTTAGTGCGGGTAAAGTCCCACACGGACGGGGTAAATGCTTTAAATGCTTTCAACTCGTAAAAAGAACAAAAAAGGGTATGTGCTACTTATGTTCAGAGAGGCATACACATTTTTGTACAGTTGTTTGTGTTGAGAAATCACTTTCTTATTAAATATGGCAACCTCTTTGGGTTATAACATATGGCAACATTATTGTGGTCACTTTTGACATTTACCAAAGTGTGGTTTTCACATTCGAGTTTTGTCATACATCCTCTTCCCTTTTACACTTTTACATGGTGCAGTGAAATAACGCCCGTGGAAATAACGCCTGCGAATAAAACGCAATTAAACCCGTGGGTTTTATTTCCATTCAGAAAGGGAAAGAACGCCCGCGCGCCCTATTCCGCGATGTGGGCTTTATTTCCCTTTCGAAAGGGCAATTAAGCCCGCAGACGGTTTTTTTTTTAAATATGGTGTATTAGTGAAAAAAAAGCGCCGCAGGCGAAAAATTGCAATAAAAATCGCGCGAGTTTTAATTCCAATTTTTCTTTTTTTTTTTAATATGGTGTATAATTATTGGAAAATGCGCCGCAGACGTATATTTATCTATATATATATAAAGGTACCTAGATGTAGAAACTCCGTCACTTCTTTTAAATAATATTCTATTTAACTAAGCCTCTCTGTTTATTAATGAGACAGAGAGGCTTAGTTTAATTAGGTCCAAACTTGAAAATCCGTGACTAAAAAAATGATCTAGGTACCTTCCCTATGGCTCGCACTAAAAAACTGAGTACACCATTCGATTAAGCCGTTAATTTTACATGAGAATATATACCTTTTGTTTTATTATTTTTAATTATGTGGTTTTTTTCATATATGAATCTAAACCCATCATGGAATTTTAAAAAAAATCGCAGATTTTTCGCCAGTTCTTCCTGGGGTAAATTTTTATGCCAGGTATGTAGACGACATCATCTGCCTCATAACAGAAAATAAAGAAGAAGAAATTTTGGAATACCTCAACGGCCAACACAAAAATATAAAATTCACCATGGACGCAGAGAAAAATGGAAAAATCAACTACTTAGACCTCACAATTAAAATAAACAAAGAGACTAACAAATTTACTTACGAAATATACAGAAAACCCACAGCAACGGATACAGTAATACACAATAAATCTAGCCATCCTCAACAACACAAGAATGCCGCTTTCAGACATTTATTAACACGACTTGAACGGACCCCGTTAGAAAAGGAAGCTTACAACAAGGAACTCAGCACAATATACACAATCGCGGAGAACAACGGATATCAAAAAAGTTTGGTGAAGAAAATACAGAAAAACATAACTTCAAGGAAATCGGAAAACAAAGAAAAGGTAGAGAAGAAATGGACAGTCTTATCATATACCGGAGTAACATCTTACAAGTTGGCTAAAGTTTTCCAAAAATATAACATTAATGCAGCATTTAAAACGAGGAACAGCCTGGAAAAACTTCTACGAAACAACATTAACAAGGAAAACCCCTTTGACAGACAAGGCGTATACAAATTGACTTGCGAATGCCAAAATAGCTATATAGGACAAACAGGACGCCAAATCAAGACGAGATATCGAGAACACGTAAGAGATTACAATAAGAAAATAAGGAAATCATCAACGACAGTGGAATCAAATTTCGCCAACCACATGGCAGAAAACAAATGTACACCCATGAATATAGGAAAAACAGCTAAAATTCTCCACATACAACACAAGGGAAAACGACTTAACGTATTAGAAAATATGGAGATATACAAACAGAAGACATTCGTAGGTAAAATAATAAATGAACAAATAAACACCGCATCAGATACATTATTTGAACCGCTTAAGCTATTATACCGAAAAGAGGACAGAAAACCTAAAACCGACATAAACAAAACAACACACAAGAGGACAATAACGGACTTTTACCTGCCTGTTTAATGAGGATACAAAAATAGATTTACATACCTAAACGCGCAGACTCGCACGCACACACGCATGCACGTCGCCCGAACGCACGAATGCACGAACACACGAACACGAAGTACGTGACCAAACGATGGAAGTTAGTTACTATAAGTACTATCGAACTTACACAAAATAACTCAGAACGAAAAAAGACACTGAAGATGGCGCATATTAGCCGAAACCGGTTTGTCTCCAAACCAAACTTGACAAGGGATGACGGAGGATCGTTCCACAATACATCATTTTGCATTTAAGTAATGCAGAAGTCGAACGCATTTTTTAGTACAATGAATTTTGTAAAGCAACGTAACGACTTCATTTAAAAATGTTAAATTCAATTTTAATGGCCTTTTCCTGGCGTGGTAACATAATAATTTACTTTACCGGTAAAGAAGAAGTTATTTGAGCAAGAAGAATCTGGATCTTTGAACACCTTTTTCGTATCAGACCTGTTAAATAATGATTATTAATCGTAATGAATACCGGTTTGATTGATTATTTTTTCAGGTATCTATTTAATGATTGATTACACATTGTTTTCAAATTTTAATGATTGTTTTGCAATTACCATTAAAAAAAAATCAAAAAAAAATCATAAAAATTAAAAATAATCATAAAAAATCAAAAATAATCAAAATAATTTTTTTTATTTTTTTTTTTATTTTTTTTTTTTTGATTTTTATCAACATCGTTGTAAGATGCACACTTGTACGTATGCAGGTATGTATGTAGGCTTTTATGACATACTGAGGGCAATAACGCGACGATTACGGACTTAAAGCCTGGTGCTCAACCAACCTCCCGACGGTAGCTTGATTATAGTACCGTGGAGGAGGGGGTTCGCTACGACGACAGCAGGTTTAGTGCGGGTAAAGTCCCACACGGACGGGGTAAATGCTTTAAATGCTTTCAACTCGTAAAAAGAACAAAAAAGGGTATGTGCTACTTATGTTCAGAGAGGCATACACATTTTTGTACAGTTGTTTGTGTTGAGAAATCACTTCCTTATTAAATATGGCAACCTCTTTGGGTTATAACATATGGCAACATTATTGTGGTCACTTTTGACATTTACCAAAGTGTGGTTTTCACATTCGAGTTTTGTCATACATCCTCTTCCCTTTTACACTTTTACATGGTGCAGTGAAATAACGCCCGTGGAAATAACGCCTGCGAATAAAACGCAATTAAACCCGTGGGTTTTATTTCCATTCAGAAAGGGAAAGAACGCCCGCGCGCCCTATTCCGCGATGTGGGCTTTATTTCCCTTTCGAAAGGGCAATTAAGCCCGCAGACGGTTTTTTTTTTAAATATGGTGTATTAGTGAAAAAAAGCGCCGCAGGCGAAAAATTGCAATAAAAATCGCGCGAGTTTTAATTCCAATTTTTCTTTTTTTTTTTAATATGGTGTATAATTATTGGAAAATGCGCCGCAGACATATATTTATCTATATATATATAAAGGTACCTAGATGTAGAAACTCCGTCACTTCTTTTAAATAATATTCTATTTAACTAAGCCTCTCTGTTTATTAATGAGACAGAGAGGCTTAGTTTAATTAGGTCCAAACTTGAAAATCCGTGACTAAAAAAATGATCTAGGTACCTTCCCTATGGCTCGCACTAAAAAACTGAGTACACCATTCGATTAAGCCGTTAATTTTACATGAGAATATATACCTTTTGTTTTATTATTTTTAATTATGTGGTTTTTTTTCATATATGAATCTAAACCCATCATGGAATTTTAAAAAAAATCGCAGATTTTTCGCCAGTTCTTCCTGGGGTAAATTTTTATGCCAGGTATGTAGACGACATCATCTGCCTCATAACAGAAAATAAAGAAGAAGAAATTTTGGAATACCTCAACGGCCAACACAAAAATATAAAATTCACCATGGACGCAGAGAAAAATGGAAAAATCAACTACTTAGACCTCACAATTAAAATAAACAAAGAGACTAACAAATTTACTTACGAAATATACAGAAAACCCACAACAACGGATACAGTAATACACAATAAATCTAGCCATCCTCAACAACACAAGAATGCCGCTTTCAGACATTTATTAACACGACTTGAACGGACCCCGTTAGAAAAGGAAGCTTACAACAAGGAACTCAGCACAATATACACAATCGCGGAGAACAACGGATATCAAAAAAGTTTGGTGAAGAAAATACAGAAAAACATAACTTCAAGGAAATCGGAAAACAAAGAAAAGGTAGAGAAGAAATGGACAGTCTTATCATATACCGGAGTAACATCTTACAAGTTGGCTAAAGTTTTCCAAAAATATAACATTAATGCAGCATTTAAAACGAGGAACAGCCTGGAAAAACTTCTACGAAACAACATTAACAAGGAAAACCCCTTTGACAGACAAGGCGTATACAAATTGACTTGCGAATGCCAAAATAGCTATATAGGACAAACAGGACGCCAAATCAAGACGAGATATCGAGAACACGTAAGAGATTACAATAAGAAAATAAGGAAATCATCAACGACAGTGGAATCAAATTTCGCCAACCACATGGCAGAAAACAAATGTACACCCATGAATATAGGAAAAACAGCTAAAATTCTCCACATACAACACAAGGGAAAACGACTTAACGTATTAGAAAATATGGAGATATACAAACAGAAGACATTCGTAGGTAAAATAATAAATGAACAAATAAACACCGCATCAGATACATTATTTGAACCGCTTAAGCTATTATACCGAAAAGAGGACAGAAAACCTAAAACCGACATAAACAAAACAACACACAAGAGGACAATAACGGACTTTTACCTGCCTGTTTAATGAGGATACAAAAATAGATTTACATACCTAAACGCGCAGACTCGCACGCACACACGCATGCACGTCGCCCGAACGCACGAATGCACGAACACACGAACACGAAGTACGTGACCAAACGATGGAAGTTAGTTACTATAAGTACTATCGAACTTACACAAAATAACTCAGAACGAAAAAAGACACTGAAGATGGCGCATATTAGCCGAAACCGGTTTGTCTCCAAACCAAACTTGACAAGGGATGACGGAGGATCGTTCCACAATACATCATTTTGCATTTAAGTAATGCAGAAGTCGAACGCATTTTTTAGTACAATGAATTTTGTAAAGCAACGTAACGACTTCATTTAAAAATGTTAAATTCAATTTTAATGGCCTTTTCCTGGCGTGGTAACATAATAATTTACTTTACCGGTAAAGAAGAAGTTATTTGAGCAAGAAGAATCTGGATCTTTGAACACCTTTTTCGTATCAGACCTGTTAAATAATGATTATTAATCGTAATGAATACCGGTTTGATTGATTATTTTTTCAGGTATCTATTTAATGATTGATTACACATTGTTTTCAAATTTTAATGATTGTTTTGCAATTACCATTAAAAAAAAAAAATCAAAAAAAAATCATAAAAAATCAAAAAAATTAAAAATAATCATAAAAAATCAAAAATAATCAAAATAATTTTTTTTATTTTTTTTTTTATTTTTTTTTTGATTTTTTTGATTTTTATCAACATCGTTGTAAGATGCACACTTGTACGTATGCAGGTATGTATGTAGGCTTTTATGACATACTGAGGGCAATAACGCGACGATTACGGACTTAAAGCCTGGTGCTCAACCAACCTCCCGACGGTAGCTTGATTATAGTACCGTGGAGGAGGGGGTTCGCTACGACGACAGCAGGTTTAGTGCGGGTAAAGTCCCACACGGACGGGGTAAATGCTTTAAATGCTTTCAACTCGTAAAAAGAACAAAAAAGGGTATGTGCTACTTATGTTCAGAGAGGCATACACATTTTTGTACAGTTGTTTGTGTTGAGAAATCACTTTCTTATTAAATATGGCAACCTCTTTGGGTTATAACATATGGCAACATTATTGTGGTCACTTTTGACATTTACCAAAGTGTGGTTTTCACATTCGAGTTTTGTCATACATCCTCTTCCCTTTTACACTTTTACATGGTGCAGTGAAATAACGCCCGTGGAAATAACGCCTGCGAATAAAACGCAATTAAACCCGTGGGTTTTATTTCCATTCAGAAAGGGAAAGAACGCCCGCGCGCCCTATTCCGCGATGTGGGCTTTATTTCCCTTTCGAAAGGGCAATTAAGCCCGCAGACGGTTTTTTTTTTAAATATGGTGTATCAGTGAAAAAAAGCGCCGCAGGCGAAAAATTGCAATAAAAATCGCGCGAGTTTTAATTCCAATTTTTCTTTTTTTTAATATGGTGTATAATTATTGGAAAATGCGCCGCAGACATATATTTATCTATATATATATAAAGGTACCTAGATGTAGAAACTCCGTCACTTCTTTTAAATAATATTCTATTTAACTAAGCCTCTCTGTTTATTAATGAGACAGAGAGGCTTAGTTTAATTAGGTCCAAACTGTAAAATCCGTGACTAAAAAAATGATCTAGGTACCTTCCCTATGGCTCGCACTAAAAAACTGAGTACACCATTCGATTAAGCCGTTAATTTTACATGAGAATATATACCTTTTGTTTTATTATTTTTAATTATGTGGTTTTTTTCATATATGAATCTAAACCCATCATGGAATTTTAAAAAAAATCGCTGTTTTTGGAGTAGCCCACCCAGTTTTCTTTCTAAAAAAATTAAAATCAGCTTAATTATCCTACAACATCCTATTTTCATTTTCTGTGGCCGGAGGGGTATGTTAGATCAAAAAAACGCATCTACTGCTGACGTACGCCGATGATATCGACATCATGGGCACTAACACTCGCGCCGTATGTTCTGCCTTGTCCAAACTGGATAAAGAGGCTAAGAAAACGGGTTTGGCGGTTAACGTCTATTTGGGAACCAGCATTAACACCAAGCATGATGTCAGCACGGAGATCCAACGAAGAATCACGCTTGCCAATAAATGCTACTTTGGACTAAGTAGGCAACTGAAAAGTAAAGTCCTCTCTCGAAAAACAAAAATCACACTCTACAGGACGCTCATCGTTCCAGTCCTCATGTACGGCGCAGAAGCATGGACAATTACAAAATCAGATGAGATGGCACTTGAAGTATTCGAGAGGAAAGTTCTTCGGAAGATTTATGGACCTTTGCGCGTTGGCGTTGGCGAGTATCGACGGAGATTTAACGATGAGCTGTACGATCTTTACACAGACATCAACATTGTTCAGCGGCTGCGCTGGGGCAGGCCATGTCGTGAGAATGGATGAAGGCGCTCCGGCCAAGAAAATATTTCTATCGAAACCCGCTGAACGCAAAAGAAAAGGGAGACCTCCACTGCGTTGGGAAAATCAGGTGGACAGCGGTGCTGCCTCCCCAATAAACCAAAAGGCTTGAGAATAATATTATAACAAGCTTACAAATATAAGCGTTAAGCTTGAGGAATGCTTGTATAAAGTATTGAAAAAGACTTAAGAATAATTGTAGAAAAATCAAAACGGCACCCTTTTTATAAGCTTACAAATGTAATTGTAGAAAAATATTACTTGTGAAAGCTTGTTGTAAGCTTATAAATACAATTGTATGTATAAATAGTTGAAAAAAGAAAAAAATAAATTTTTATTTGCATTTTTCTTTTCATTTTCTTTCCTTCTTCACCTTTACTGCAATGTTCTTTATTTTATATTCTCCTCCTGTTTCGAACCATTACATCAACCTGAACGGTATCATATAGTAGGATATTCAACATTATATTGAATTTTATTGAGGCTTTTATACTTCCCTTTTCCGAAAGAGGAATAATGAATTATATGAATCATTGTAAAACCAAAATTTAAAAAAATTTTACAGCAAGCTTAAACAATCTTAATATTAATAGTTTTTGAAGCTTTCATTGCAAGTGTAAAGTAAGCTTATTGTAATATTGTTTTCAAGCTTGTGTTCCCCAATTATTACAATCGTGCTTGTGAATAAGCTTACAATTAAGCTTATAAAAACTGTATTGCAATAAGCTTACAATGGACAATTGTTATAAGCTTGTTCTCAAGTCCTATTACATTTCGCTTACTTCCTGGTCTGTTGGGTCCCTAGGTGTTCCCAAGTGGCGCCATGCTGCACGAAACAGAAGCAATTGGCGCGCTCTGTTGGACTCGGACAGAATCGTCTAGACGGTTAAGCGCTAATATTTTCACCACGTTGTCTTCTGCTACCACTTCCGGATGCGCCACCGATTCCTAGTTATTGTCTAATGTAATATACATACATATGTACATATATTTATGAATTAATAAATAAATTAAAAAGAAGAAAAAAGTGTACTTTATTTTAGTCTGTACGGATATTTCATCGACCATTCATTAAAGAATCAGCAAGTCCTCTTCCTCATTAAGTAATCATCAGACATTCAGCAGTGAACGTTCCTGTTTTCGAAATCTCTTTTTCAAATTCGAAAACGAGCTCTCCTAATTTTATTTGTTTACTGCACACCGTTCAGCAGTAGTTCATGCAGAAGTCAGCGCTAAACAGTCATGCAGTTCTGCTCAATCAAATCACTCAGGAGGGCAAACCATTTATATGAAAGTATTCACTGATGTCTCCTCAGTATTGGGAGAATTTCGTCAGTGATTCATAAAGGATTCACTTTGGAGTTTTACTACGGGGTATAAATGTAAATGTGTATTTAAATGTAAAGTAAAGGTAAGGGTAAAGGTAAAGTGAAATGTAAACGGAAAGGAAAATGTAGAGGGAAATACGCATTATAACAAAAACTTATTTCTTCGCTGCGAAGCGGGATGGGTATTTGCTAGTATATATATGTAAATAAGACCGTATCACAAAAAATACAACGGATTTAGAACAATCACTATCAAAGTATTTTAGGAGTGTAAACATTTTTTTGTCGGCACTTTATAAATCGCAATCGACTTTTGTTCTATAACTTTTTTGCTTCTATTTTTCATATTTTATTATAATTTTGCTTTTATATTTACCTTTACAACGGTGAATGATTGCATTATAAAATCGTATACCAAATAAAAAGGTCATCGAACAGATCGTGTTCCCATTTGTCCACCCTTAATTAAAAAGTCGCATTTTTTTAATTAGTAACCTATTGTAAAGCCGAAATTACAATAGCGCTGTGGCAATGACAGCGACCGTTTTTCGAAATCAGCTGATTTTTAGAAACTACGGTTTGTAGTGAAGCGGCACAGAATACAGCAGTGGCAGTCGGCAGCGCTGCTCCCTTTAGCCCAAATTCTATATTCGCTGCCACTGCCTTGACTCCCAGCCAACTTCTAAGTGTTGATGTGAACTTATATCTGTTTCCGTACAATGCAATTTAATATACTTTTACCTATTTTGTGTTTCCGTACTTCGATGCAAGCAAGCGGGAGTGAATTAAATTTTTACTTAATTGATTTCCACTATCAAATATTACTGGTGGGAAGAAAAAGCTAAGAAGAAGAAAGAGGAAAGGAAAAAATAAATAAAACAAGATTGATTATTTTAATTGAACAAAGTGAACATGAAAATAGTAAGCTTATGTCTTAACGTGAAGAATTTAAAAAGATTCCTAGTTTCGTGTTCCATGGTTTTTTGAAAATATCTCCCAATGAGAACAAACTGTACTTTATTCTAAAAAAATTAATTGCATACTTATATTTTTTGTCCAAAATAAAAGGAAACAGACCTAATATATAAAGAAGTCATTGCCAACGCTGTATTGTGTTTGTTCTGGCAGTCACTCATATTAGCTGCATCAGCTGATTTTTAAAACGTTTACTGCCACTGCCACAGCGCTAATGTAATTTGGGCTTAAATTTAATGGCAGTTTTTTAGTATACTGATTCGCACAACCTCCACTTATAATTATGCCGCTAATAGACTACGGATATTCTTCGGTGTATTATCTTCGTTCAAGTGTTTCGTGGTATAGCGTAATGCGTTTAGTAAAGGCTCAGCTTTAATCGCTGGTTGCGCTTGTAGTAAACGAACACAACCTTTAACATCTACATGTGAGCCGCGAGCGAAAGCACCTACGGGATGTACGTGATCGTATAAAATAACAAGGCCCACCATTACGCGCAACATTAGCAAATGTGTTTCCTCTCGCTGAATTTGCTGTAATAATTTACTATAAAGAAGGGGAAGAAAAACAGTAATGTTTAACAGAAATTTTCCAAAAATATAACATTTGTTATAGACATCCATGTAAGTATATATGTACGAGGGTCACTGCAAAAGTTCGCGGAATCAAGCACTTCCCGTATTGGCAGAGTTTTGCTATTTTCACATTCGTAAAATTTGACTTTTTTACATATAATTCTGTTAACAGTTAGATTTTAAACTGCTTGGTTTCGTTTCAAAAACATTTAACGAGAGTAGTATTTGCGTGAAAATTTTAAATTTTGAATTTAAATTTGAATCAATGTTTCGAAAAACTTAATTCGTTATTTGGGGATGAATCACTATTCAAAACTATGGTTAACAAAATGTTTGCAGAATTCAAACGTGGAAGAGCAACGTTTGATGTGGCGAAGGTCGTCTATGTACCTCTGTTGTCGCGAAAAATATTGATGCTATGCGTTAAATGATTCTGTCAGATCAGCATGTGACCAGACCTGGGCATCTTCAATTACATTTTTTCAATTACCATCAGCGTTGCCATTCTATCTTTTTTCCAGCTAGGTTTAGCTTCTTTTTTTTTTTGTCCTGAATTCTGATTTAGCATTGGCTTTTATTTTTAGCTTCTTTTTTTTTTATTTGCAAAAATCCCCCAAAAGTAAACGCTGCTCACTCTGGTTCGGAAGCATAAAATCGGAAACGCCTTTGTAGTTTGTAAAGTTTTGGTTTGGATATTTGTAGTTTTGCATTTAAATACTTTTTGGTTGCTTGTTTTTCCGACAGGGTAGGAATATGATGTATTGTTGAACGATCCTCCGTCATCTCTTGTCAAGTTTGGTTTGGAGACAAACCGGTTTCGGCTAATATGCGCCATCTTCAGTGTCTTTTTTCGTTCTGAGTTATTTTGTGTAAGTTCGATAGTACTTATAGTAACTAACTTCCATCGTTTGGTCACGTACTTCGTGTTCGTGTGTTCGTGCATTCGTGCGTTCGGGCGACGTGCATGCGTGTGTGCGTGCGAGTCTGCGCGTTTAGGTATGTAAATCTATTTTTGTATCCTCATTAAACAGGCAGGTAAAAGTCCGTTATTGTCCTCTTGTGTGTTGTTTTGTTTATGTCGGTTTTAGGTTTTCTGTCCTCTTTTCGGTATAATAGCTTAAGCGGTTCAAATAATGTATCTGATGCGGTGTTTATTTGTTCATTTATTATTTTACCTACGAATGTCTTCTGTTTGTATATCTCCATATTTTCTAATACGTTAAGTCGTTTTCCCTTGTGTTGTATGTGGAGAATTTTAGCTGTTTTTCCTATTTTCATGGGTGTACATTTGTTTTCTGCCATGTGGTTGGCGAAATTTGATTCCACTGTCGTTGATGATTTCCTTATTTTCTTATTGTAATCTCTTACGTGTTCTCGATATCTCGTCTTGATTTGGCGTCCTGTTTGTCCTATATAGCTATTTTGGCATTCGCAAGTCAATTTGTATACGCCTTGTCTGCCAAAGGGGTTTTCCTTGTTAATGTTGTTTCGTAGAAGTTTTTCCATGCTGTTCCTCGTTTTAAATGCTGCATTAATGTTATATTTTTGGAAAACTTTAGCCAACTTGTAAGATGTTGCTCCGGTATATGATAAGACTGCCCATTTCTTCTCTACCTTTTCTTTGTTTTCCGATTTCCTTGAAGTTATGTTTTTCTGTATTTTCTTCACCAAACTTTTTTGATATCCGTTGTTCTCCGCGATTGTGTATATTGTGCTGAGTACCTTGTTATAAGCTTCCTTTTCTAACGGGGTCCGTTCAAGTCGTGTTAATAAATGTCTGAAAGCGGCATTCTTGTGTTGTTGAGGATGGCTAGATTTATTGTGTATTACTGTATCCGTTGCTGTGGGTTTTCTGTATATTTCGTAAGTAAATTTGTTAGTCTCTTTGTTTATTTTAATTGTGAGGTCTAAGTAGTTGATTTTTCCATTTTTCTCTGCGTCCATGGTGAATTTTATATTTTTGTGTTGGCCGTTGAGGTATTCCAAAATTTCTTCTTCTTTATTTTCTGTTATGAGGCAGATGATGTCGTCTACATACCTGGCATAAAAATTTACCCCAGGAAGAACTGGCGAAAAATCTGGGGGTAAATAAGGAAATTATCAACGACAGTGGAATCAAATTTCGCCAACCACATGGCAGAAAACAAATGTACACCCATGAAAATAGGAAAAACAGCTAAAATTCTCCACATACAACACAAGGGAAAACGACTTAACGTATTAGAAAATATGGAGATATACAAACAGAAGACATTCGTAGGTAAAATAATAAATGAACAAATAAACACCGCATCAGATACATTATTTGAACCGCTTAAGCTATTATACCGAAAAGAGGACAGAAAACCTAAAACCGACATAAACAAAACAACACACAAGAGGACAATAACGGACTTTTACCTGCCTGTTTAATGCGGATACAAAAATAGATTTACATACCTAAACGCGCAGACTCGCACGCACACACGCATGCACGTCGCCCGAACGCACGAATGCACGAACACACGAACACGAAGTACGTGACCAAACGATGGAAGTTAGTTACTATAAGTACTATCGAACTTACACAAAATAACTCAGAACGAAAAAAGACACTGAAGATGGCGCATATTAGCCGAAACCGGTTTGTCTCCAAACCAAACTTGACAAGGGATGACGGAGGATCGTTCCACAATACATCATTTTGCATTTAAGTAATGCAGAAGTCGAACGCATTTTTTAGTACAATGAATTTTGTAAAGCAACGTAACGACTTCATTTAAAAATGTTAAATTCAATTTTAATGGCCTTTTCCTGGCGTGGTAACATAATAATTTACTTTACCGGTAAAGAAGAAGTTATTTGAGCAAGAAGAATCTGGATCTTTGAACACCTTTTTCGTATCAGACCTGTTAAATAATGATTATTAATCGTAATGAATACCGGTTTGATTGATTATTTTTTCAGGTATCTATTTAATGATTGATTACACATTGTTTTCAGATTTTAATGATTGTTTTGCAATTACCATTAAAAAAAAATCAAAAAAAAATCATAAAAAATCAAAAAAATTAAAAATAATCATAAAATAATAAAAAAAATTATTTTGATTATTTTTGATTTTTTTAAATTTTTTGATTTTTTATGATTTTTTTTTGATTTTTTTTAATGGTAATTGCAAAACAAAATTTTTTTTTTTTTTTTTTTTTTTTTTTTTTTTTTTTTTTTTTTTTTTTTTTTTTTTTTTTTTTTTTTTTTTTTTTGATTTTTTTGATTTTTATAAGATGCACACTTGTACGTATGCAGGTATGTATGTAGGCTTTTATGACATACTGAGGGCAATAACGCGACGATTACGGACTTAAAGCCTGGTGCTCAACCAACCTCACGACGGTAGCTTGATTATAGTACCGTGGAGGAGGGGGTTCGCTACGACGACAGCAGGTTTAGTGCGGGTAAAGTCCCACACGGACGGGGTAAATGCTTTAAATGCTTTCAACTCGTAAAAAGAAGAAAAAAGGGTATGTGCTACTTATGTTCAGAGAGGCATACACATTTTTGTACAGTTGTTTGTGTTGAGAAATCACTTTCTTATTAAATATGGCAACCTATTTGGGTTATAACATATGGCAACATTATTGTGGTCACTTTTGACATTTACCAAAGTGTGGTTTTCACATTCGAGTTTTGTCATACATCCTCTTCCCTTTTACACTTTTACATGGTGCAGTGAAATAACGCCCGTGGAAATAACGCCTGCGAATAAAACGCAATTAAACCCGTGGGTTTTATTTCCATTCAGAAAGGGAAAGAACGCCCGCGCGCCCTATTCCGCGATGTGGAAATAAAGCCCGCAGACGGTTTTTTTTTTAAATATGGTGTATTAGTGAAAAAAAGCGCCGCAGGCGAAAAATTGCAATAAAAATCGCGCGAGTTTTAATTCCAATTTTTCTTTTTTTTTTTTTAATATGGTGTATAATTATTGGAAAATGCGCCGCAGACATATATTTATCTATATATATATAAAGGTACCTAGATGTAGAAACTCCGTCACTTCTTTTAAATAATATTCTATTTAACTAAGCCTCTCTGTTTATTAATGAGACAGAGAGGCTTAGTTTAATTAGGTATTTATATATATAGATAAATATATATCTGCGGCGCATTTTCTAATAATAATACACCATATTAAAAAAAAAAAAAAGAAAAATTGGAATTAAAACTCGCGCGATTTTTTATTGCAATTTTTCGCCTGCGGCGCTTTTTTCCACTAATACACCATATTAAAAAAAAACCCGTGTGCGGGCTTAATTGCCCTTTCGAAAGGGAAATAAAGCCCACATCGCGGAATAGGGCGCGCGGGCGTTCTTTCCCTTTCTGAATGGAAATAAAACCTACGGGTTTAATTGCGTTTTATTCGCAGGCGTTATTTCCACGGGCGTTATTTCACTGCACCATGTAAAAGGGAAGAGGATGTATGGCAAAACTCGAATGTGAAAACCACACTTTGGTTAATGTCAAAAGTGACCACAATAATGTTGCCATATGTTATAACCCAAAGAGGTTGCCATATTTAATAAGAAAGTGATTTCTCAACACAAACTATTGTACGTGGAGACAAACTGCTGAGAGAGGGGGGGAAAAAACCGCTGACTCGAGTGAGGGGCAATCAATATCCAGGCATGATTTTTTTTGTTCGCCGTCATGGTAGCTTATGATTTTACATAAACATCGACAGTGACCCTAAGACCCGCCCCAATCCGACGAGCTTAGTCGGCAACGCAAGCATGCCACGGAGGTCACTGGGCTGAAACAACATCAAGCGGTGCTACATGGGGAGGAATGGAAACTTTCCGAGTCACGGCGCGCGTACAAATTTTGTACTTCTAAATTTGTCGACATTTTAATTAGTGCGGGTGTCGCTGTAAAATACACAATGACTTGGATACACCTGTCACCATATTTACTTTGATTATTTTTGATTTTTTATGATTATTTTTGATTTTTTTTATTTGTTTTGATTTTTTAATGGTAATCATTAAAATTACTTGTTTTCTGCAAAAGAATGAAAATAATGATTACCAATTAAAAAACAAAACAATTTAATTGATTACTAATCCTAATCGGAATTTAACAGGTCTCTTTCGTATTCAGGGAGCAGGAAAATTAACTTACCACCCCAATATGTAGTAACATTTTCTCGATTCCAATCCGCTCGTAATATTTATTCAAAAACATCGGACCAGGCCAAAATTTGTGATAAAGATATATTATGCAATGTGTAAATATATGTCTACATATGTATATTTATCTTAGTTACCATTGTTTTTCAATTTAAAACCTAATTTTTTAACGTTTTGATATTTTTGTTGACTTGGGTGTACAAATTTACATATCGCTAGCTTAGAGTGCAAATTGGCTAAGTCCAAAATATTTACATGAACAGAAAATTATTTTTTCATGTCGACCATTTTTTTTTTGTTTTTTGTGTTCTGTAAAGTTGAAAAAAAGGCATTTAGCCTATGTGCACTCTACGCTAGCGATATGTATCTATGTATATACATAATTTATAAAATTATTTTTTTAGCTTTTTATTTTTGTAAGTTTAGCTGGAACTCTGAAAAGGTTCTGGCAACACTGATTACCATTACTTGTAAAGGTAATTGAAAATCTCCAATTACAAGTAATTGTAATGCAATGGCATCAATTAATTTTTCTTGGGTTTAAGAAAATTTGTTTTTATTTCTATTGTTGTTCTTCTTTTTGTTATTGTTTTTTTTTTGTTTTTTTTTTTTTTGTTTTTTTGTTTGTTTTAATTGTGAGGTCTAAGTAGTTGATTTTTCCATTTTTCTCTGCGTCCATGGTGAATTTTATACTTTGTGTTGGTCGCAAAATTTGCGGACATACCCACTAAAATATTTTAGCCTTATTTAAGAATTAAACAGCACATTTAAAGGCATCCGAAATAATGCCATAAAATTATAAAGGTAGCAAATTTGTTTGGCGTAAGGCTTAAAATAAAGCTGATGTTCTTTTGTTGATGTCATGTATTAGGAAGTTAGGAGTAGACGGAGTGAGTGCATAGCAGAAGCAGTGCTGCCAGCATACTCCTTTTTTAGACCAGTAGTGAGTTTCTGTAAGAAATCGAGTGGATTTGTCTATTTTGATGACGTCACGTCGATTCTATCAAAACTTCTCTATTGATCGATAGCGAGTGTTTCTACAAGCATTAATCGATAAAATTCGGAACAGTGATGGAAATGAAACGCCAATCGAGAACTTAAACGCCAAAATAAATGTAATGCTCTAAGCACATTCGAACCGGCGAGCGAAATGCAGCCAGCTGTCAAAAGTAAAATGCACACGTTCTTATGGGCGCACACATTTTAACGCCAGCACGACTTCACGGCAGAAGGGTTGCATTTGTCGCTGCCGCAAATATAGACCTATTTCTAATTTGACAAGCGACAATGCGCATGTACAGGCAGAAACGTGTGTATGTGTGCATTTTGGGAGTACAAAGACGCTCCTTAAGAGACTCTACAAATCCTTTAAATATATATTAAATATATTTAAATGTATATTCATTAGTATATAGTATGTAAATATATACATAAATAATTTGTTTTAATTAAAATATACTTACATTCTGGCTGAATTCGGCTGTTTTGTCCATTTTTTCGACCGGTGCAAGCTTTCTCACCGTTTAAAAAGTTGGCGAGTATATTGATAGATAATATATCGACTATTTTGCTTACAGAAACACCTTTAATCGATCATTCCTACTGAATTGGAATGGAACATATCAGCTGATTTGTCAGTTCTATCGATCCATTCGACTCATTTTCATACAGAAACGCATGCATCGCGAATGACGTCATGATGACGTCAAATCGACTATTTCAGTAGAGAACATTGATCGATATGAGTTACAGAAACTCACTACTGATTTGTCAACAATAAGGATTTTTACAGGGTATATGCATGCTTAAGTATTTAAAAAAGACTTTGTCCTTTATTTTCTTACAATTATCTGCAGAAAAATACTGGTAGAATTAAGTTCATCTTCCATTTCTGTGTGCCTAT
Source organism: Urophora cardui (assembly GCA_960531455.1). Classification (NCBI taxonomy): domain Eukaryota; kingdom Metazoa; phylum Arthropoda; class Insecta; order Diptera; family Tephritidae; genus Urophora; species Urophora cardui. The sequence continues at coordinate 93,201,331 of OY482673.1, read as the reverse complement.
TCCTCAATGTTTGAAAGATGTCTTTAAAAATCTTCTTTTGGAAAAGCGAAATGAACGCTTGAAATCTGACTGAAAATCTCCTCCAGCCTGCTTGCTTTTGATTGAAATTTACTTGAAATTCTTGAATTTTTTTTTTCAAGCAACTGCTAGCTTGGTTTGCTTTTAAACAAACAAGCAATAGCTTGCTTGGAAATTTTTCAATCAGCTTGTTTCGCTTTTAAGCAGATGGAAAAAATTGTAAACAAGCTATTCTTTGTTTGTTTAAAAGCAAACCAAGCAAGAGAGAGATTGGAAAAAATTTCAAGCGCTTGAAAGGGCAAACAAGCTGCTTGAGCAGATCACTGCTCCGTATGTATAGAAAGATCGTACAATATGGGTATCAAACGAAAGGGATGGCCCCAGGTTTCATTTGAGCTTCGATATATTTCGATAAATTTATCGATAACTGAGTTATCGGTCAAAATGTGATTGCCCAAAAACCTTAAAATTACACTACAATATGGGTATCAAACGAAAGGGGATGGCCCCGGGTTTCATTTGAACTTCGATGTATATCGATAAATTTATCGATAACTGAATTATTGGTCAAAAGGCGATTGCCCAAAAACCTTAATATTACCCTACAATATGGGTATCAAACGAAAGGGGAAGGCTTCAGGTTTCATTTGAACTTCGATATATATCAATAAATTTATCGATAACTGAGTTATCGGTCAAAATCTGATTGCCCAAAAACATTAAAATTACACTACAATATGGGTATCAAACGAAAGGGATGGCCCCAGGTTTCATTTGAGCTTCGATATATTTCGATAAATTTATCGATAACTGAGTTGTCGGTCAAAATGCGATTGCCCAAAAACCTTAATATTAGCCTACAATATGGGTATCAAACGAAAGGGGATGGCCCCAGGTTTCATTTGAACTTCGATATATTTTGATAAATTTATCTATAGCTGAGTTATCGGTCAAAATGTGATTGCCCAAAAACCTTAAAATTATATTACAATATGGGTATCAAACGAAAGGGGATTACGATCTCATTTAGCGATGGCAATTTCTAGAATCCGGGTATTGGTTAACCACGGAATATTTCTGAGCAATATTGGTATTAAATGAAGGAGCATGCATGGTTTGTACGGGACAAATTGTACGAATTTTTACAGTCTTCGATTTGAATTAAAGGCTCACCAAAATGTTTGCCAACAAAATATCTGGTGTATTATTACTGTTTGATAATACTCTTATTAAAAGCAGAAACTTGCTTTTTAAATATTCGTGTATGTGTGAAAAATCTTAAAAAAGTTATGTGTTTGTACGGGACAGGGCTGGTCTACCATGATCCTTGGTTTATGCGAACCAGATGCAATTTTAGTCAAATTAATTGTATTAGAAAAAAATAATAAAGTAAATGTGGTAGCACTAATGTCAACTTTTATTCAAACAGAAAAAATATTAGAAATAAGGTTATTCCACAAGAATTAAAAATGTTGTAATGTAATTTTTTACATTGTTTGTACGGGACAAATGGTATAAATATTTACAATTTACAGACAAGCCAAAAGGAAATCAAGCGCCTAAAAAATGCTACATTTTGTAAATTTTGTTTGTTTTCAGTGGCGGGATAACAATTTAAATATAAAGGGGTGACACCACAGAACTCAACACCGAACTGAAAATATTCAAGTAGATATCGCGTCGCAATGAAACGCCCATTTGCAGCAGCGAAATATTAAAAAGCGAATTAAATATGTAAGTGATTTGAAGCGCAATAATTGCCCATAGCACGCACAATTAACAACATTCGAGTTTTTAAAACACCGCAATTCTTTCTTTTCGTCCCGATACAAGTTTAGTGTATTTCTAATTTTGCGTACTTGCTCACTTACACGTTTGTTTACATTTGAAATTTGTCAGATCAACAATGTCCTCTTTAAATTGAAAGTGTATTCATACCGAGTTAAAATTTCTGAACGTCAGATCAATAACGCTCACTTTAAGCTGACAATGTAGCCATGCCAAATTAGAAATTTTGATGTTGTAATGAAATTGCTTATATGGTTAAGTTATTTTTAACTACGAACTATTGCTAAATTGACCATTTTTATATTTAAACCAACTGAAAATATTTACTTTAACTATAAAAAAAGTGTGATTCAACAAAAAATTAGGCGACATTGAAAAATGTAACATTGTCACCGTTGGTAGCTATTTTTACAATTGCCTTTTTCCCTCAGTGTATATAATTTCTTACACGTACATACAAATGTAAATATCAAATACCAGATTATAAATGGGTTGATTGTGATTTTTGGCGACTATTGATTTTGAGTAATATAAAATTAACACAATATCAAAATCATTTTAAAAAGCGCCGGAAATCAAAATCATACAATTCAATTGAAATCTTCCCAAATTATTCTAATAAGAACTTCTCCTCTGCTTTTGATGGTAAAGAACTTGAACTTACTTTCGACTTAGCCAGGCTTGTTGATGTGCTGACCAAAAGTAGGTACAGCTAAAATACCAAAAGTGATATACATACATACATACTAGAGGTCGGAAACTATCGATAGTCAGCACCATCGATAGTGTACGATAGTTTTTTGCAAACTATCGATAGCATATCGATAGTTGACGATAGTTTCGGGTGATTTGGGAGAGTCTACGGCTACGCTCACACTGTAACCGCCTTTTGCCGTCCGGCAGCAAGCACATCCACAAACACATCTGTTTTAAATGAGCTCACCCGATTTCACCCGAATGTAAACAAACTTTGCCCACCTGTCCTGGTCTTATTCTTACCAATACATGAAAGTAATAGAAGATGATCCAATAAAAATTTTTTCAGTACATTGTTTTGTTTTATTTATTTATTAGCCATTTATTCTTGTTCAAAAAAATTAATATATTAACCAGAGACCATAACAATTATAACAAATAAATATAAAAATCACTCATAACAATTATTGAGCAATGGAAAAATTTTTCCATCATCAATAACAATTATTCAAAGATCGATATTTTTTCGATCATATCATAATTGTTACTAGCAATGTTTTTCGATCTTAAATAACAATTACTGGATGATGGATATTTTTTAGATCAGTTCATAATTGTTACTAGCCATTGATATTTTTTTCGATCTTCCATAACAAGTACTGGATAATGGATATTTTTTAGATCATCCCATAATTGTTAATGTTAAAGTGTAATTTTAATGTTTTTGGGCAATCACATTTTGACCGATAACTCAGTTATCGATAAATTTATCGAAATATGTCAAAGTCCAAATGAACCCTGGGGCCATCCCCTTTCGTTTGATACCCATATTGTAGTGTAATTTTAATGTTTTTGGGTATTCACATTTTAAACGACCATGCGACTAGAATGCATAGTCGTATTTATGTTGCTTTGACTACTTGCTAGTCAGCAATTCAAACCCTGCATGGAATAGTTACCGTTTGTTTGGTGCCTAGTGGTCACATTTCAAATTTTCAATAAACTATCGATAGTTCAAACGATAGTCGGAAACCATCGATAGTGTAAACGATGATCAGAAACCATCGATAGTGACGATAGTGCCATCGATAGTTTCCGACCACTAATACATACATACCTACCAGAGGCGGGCGCTTCATACAAGCTGAGAAGCCCGGCTTGCGTACATATTTTCGTTCATTTCATTTTACAAATTTCTTTAAAATCTGGTTATTTTACGTTTTAAAGGCGTTTACTATTTAAGTTCTCAATAATATAGCCCCCACTGTACATCCGGTGCCTAAAAGCATGCTAAGAAAATAGCGCAAATACACCACCAATCCACCTCACAATGTGTATTTTGTTTGTACAGCCAATCACAACACAGTGAGCATGCTTTAACGTTTCAACACATTGGCTTTTACCTGGCTTTCAAAACAGGATAACATAGCTTGTTTTCTCGCTTTCTCTAAGGAGAAATCAATTGCTTATTTTCATACTTAAATTGAAAAAAAAAACTAGCAAAACACTTTTTTTATTTTTCACATGAAATTTGTATGGGGATGAGAAGCTGGCTTCGGCATTCAACAGTATTCACAGTCATATGCATATTTGATATTTTCGTTTGCATGTACATACTTATGTACATAATTTCTTACATGTACATGTACATGCAAACATAAATATCAAATACCAGATTATAAAAGCGTTGATAGTGATTTTTGGCGACTATTGGCACAATATCAAGATAATTTTAAAAAGCGACGGAAATCAAAATCAAATAAAATCAAACATTTCACGACTTTTGGTAATTGGACCTCAGTTCTTCAAACACTAAAGCACCCATTTTTTAGATATTAGATAATAAGCAAATACACTTGCTACTGCTGAAATTTCCGTCAGTATAAGGAAATTAAAAATACCTCTGCGCTTTTGTGTGAGATTTCCCTATAAGTTTAGCGTCATCAATCAAAACGTGAACCCGGCTGACCCTCGAATGTTTCTGAGCGATATTGGTAGCAATTGGTCTTGATGAGGACTCCAACATACATAGAACTCTTTTAACTGTGATGCCTTGGCCGGGTCTCCAGATATGGGTCATAACGTGGACCCAGATGGTCCTCGAATGTTTCTGTGAGATATTGGCATCAAATGATGAAGACTTCGAGATAGAACTATTTTAATTGTAAGGGCTAGGCCGGGCCCCCAGATATGGGTCAAGACGTATTTAAAAATAATGTAAATACTAGGGCTCTAGATACCCGGGTATCGAGCAATTCGATCTGATCGTTTTTGTTTGAAGCCCGTTTGTTGTTCAAATTCCCGTACAAACATTCGAGCTTTCGAGCTTACAAACAAAAAAATGTGTATCGGAAAAACAAAATTAAAAAAAACTACATGTAAAGAAAAAAAATTATAATAAATAAAAGAAAAAAACAAACTTCAAAATACCCGAATTGTTCAAATGCCCGTACAAACATACGGGTAATAAACAAACAACTGTTCGAGCATTTGAACAACAATTGTTCGGGTTACTCGAAAATGTTCAAAAAAAAATCGAGAGCTCTAGTAAATACGAACACTTTTATTTTAAAGATGTTCATTGTAAAATGGCAAAATCAAGAAAAACATTTCAAATTTAAAAATGTTAATTTTTATTTTAAGCACGATGAAAATTTGAACCAAAAAATTTCGTTTTATTCCATTAATTTTCATTTTTAATTTAATCAAGCTCCTTTTTCAATCCTAAATACATTTTAATTTTTAATTTTCATTTTTAATTTATAAATTTCCATTTTTAAAATAAAAATGACCTGGTTTAAAACGTTCATCAAAATAAAAATTTTATTTTTGATTCATTTTCTCTGAGTGTACAAACAAAAAAATGTGTATCAAGAAAACAAAAATAAAAAATACATATGAAGACAAAAAAAAAAAATAAACGAGAAAAAACAAACTTCAAATACGCGAATTGTTCAAATGACCGTACAAACATACGGGTAATAAGCAAACAAACGAGTGTTTGAGCATTTGAAAAGCATTTATTCGGGCTACTCGCAAATGTTAAAAACAAAAATCGAGAGCTCTAGATCAAAGTCAATGACGGAACGCAATCAGACTTTTAGATAATACAGCAAAGAAAATTACGTAAGTGGCTAATGTTTATGCTTCACACATACATGGGCTTGCCCAGACAATTTATGCTAGGTCCGCCACTGATACCTACATATCTTTATAATATCCATTGTATATTAAAACTTAATACATAACACTACTCGACAAATTTTGATCAACTTTAACCACCAAAATTTAAATACTACTTTTCTAAAGCAAAATTTTACGCTGATTCCGAATATCATCTCCATTTTTTTGTGGCAGACCCAATTTTCGAGATATCGGTAAAAATGTATAAAAAGCCATATATGCAAGACATTGCATCACATAAGTGCACCAAAAAGTTCTATTAGACATCGTGGAAATTTGATATCTAGGAAGATTTGGTAGAGGAAGCTGGAACAAACATTTTTTGCCATCACACTCAAAAATTGGTCAAGTAGTTTGGTTAAAATGGGAAAGGAATGAAAAACATTGGAAAAAAATCGAATTTTTTTTTTAAAGAAATTTCGGATTTGACTGACCTAAAATCAGAAAAATTATTTGGGGGACAAAAAGTTAGCACCCCTGTCCTAAAGAGAATTAAATTGTGAACATTTTAAGACTAATATTGCAATAATCGGATGTACCGTTATTTATATTTATCTATTTTTATTGAAAGTCCTTAACCAAAAATTTTCCGGAAGAGTAAGATTTCAACAGCAAAAATTAGGTTTATTCATAAAACTTTATTAAGGAGTAATACTTAACATTATTTCATTCAAGAATGGGCATTTTTCAACTACCACTCTTTTTCAACTACCACTCAAATTGAGTGGTAGTTAAATCCTGATTTTAACTACCACTTAATTTGAGTGGTAGTTAAATCTTGAATTTAACTACCACTAAATTTGAATGGTAGTTAAATTTGAATCAACTACCACTCAGTTTTAGTTGTAGTTGAATTTTGAATCAACTATCACTCAAATTTGGTGCTCGAAACCTATTTAGACAGTGAAATCATTCAGAAGTTAATCAACACATCAGCTTGTGGTGAAATGTACATACATACATATGTATGTGAGTATATGTGAGTCGTTAGTTTTGAAATTGGCATAAGTCCATTTTTAGGTGTGTCGACATATTGAAGGGTTTGCGTTTTTACTGATTCAAAAATATTGAACTTGAAGTGAACTAGAGGTGCACTAGAGGTGTACTAGAGGTGAACTAGAAAATGAAGTAGAAATAGAATCAGAGGTGAACTAGAAAATGCACTAGAAATTGAACCAGAGGTGAACTATAACTAGAGGTAAGCTAGAAGTGAACTAGAGGTGAGCTAGAAGTGAACTAGAGTTGAACTAGAAATTGAAATAGGGGTGAACTGGGAAGTGAACTAGAAATTAAACGAGAACGAGCTAGTAGATGAACTTGAATATCTACAAATACTATTGTAATGCACATGTCCTTCCCTTTAATTTTGTATATTTAATGTACATACATATACATAAGTTATACACATACATATACATATGTATGTATGTAAGTTTTTTCATAAGCTTTTTTGGGGTTTAACTGACTGCTTTGCACTTTTGCTACCAACACTAAAGTTGAGTGGTAGTTGAAGATTTAACTACCACTCAAGATTTAACTACCACTCAAATTTAGTGGTAGTTAAATTCAAGACCTGATCTCATTCCATTTATTATGTGTTTTGAAGTGCACAATATCTCTGAGAACAGCGATTAATAGGAAAAAATTAATCGAATAAAGGAATATCTGTAGTTCGCGATTTTAAGGAGAGGACAAATAATGAGGGATGTGAGTAAGTACTTTTGACTACTCTTTTGTGATTTTCTGGATTTGTTACACGAATGATTGTCCAAAAAATAATCTCCCATCCTATGCTCGTACCAAGATCCTTGATATTGCCTTTCAAAAACTATTAAGCCCTAATGAAATCTTTTACCATGTTCATTACTTTCAGCACCTAAGCTTGTAGGGAAATTATATAGATCTGAATGCAAGAAATTAATTTTAGGCGGAATATTACTTTTTTTGCTCTATAGTTTTGCAATAAAGTAACTTTTTGTTACCTAGAAATCCACAAACAGTTTGTTAAAAACTGCTCCAAGCAGTAACAAAAGGGCCCAATCTATAGTGAAATAGTTAGGAATTTTGTTCTGTTTTAATTGCATGGTTAACGCAATTACTTGATTATTTTCAATTATTTTTAATTTTTTTAATTTCATGATTAATTAATTAATCAATTAATAATTTTTGAACTTCTTGTTTTTTTTTTTCAAATTTACGCTTTATTTAAGCTTGTGAGCAAAACATACATACATGCAGTCATACATACATACCCTGTAAAAATCATGGGATTATATGATCCATTTTGTGTTAGGTTGGAGTACTTTCAAAGTGGTCATAAACAAAGACCCAAGGGAGCGACTCGTTTATCTGCATCGGCTCGTAGTTAGCCGAACATTGCTACGAAAACCGAATGTACATCGCGATAACGACGAAGCAAGTGCGTACATATGTATGTAGGTTTTTTTTTTTTTTTTTTACGAGGAGGAAGCATCGAAAACCTTTATCCCGTCAGTGTGGGACTCGCACTAAACCTCCTACTGTCGTCGTACCGAACCCCCCGGTACTACCGTCAAGCTACTGTCGGGAGGTGGGTTGAGCACCAGGCTCGAAAGTCAGTAATGGTCGCGTTATTGCCCTCAGTCTGCCTTAAAAGGCTACACCCATTTACATACTCACTTCTTATAAAAGTGGTCAGTGTTAGGTGGTCTGCGGAGGCCAAAGCTCCGCACCACGCGCAATGACGGATGCAGGAGGACGAGCTCCTGTACGTATCCGTTTAACTCGCGGTGCTCAATGTTAGGTGGTCTGCGGAGGAGAAAAGCTCCGCACCACGCGCGTTGACGGATGCAGGAGGCCTAGCTCCTGTGCGTATCCGTAACGGATGCAGGAGGAAGAGCTCCTGTACGTATTCGTTTCACTCGCGGTGCTCGATGTTAGGTTGTCTGCGGAGGCCAAAGCTCCGCACCTAGCGCGTTGACGGATGCAGGAGGCCTAGCTCCTGTACGTATCCGTAACGGATGCAGGTGGCCGAGCTCCTATGCGTATCCGTTCCACTCGAGGTGGTCATTGTTAGACGCAAAATCTCGCACACTCAAAGAATACGTGGTATGCATCCTCTATTGCTTGACCCCCGCAGTGATCGCACGTTGGGTTCGACTCGTGCTTAAAGCGGTAAAGATAGGCCTTGAAACAACCGTATCCAGATAGAAACTGCGTCAGGTAAAATTCGACTTCGCCGTGTGCTCTTTCCCACCAGATTCTCAAGTCTGGTATGCATCTATGTGTCCAGCGTCCCTTCGTTGCTCCATCTGAGCTGCCAGCTTTGCATGCTGGCCTCTCTCGCCTCGGAGCGCTCCGCCTCGCTTTGTGCAATGACTGCAGCTTCTTTTGCCAGTATATCTATAGGGTATAGACTGGCAATTGCTAGTGCGGCCTCATCCGATACGGTTTTAAACGCACAGCATACTCTCAGCGCGCACAGACGGTAAGTCGACTTGATGCAGCGAAAATACGACTGATGTTCTATAGCGTGGTGCCACACAGGAGCGCCGTAGAGAATTTGACTCCTTACGACGCACGGAAGTAGTTGTCGCCGCCGTTGCTTTGGACCACGTGAGTTCAGCATTATGCGTGATAATGCTGTCACAGTCCCTGATGCCTTTTCGTTTGCGTATTCAATATGATTTTTAAACGACAGTCTTCTATCTATCATAATCCCCAGGTACTTTATTGCTTGTAGTGTGACGATATCGTGACTACGGCTTCCTATTATAGTGTGCTCCACTTTTTTCTTGCTTGATATCAGCACTGCCTCTGTCTTCTGCTCCGCAAGCTGCAATCCATTTTTATCTAGCCACCTTTTAACGCAGGATATACTTTCGTTTGTTTTTGCTCGTATATCATCTAGTTGCTGAGCAGTAACAACCAAGGCGATATCATCGGCGAAACCGAATATTTTTACGCCTTCCGGAAATCTAAGGCGTAAAACACCATCATACATAATGTTCCACAGCAGGGGACCGACGACGGACCTGTTACCTTTATTTTCTTAGTGCCAACTGAAGTTTCGTACTCCAGCGTTCGATCTTCGAAATAGCTTCGTGCAAGCCTTCTAAGGTAATTTGGTATGCCGATTCAGTAAAGGCCTTCCAGGATTATTGCCCAGCTGGCAGTATTGAACGCATTCTTTATGTCCAGCGTTACTATAAGACAGTACTCTTTAGTACCCGCGAGCCATCGTGTGCTAGTTATAGGTTCTTCTACTACCCTCTTTACCGCGTTCACTGCGTGAATGGTGGATCTCCCTTTCCTGAAGCCGAATTGGTTTTCCGATATCCCTCCTACTGCCATAACTTCCCTTTCGAGGCGGTTATAGATGATTATTTCAAGGACTTTTCCTGCTGAGTCCAGCAAGCATATGGGCCTGTAGCTAGATGGCAATGCTAGGTCCTTACAAGGCTTGGGTAGTAGTACCAACTTTTGATGTTTCCATATCTTTGGGAATGTGCCTTCTGCCAGACATGAATTGAACAACTTCGTGAACACTGATGTTGCATGTTCGAAGGCTACTATAAGTTCTTTGTTAGGTACCGCGTCTGGACCGGGGGAATTGCTTTCCTTGAGTCCACTAGCTGCTTGAAGAACCTCTTCGTCCGCTACTTCCCAGAATGATTGCAGTATATCAGTCGAGATAGGGGAAACTAGTTTCCTTTGGATGGGAAAAAGAGTAGTCACCACTTTCTCTAGGAAATAGGGCATTTTTTAATTTCTTAGCGACTATCTTGTATGCCGTGCCCCACGGGTTATTATCTGCATCATCTCAGAGTTCTAGAAAGCATTGAATTTTGCTCTTAGTTCATCGAAATCGGCTCTGCCTCTTGAGCGTTGAAAGTGCCTTCTAGCTTTGATGCACTCCTTTCGTAGTGAGCTTATATTTTCGTTCCACCAGTACGTAACAGATTGATGTCTGGATTTCATTTTCCGCGACATTGATGCGTCACAAACCGCCCGTATGTCGTTCACTATTGCAGTAGCCATGCCGTTCGCTCGCCCGCTGTGTTCAGTTCTAGGAAACATTGTGTACGGAGAACAGTGACTTGACTCTGGGATGTGTGTTAAAAAGGTCGAACAGCTGTGCTCAGCTGATTTTGAAGTTGTTGTTATGGCCCAATGACGATCGTGAATGCAATATAAGTTGCTCTTCTTCTTTCTGTTTTGTAGGTTGTTGATTTTACATTCTTGCACATGTTATTCGTGGAATAGCTGGCGTTTACGCTCTCTCCGGGAATTGCGTTTTAGGAACTCAGCCTTAATTTCTTTTCGGAATTATGAATTGGTTTTTTCAATTCCCAATTACGGAATTGCGTTTCTGTCTTGATTGCTACGACCATGTCATTATGGTCCCTTTGCTTACAACAACCAGATCCGGCCGCCATACCAATCTGTACCCCCGGAAGTCGCCGCCATACCAATCTGCCCCCGATTTTGACATTTGCCGATGACATATCGTCCTTTTTTCATCGAATTTCGACTACGCATCCCAGAGCCATTTCACTGTATGCTATACACTATTCTAGGAAACATCTACACGAAAACTTCTTGGTCGAACGTGTTAGCTTTCCAGCCTTGGCGTTTTGGACGAGATTTCTTAATTGGCAGTTCGCCCTCGCTCATTGTTACATCGATTAATATCGCTGAGTGGTCACTCTGAGTGTAATATTCGCTGAGTTTCCAATTCGAAAGCCTATAAAGGTTGGAACCATTGGCGCACTCAAGGGGGGTAGGGGGGGTTTGGGGTTGGGGACATCGATTGAGCCACGTCCGTCCATCCGTCCGTCTGTAAACACTCTAACTCGCGCAAAAGTGAGATATTTTGATGAAATTTGGAATGCAAGTTGGTATTGAGACTGGGACGGTTGGTATTGAAATGGGCGTAATTTACTCACTTAGGAAAATGTTTGGGCGAAAAATTGCCAAAATCGGTTAACGACCACGCCCAAATTTATATATGGGAACTATTAAGGAGCCTAATAAAAACATTTTAAGCGATATCTTTGTCAAATATAAAGATATGTGATTGAAATTTTATGTCATGAGTCCAACTATAGACATAAAACAAAAAGTAGAAAAATGTTGGAAAATGGGCGTGGTACCGCCTCTTTTCATATGCTGTTGATTATGATTACTTGGTTGTTTGTGGAGATCTAAATGTTAACCTTCTTGTCCGTGAGTGCACTAGTAATCGATTGTTGGATAATGTGGCCGGAGCTGGCCTCTCCATTGTTAATACGTGTGTACCTACAAGGTATGGTAAAAACTGTTGTCCTAGTCTGATAGATTATTTTATTGTCTCTGACATTACAATTGTCTTAAATTTTGACCAAATATCTTTTCTATCGGACCATGACCTTTTATTTTGTACCCTGGATGTTAAATTTTTTCAACCCAATATAAGAAGTACATACACCTTCAGAGACTATCGTTTGCTTGATAACTGTGCCTTGTTTTCCGATTTGTCCAGTGTTGATTGGTGTGAATGTTGGTATCTTCCAACTGCTAACGAGAAGTTACTGTTTCTAAATAGCAAGGTCACTGAAGTCTACAACAAGCATGTTCCTTTACGTACTCGTGTGATAAAATCCCAAGCATGTCCTTGGTTTAATAACAAGGCCTTAGCTGCTATTAAAGCGCGGAATAAAGCGTTTGGGAAATGGAAGAAAAAACGGTGTGATACTGATTGGGTCCTTTACAAAAACGCAAGAAACTATGCCACAAAAATTTTAAAGAGCGAGAAAGTTAAGTTTTTCTCTTCGCGTCTGGACCCGGAGCTCCCACCAAATACCCTATGGAGGAATCTGAAGAGTCTGCGCGTATGTGGTAAAATCCGTCCTAATTGTACCCTGAATCCAGATGTACTCAATGATGCTTTTGTGAATAGTTCTGTATGTAGTGTAAGTCATGTTAATGTTCCATCTAGTACATCCTCTATTGCATCCCCTTGTAATTCGGCAGGTACGTTTGGATTCTCTGCTGTAAGTGCATCGGACGTTATTAGATGCATCCTTAAAATAAAAACTAAAGCTGTTGGAGTGGACGAAATTCCAATAAAATTCATTAAAATCGTGATGCCTCTTATAATTGGTACAATCACTCATATTGTGAACCACTCAATAACCACATCATGCTTCCCTGAAATATGGAAAGTGGCCAAGGTTTTTTTACCTCATCCCAAAAGTAGGGATGCAACTTCTCCGGCTGACTTCAGGCCAATAAGCATATTGCCAGTCCTGTCTAAAGTTTTTGAAAGCTTACTAGCGGAGAAAATCAGTGAACATTTGCAAAAACTTAAATTACTGTCACCGCTTCAGTCAGGCTTCAGAGCTGGGCATAGCTGCTCAACTGCTCTAATAAAAGTTCTTGAGGACATCCGCGTACCTTTTGATAAAGGCCACTTAACATTACTTTGTCTACTTAACTTTTCGAAAGCGTTTGATACAGTTAACCACAATTTGCTTTGTTATAAACTACAGAAACACTTCTGCTTTGGTAATAATGCTCGGAACATGATTGCAAGTTTTCTGCCAGGTAGATATCAATTTGTGAGCAATGATTTAGATGTATCGATACCAAAGAAAATTACAGCTGGCGTTCCCCAAGGCTCCATTCTTGGACCATTGCTATTTAGTCTTTTTGTCAATGATGTGTTCGATGTATGTAAATTTGTGACTATGCATGCATATGCTGACGATATTCAACTATATTTGTCTGGTGGTTTTGGTGAGATATGTGATTTGTGCTGTCAATTAAACAGTGACTTATCGTCTATACCAAGGCCGTATTTAGGGGGGGGTTTGGGTGTTTGAACCCCCCACGAAATTCTGATAGATAAATTTTACTTCTATCATATTCAAAGCTATATGTTGAAAACACTAGTTTACGAATAATTAATTTGAGAAAATACCAAGAATTTCAGGTATAGGGGAGGGCTGGTATGAACCTGCTGAGATCAAAACCATTTTCTTATGGTTAGGGTTTTGAGATAACGTAATTTTGAGTTTTTTTGGTTACAACTTCAATCAAAAATTCTTTAAGCTGAAGTTACAAATACCCGCAAACCGTATCTACTCCGTTCGAAAGATAATTAAAGTACGCTATTAACGACATACCACTTATAAATTAAATTATGTTACATTTGTAAAATTTTAGCATATTTCCTTATAACTTCATAAAGTCATGGCTGAAAATTCATTACTCGGGTTATATTAGTTTCTGAATTATAACATTTTGTGTGTTTTTCGAAAGATGCCATATATGGGATGTGTGCGTTTTTATATGTAGTCCGATTTCACCTACATATTTTCAATACTAACTTTGGAAAGTCACCATTTTTTGATTTTTTGCGATTATTGAAAAAAATTGGTTTTTATTGGGGTTTTTATAAGAAGTTGTAAAAATCAGGAAAGTTTTATTCTTTTTAAAATTATTCTGTTTTATTGCAAACATTTTAAGCGTAATATTAAAAAGATGCGATAAATACTTTATTTTTGGCGATTTTTTTCAAGTGAAACAAAAAGGATGTTTTATGGTCGAAAAACTCGGTTAGGTGACCCAACTATATGAAAACGACTTCACAGATAAAAGGCCATTAGGAGGAAATATAAAGCTTCCCAAGCACTGTTTGCCAGCATAACACCAACAGTCTCAAAAATAAGCTGTTGCTGTTTTGCGAAAGTTATCATAATTTTTTGAGAACTTTTGAATTTCGATTTCCTTTGAAAATATCTTAAGTCGAAGCACAGAACAGTCGAATATATTTGTTTGTTTTTTGTGCTGTTGCTTTACTGTGTAATTTCAAACAGATCAGTTGACAGTAAAACACAGATAAATAGAATTTTAGTTTTAAGTGCGACTTTTTGAAATTGGTTTTTTTTTGTACATTACAATTTCGATTGTGTTCCCATAAATTAAAAAAAAAAACAATAACAACAGTGCTGTAAAAACTCGAAATTATTTTTGCCCTTTGCTATGCTGTACAAATTTCCACAATACAGCAACAGTCGACTATAATTTTTTGAAACCTAAGGCTGCGCAGATGCAGTACAGTAGAACTTTTTATTTTTTATACTTCTGCTGCGCTGTTAATTTTTTAATTTTCAAATGAAAATGAAATTCAATGGAAATGAAATAAAAAGTTGAAAATAATTTCAAACCCTGCTCAAAAGACTAAAATAATGACATACCCAATAAACACAACGGATTCGCCTCGAGCTCGTGTCGGATTCGCTTTCTCTGATTATATTATCGCGGCAATAGTTCGCGGCGATAGATCGGCGAATCCGAATTCGTAGGCATGTCACCTATCACTAGCGATTCGAGAATTTGTTCATTCTCGGATCGCTGGCGATTCGAATTTTTTATCATTAGCGATTAGAAAATTTGTTCATTAGCGATTCGAGATTTTTATAAATGGCGTTTCGATAAATTAGAAGTTCAGAGTTTGGTTTACTGGCAATGGGTTAACTCCGTATAAAATAATACAAAGCACTTAAGATATTTTTATAAGGAAAAATTTAAGCAGTAAATAAAGTCCCCCTATTAAACAATTTTGAATTGGTTTTTCTACATACTCGTATCTATTTGATTATAAACCGATTTGATCTACTTTCGCGAACTCGCCTAGAATTCGCCACGATAACATCTGCGGAACTTTGATATTCGTGTTCAGGTATAAATCTAAAATTTCAGAACTATAATGATTTTTTAGTGCAAAACAACCTAAAAAAAATAGAAAAAAATTATATCGCGAAAATTGATTTTCTCGAACTTGCCGCGAACTCGAGGCGAGTCCGAGAAATTATATTCGCGAAAATCTGCTTTCGCGAACTCGCCTCGAATTCGCCGCGATATCATCTTCGCGTCTGTGTTTATTGGGTATCTATCAATTTTAAAAATCGGATGTCAAATAACAAAGTTGCAAAAAAAAAAACAAGTTAGAGTCTCAACCTAAGCGAAAAATCTTGAGGCGGACTTTTACAGCTGAAAAAAGTTGGGTAATCTAACCGAGTTTTTCGTCCATAAAATATTATTTTTTTTTTAATTGGATAAAATCGCCAAAAATAAAGTATTCATCGTATTTGTAATAAAACAGTCTAATTTTTAAATGAATAAAAGTTTTCTGATTTTTAAAACTTCTTATAAAAATCCTAATTTGAAAATCAAAAGTTTCGTAAAAAAAATTTCTTCTAAATAGCACTTAAGAAACCAGAATTTTTTTTTATTATTTTTATTTAGTGCACGAAATAAGTTATATATTTTTCTCAAAAAAAAAAATCCACAACGATGTAACCCCCCACGAAATAAATTCCTGGGTACGGCCCTGCTCCTACGCGTTTCGGCGTTATCATCGCCTTCCTCAGGGAGTCTAATTTATTTGAACATGTAAAAACAATTGAAAAAGTACGCAACACATTAATGTTTAAATAATTACAATTAACATTTCTTCATAAGATACATATTATGTACATATCCTACAATTGCACACATTGAATAAAATATTTAGTATGACAAGAGAAAAAAATTAATAAAGAACAACAACACAACGTAGTATACGAAATTAAATGCAAAGGTAATAAAGACGAGATTTGTACGTACATGGGCACTACAAAACGCGCACTAGGTGTTAGACTAGGCGAACATAAAACAGACGCAAGAAACAGAAAATCAACAACATCATTAGCGCAACATTTAACAAATATGGGACATGCAGCGGACTTTGACAACGCGAGAATATTGGACATAGAGAGGCGAACAAAAACAAGATTGACACTAGAAAGCAGGGTACGGAAAAACTCACTCATGAACGCTCAAAAATACATTCTTCTCATATCACAAACAAATATTCAAAGAAAAATGTATAAACACTCAAATAGCGAGCGAACTAACGCACAACAGCAATCGATCGCTCATAGCGGTGGCGATAAACTCAATGCATAAATTCACTCAAAAATGAATTATCGTACAATTTCTCTGGTAAATTCACTCTTTGAGTTGAATTTATAATTTTTTGCGCTAGCTATAATTTTTTGAGTTTATCATATTTTGAGTTTATCATTTTATGCGTTCACAAGGGTTTTTTGCAGGGTGCGAAGAACGCTCAAAATAAACTCACTCAAACGAATTATCACTCTATAATTCTGAGCTATGCCACGCTCTCACGAGCGCAAATACACAGTGACAACGAACGCAAATGAACCAACGTCAACAGTGATCGATGGGCCTCTGCAGTGGCGATAAACTCTCACATAAATTCATTTTAAAATGAGAGATCGTTTGAAAATTCATTTTTTGAAAATTCATTCTATGAGTTTATTTTATAATTTTTTGCGCTAGCGATCATTTTTTGAGTTTATCATTTTTTGATCGCTCTTTGAGTTATCATTTTATGCGTTCACAAGGGTTTGTTGTGAGGTTTAAGCAGCTACCGGCATTGTGAAGGCGCAATTTTTGGATGATGGCGTGCGTTTATTAGACCATAAGTATGATGTATGTATGTATGTACATACATATTATGTATTTATTCAATCTAATAAAAATGTTATATATATATGTGTTTACATACATATCTGTGTTCATTCGACACATACATATGTATATATTTTCTGAAATAGGACGTTATTGAAAAAAAATTCTGAAATAAGACGTTTTTCAAACAATTTTTGAAATAGCCGTCGATATGTAGTCTATATAAATATTTTATTTAACATAGGTATGTACCTACATATTTAGATTTTACTTTAAAACCAGAATTGAACAACTGAGCGTACGTTCAAAATACAAATTCGGATTTTATTAAATTGTACATATATAAATAATAATATAATATTTTCATATTAATGCATGCACATATGTATGTCTATTCAATAATGGAATGCGGGTAATTAATAATTAGGTAGGTACATTAATGCTAAATTTTTTTCGAAAATAAATGCATTCCTATAACATATTCATATGTACATATATGTGGATAGGTTCATACATATGAATGTAAATACTAAAGGGCTGCAAAAGTGCTAAAAAAGTTAACTCTGAGCTACACTAAAAAATTTTGAACTTGAACGCATACAACAATGCAGGCCATGCACTCAAATGTTTGAGTAAAAAAAATACGAGGCCTCTGAGTGAACACGACAGCAGTGTCCGCTCAACTCGTAGCACTCTCACA
The DNA here is from genome assembly GCA_960531455.1 of Urophora cardui. NCBI lineage: Eukaryota > Metazoa > Arthropoda > Insecta > Diptera > Tephritidae > Urophora > Urophora cardui. Next base: position 93,183,444 of record OY482673.1, on the reverse strand, counting down.
AGTAACGATCCACTCTTAGCAAAACACGTGTTGAAATGAACTTCATTGTTTTTGTGTGAATGAATGCTGTGCAGGCAAATTTGTGTGCGAGTGAATGAAGTTTATGAGTTAACACTGTTAACTCTGTCGACTGCTATGACTAGACGTGCGTCATTGCGTGCACAAAAGCAGTGGCATACATACATATGGACATATGTATGAATGTGTTTTTCACAGAGATTCAACATTAAAATTCCTTTGGGTTTTTCACAGACAAAAAATAAAACTTTATGTCTGTGATAAAAAGGTGCTTTTGAAATGGCTAGCGTAGAACTAAACTGGTCTATCTAACAAAATACAAAATTGGAGAAAACAGATGAAACGCGTTTTAATGCGGTGTGCGATTGTTGATGTTTGTTAAGTGAATATTGTAAATTATTATATTAGCTTAATAGTTAACTTAACATTCTGCATTAAAAAAAAATTATTATAGAAACGTTTTTTATATAATATTTATATGTAACAAGAAAACTTGTTACATAGACCACTTTAGAATTTTCAATTTTTAAGGAAGTTTGAACTACAAATTGAAAATTATATGAATAAAGTAAAAAATATGTGAAAGGAAGTACTTTAATTACAAAAATAACATACACATGTTCGTAAATGATCACCTGTGCATGAAAAGTAACAGTAGCCTAGTTTTCTCCACGGCGGGCTGGTAGAAAATCTTCTGGATTGTTTTCTGTTTCATCTCTGCGGTTTACATGTGGAGAGACAGGTAAAAGGGGTGATAAATCGGTGGTACAAATTTCAACATTTTTTTTATGTCCTGCATATTTTTGAATTTCAAAACGCGTATGTCGCTGCCCTGATCTGGTGTAAAATTCTGCAAGAACTCTATGAAATCATGTAGGTTCACGCTAGATTTCTCTATATCGGCGGATTTATATGAACAGTGGCCGTCGTTCGTCAAATGACATAAATTTCCCCACTATATTATTAACATCAAAAGGAGCATGCTTTCTACAATTTTTAAGCAATTCCATCCACTCATCTGGTGTAAGATCATACTGGTCTATGGTAGTCTATGCTAGTTGGACCACTTTAGAATTGAAATGACAAAAGGACGTGTATTCTAAAGTGACATTTTTATCGTTTGGACACTTTGGTGAAGAAATAAGACCTACATCAATTTTGCACGGATAAATTTAAGATTTTCAAGTTCAGAAATGTGCATAACTCGATTTCTGAAAAAAATTTTAGATAGACCAGTTTAGTTCTACTCTAGCCAAATCATTTATTTCTGCTTTTTGGTGACAAAGAATTTCGATTTGTAAAAAAAGGCGCTTTCTGCCGTCATGGGTGGCTAGTCTAAATCACACTTGCACATAAGCTGAACTCAATAACAAAAATTTATAGGTACTGAATATTTTTTTCTATCACCAATTTTTTTTGTTATAAATAAAACTAAGTAGAACACGGAAAAAATTAAAATTACTCTGCCGAAAAAAAAATTTTTGATATCAATTTTTCAATGGGTGTTTGGATTTTTGTTTCCAATTACATAATTGCTATTTTAAAAACTTAAAATTTTCGATATCTGGTTTTTCACTATCTTTTCAGGATAGCAAGCAAAAAATAATTCCTGGGGTTCAATGGCAAACTTTTCTCAGAAATAAGTATTATGAATGTTATAAGTTCTTTGACCCGTTGCAACTTGATAAATATTTGTGCCGTTTTAAATCACATACATACATACATTTTTGAAATGTAGTTATTCACCCTTGCTAATAAATTGAGTAGGTACCATCGGTTCGGTTTTTTTTTTTATTAATTATACATTTGTAGATTTTTTCAAAATAAAACTAATATATACATACATGACCCAGATAGTATCTTTGATAAAAAAATATACAAAGATATTCATGCCCAGATGATTAAAAACGATCAGATTAAAAATAATTTTCTATTTCTAATATCTTTAGCTGCACTGGCTTCAGGTCAAAATAAAACGCAATTAATTTTGCAGATTGCCGATATATTTCGGTTGCTGAACTGCAACCGTCTTCAGGGCAAAAATTTATTAACACGTCCGTACCTAGTGACGTGGAGTTCTAAAACTGGAGTTCTAAAACTGTTTCTAAAACTGTTTAGAACTCCACGTCACTAGGTACGGACGTGTTAATAAATTTTTGCCCTGAAGACGGTTGCAGTTCAGCAACCGAAATATATCGGCAATCTGCAAAATTAATTGCGTTTTATTTTGACCTGAAGCCAGTGCAGCTAAAGATATTAGTAAAGATGAAGAAGGTCGCAAACGACAACAACAAATTTTCTATTTCTGTGTGAGGAAATTCAAATATGTATGTAAAAAGCGTCAAATACTACCTATTCGTCGTGCATTATTTCGCTAACATTCCCGTATAAAACATTTCATTTTCAGCTTGATCAAGATTATTTGCTTAATTTTTGCGCTGAATAAATCCTGAAAACAGTTGTTCTGTATTATTTGAGAGAGGTTTTGGTGAACTAATTTTATTATTGCTTTGATCCTGTTCAGTAATCATTTCTTCTAACCTATTTTTGCAATAGAGTTTTATGTCGATCTTTTTTCGCTTGTATATTTCAGTAATCTCTTGATTGGAGAAAACAAAAACAAAGCAAGTTTGTGAAAAATTGATTAGTTTTTGATTACCACATCACCCATCAATTTGCTGAGATGAGGTTTAAATGATTTTATACATTCTAACTCATCATTACTATTTGCGTCACACTTTCGTTTTAAAAAGTAAACGTGCACAATTTAAAGTCGGGTACTTATCTCCTTCTAGTTCTTTAGATGATTTTTTGTTTGTAACTGAACTACTTACATCCATTATTTATATAAAAAATCCAAAGTCCGGTTAAAAAATTTAAGCGGTCTGTATACGTGGTCAGGCCCGCAGAGAGTCGAGTCGGGCCCCTGGGACAGTTCGCGTTTACGGGCCTCCCTAAAAAATAAACTCAATCTAGTAAAAAAATTTTTCAATTAAAAAGTAAATATTTCTGAGAAGCTTGGTTCACCACCTTACCAATCGCGGTACTTTGGAAACTCTAAATCAAAGTCGATTCTCCTAAATTTCAACTCACTTTTCTAGGATTTGCCCATGTATAAAAAAAGATAAATATTTGATTGGAAGCTTATAATTTTAGTTTGGTGATTTGGTTAAGTTAATCAATCTCTGTTTTCACAATATAAATGAAATATTTAAATGTTTGCTAACTTTATACATATACGTATATGCATTTACATACATACATACATATGTATGTATATACATTCATAAATACATAACTATCGGTCAATCATCCACGGCCGGTACAGTACAAGCAAACATACAGGCGGAAAAACCCTGCATTTTTCTTTGTTTGCCTAGCTGAAAAAAATGAATGCACCCAATGAATGCACCCAAACTTTGAGTTCACATAACACTGAGTGATTATAACTCGCTGTTCAAGTTTTAAGTGAACAGTTAACGCCTTGCATTCATGTCTGGTTTATGGTGTTATTGCGAGTCGTGTTAATGTATGCGACAAATGAATTGAGTTCGGCGCCAGCGAATAACAATAACACACAACATCGTCTTTCTGTTTGTAGTCTATTTATTCGCACACATCGTCGCCGCTGAACACGAGTTAAGAGAACGATGAATGAATTCTGCTGTGCATTCATAGCGTATGTTAACTCTTGCAACCCTTTAGTATATACATACATATGTATGCATGGATAGGTACACTAGGTACATTTCTATTTTACGTTTGAGTAGGTACCTACATATCTACCAAACAAAGATGTCCTTTTTATAAATATTGATGCTACTTACATACATTACATGCATATCTACATACACAACTACCTAAATACTCAGGTACATACATATGTGTTCATTAAGTACCTACATATATAGTACAGCCATAGGTACTTAGATATATGTAAATAAAAGTTGCAGTGAGTTTGGAACCTGAAAGTGCTTGCTTGCGTAGTAAGCACTACCTAAATACTACCTCAATACATATATATATATATGTACATATGGATATGCCTATATATGTACATACACATTTACATATTCGATATATGTATGTACTTAAAAAAAAAATTTTTTTTTCGGATATATTTTTTATTGTATCATTCTTTGAGAATATAACAATTTTTATAAAATCTTAACCTAGAACACAACTCGTTATTCGTTGCCACTGCTTCAAATAACATTTGGATGAAAAGCAATTTTATTTAATATAAAATAAATACTTGTGAAGACATATCTGTAGTAGTATACTTATGTGAGTATTTTTTGGCTTTACTTATAGTATTTATGTACGTAATTTAATTTTATATTCGGCTTGATGTTCTTCATTTTCATTTTCATTATATAGTATGTATTTATGCCGTCGGAATGGAGTGGAATTCCAATCAGCTGGTTGTATAGTATTAAAAGTTCGACCGACTTGAGGACAGGATCCCCGAGGAAACAATTGTGTGTTGCAAAAGTAAATGCTGTTACAGTTTACGGATTGCAAGGAATTCCAATAAGCTGCATGTATGAAATTGGGAGTTTTTACGGCCTAGTGGGATAGGATCGTACGGAACACTCATGTATTAATAAAGGCTGTTGCAGCTTTTGGAATGGAAGGAATTGCAGTAAGTTGCATTTTTTTTAAATATAGGCTCCTCGAAGTTTTAATTTTAGTGGCTCTAGCCTTGATCACAATTAAGCAGAATATCCTTTCTTTTAACCGCTTAGGATACCTCTGTTCTAATAGATTCTTAGCCAATATGTTTGGATGGTTGACTAGCCTGCTTGTGTAATTAGATTGTATTTTTGTTATTTCTTCACTCACAGTTAGGGGATTCACAACCTGTCATATTGCGTCATATCGTCATAAGTCATAATATTCTGTGGTTGCATTCTATGCTATATGTGTACTAAATAAATACAACTCTGCACGATATGTTTTTGGGTCGTCGTATTTGATCATCTGTTTTTGTTTACTTCTTCACAGGGCTTCGGAAAAGTCTTTTATAACTATTTCCGTACAATATTTTAATATGACATATGACTTTATGACACTTTGTGAATCACCTAAGTGTTTATCTTTAGGTCGCTATGGATAGCGGAATTTTTCATATACCAAGGCGCTCTACATATTGACCTTAACGTTTTTGATTGCAGACGTTGGATTCTTTCTAAGGTGGATTTGGATGCAGAACCCCAAAGTTGCATCCCATATATCTAAGATCGTTTAATCACCATGTTAAATAGTAGTAATTTGTTCTCCAAGCTCAATTTGGATTTTGGACCAATTATCCATTGTAATTTGTTTATTTTCAACTTAGATTGAACTATTTTGTTATCAATGTGATTTTTCCATGTCAATCTACTATCCAGTGTGATACCAATATATGTTACGAAGTCTTTCTGGGGTATCGTTTCACCATTTATTGTAACTGAAGGGCCTGTGTCTCTTTTTGGTTAAGATTGTACCGCCCCTCAGTTAAGTAAAATGGCGAGAGCAAATACCAACATGCGTATGTGTGTATGTTCATATGCGTATGTCCCACATCCCGCAGTTTTCACGATATGATATTTAACCAATATCCTGTATTACATTCTACATCAGACATGAAGAATTCGCTTTTTGGGTCATTTATTTTAATGAGTTTAATTTATTCTTCCTATTTCACTTTCAGAAACAGTTTGTATTAATTTTTTCTGGTATTTTTTTTTTCTAATATTTTTTTGGTTTTGATTTCAAACCAAAAATACTGTGACGGTAATATAATATATTTAATTCCAGGAATGATTAAATTAAGTACCAAATGATATTAGAAATAAACTATCCTTTTTTACTGTGTAGGTACAAAAAAGGGCAATAATGTATAATAAACATGCATGAATATGTATGTACATACATACATACATCATATTTATGGTCTAATAAACGCACGCCATCATCCAAAAATGCGCCTTCACAATGCCATTAGCTGCTTAAACTTCACAACAAACCCTTGTGAACGCATAAAATGATAAACTCAAAGAGCGATCAAAAAATGATAAACTCAAAGAGCGATCAAAAAATGATAAACTCAAAAAATGATCGCTAGCGCAAAAAATTATAAAATAAAATATGTAAGAGTTTATCGCCACTGCAGAGACTCATCGATCGCTGTTGACGTTCGTTCATTTGCGTTCGTTGTCACTGTGTAGTTGCGCTCGTGAGAGCGTGGCATAGCTCAGAATTATAAAGCGATAATTCGTTTGAGTGAGTTTATTTTGAGCGTTCTTCGCACCCTGCTAGAAAGTCTGCGCTTACAAGAACGAATAAGGGACGCAATGAACTTTAAGGAAGACGTTGACAACATAAGTGGCGCCTACAGAGCAACAATAACAAGAACGAATGACATTAGAAGATAATAAGTGCAATATCTATGTATTATACGTATGTTGATTATAGTTGTGATGTGAAGTGTATTTTAAATATTTTAAATGTAAGTCTTTTCAAATGTTTTCTTACCCCCTTATTCATAAAAAATAAAATAGGTTTATTAAACTGTTATAATTGAAAATTTGTATGGAAATGTCATTTTAAAAAGCTCTATAAACCTTTGATATTTTTTATGAATAAGGGGGTTAATGTTTTTAAATTGTAAAATGTACATAATATGCATCTTATGAAGAAATGTTAATTGTAATTATTTAAACATTAATGTGTTGTGTACTTTTTCAATTGTTTTTACATGTTCAAATAAATTAGACTCCCTGAGGAAGGCGATGATAATGCCGAATCGCGTAGGAGGGTAAAAGGAACTTTTTGTTTGCTTTTCTTTCAAACCGGCCAAAAAGCTCCTAGTCATTTATATTAATTGTAGATATTTTAATACTAATTGTGCAATAATCGGATGTACCATTTTTTATATTTCGTATTTCGTATTTATTGGTTTGACAAAATTAGTACCGCAAGATTAAATTTTTAATAGTACAACACATACTTATATGGAGATCATACATATTACATTGCATGTACAGTGGGGTGAACATTTTTTTTGGAAATTCGATTTGTTCCAAAGCCAGAACGGCACCTTTCTAGCCCAGAAATAAGCCTGTATAATTTTATTGACCTACTCGCATGTTTAGAGGTTCCCCAAGCCCCACAAAGTTGAAAAAATAGCACGATCTGGTACAAATGTAAAATTTCTCAAATTATAAAATCAAAAAACGAAGTATGAGGATAGATACATGTATGCAGTGGCGCACACAGAAAAAAATTTTGGGGGGGGTTTTCAATATCCAACGGAAAATTAAAAAAAAAAAAACTTAAAACTCGTCAAGACAATTTTACTTAAATTTATGTTTGGGGAGTGGACCTACGTATGTACACATTAAACAAAGGCAGCTTTTAAATCTCAATTCATTGAATTTTCTCTATATTTAAACTAAAACTAACAAGTAAGAAGGAAGCCTAAGTTCGAGTGGAATCGAACATTATAGCATTGACAGACTGCAGCGATAATCCGGAATATCTAGCTAATTCGGACTTAACTTGAGAATTAACTGGAGGTAATCCGGAATATCTCTTAAGATGGTCCTCAAAATTTTAGCGGATTAGAGCATTTTGTAATGACATCCCTGGTGAAAAATGTCTATTGTGAATGAAAGGGAAGAAAAAGAAGAACCCAAGGCAGATCTAGGAAGGTAGGCGCATAAGTGAATTCAGAAATTTTGAATGTAATTTGTTATTGTAATTGGTAGAGTGTAATGTCAAAATGATATTTCGCCTTGGTTGAAATCTGAACTAGTTTGGGACTCGCCCATTCCTATTGACCATGATGTGATTTCGTTTTGATTTTGACATTACCCTACATTTGGAAATAAAACAAGAAGTTTTTGAATTCGCCGCTGCGCCTACCTTCCTTCAGCTGTTTTGTTAATCCGCAATACTTGCCGTCTGTCAGGGTAAAATTTTAATCGAATTAAGTGTTGCGGTAATCGGGATTATCGCTGCCGTCTGTCAATGCTATTAGATACTCAGCTGTATGCTTTCATTGTTTGTTTGCGTTTGTTCGATTAAGGTGTATTTTATATGAATCGAGTGCCGCACAAAGTGGTCGCAGCCACTCCCATTTTCAAAATTTTTATCAATCATCCAACTAAGCATATAAATATTATTGTTAGTGCAAATTTGCAACCCTTTATGACTTCTAATTACAAAGATGTCACGTTACAAATTCCCAAAGGGTTCTCCAGAAATATCTTTGTTAAAAAGTAGGCGTGGTCATAAACCGACTTTGCTAAATTTTTGAGCACGTATTACCACAAGTTATTAAAGTGTACAAACTGATTTTCGTCATAACATCTCAGTTATTTGTAGAGTTATGGGTTCCGAAATCTCGTAGATTCCTTTGTCTGAAAAGAGGCGGTGCCACACCCATTTTCCAACATTTTTCTATTTTTTGTTTTATGTCTATAGTTGGATTCATGACACAAAATTTCAATGACATATCTTTATATTTGACAGAGATATCGCTTAAAATATTTTTATTAGGCCCCTTAATAGTTCCCATATATAAATTTGGGCGTGGTCGTCAATCGATTTTGGCAATTTTTCGTCCAAACATTTTCCTAAGTAAGTAAATTACGCGTACCAAATTTCGTCGATATATCTGCTACGGTTGGCCGCTGTGGTGCAGTGGGTAGAGTGCTCGCCTGCTATGCCAGAGGTCTCGGGTTCAAACCACGGTCCGAGCCAAACTAATTTTTCTAATTAGTAAAAATCCAATTATTGGGTTTTTTTAAGAGCAGCGGTCACCTCTCGGCAGTGGGCGGCATACCCTCCGAGAGTATTTCTGCCATGAAAAAGCTTCTCACAAAAAATGCATTCGCCGTTCGGAGCCGGCATAAAACTGTAGGTCCACCCAATTAGTAGGAAAAACAAAAAAGAGCACACCTCGAATTGGGAGAGAAGCTCGGCCATAAAACTCGTCAGAGTTATAATAGCGCCATTGTATTATTATTATATTATCTGCTACGGTTTCTGAGTTATGACCTATAAAACTTTCAATGTTTGCCCCTTAATAAGTGGGTGTGGCACCGCCCATTTTCCAAAATTTCGCCATATTTCTTCATAAGGGCCTGAGCTGAATACGTAGGTGAAATTTTGTCACTCCAGCTCTATTAGTGACTGAGATACAAAATATCCTATTTTTACTATATGGGGAAAGTGGGCGTGGTCATGGTTCGATTTCGCCCATTTTCAATACCAATCGTCCCAGTCTCGATACCAACTTGTATTCCAAATTTCATCAAAATATCTAAATTTTTGCGAGAGTTAGAGTGTTTACAGACGGATGGACGGACGGACGGACATGGCTCAATCTCTCTTTTCACCCTGATCATTTTGATATATATAAGACTATATCTATCTCGATTATTTCATTCTGTTACAATCCACCGTTATGTGATTAAAACTATAAAACTCTGTGTACTAGTACCGCTGAGTATAACAAACCTCAGCTAATATCCACAGCATACTTTTAGGGAAATGTCTCCACACTGCTTGTTTATAAACATAATCAGTAGTTGTTGACAAACATTGGCAATGTACATCCACGAATATTCATAGATTTTACAACATGCATTTACACAAATATTTGTGCTTGTACCATCTTTTATAAAATTATTTTTTGTATGGTGCTGTCAAATTTTGGGGGGGGGGGGGAACATGCTGAACAAAGTACGGCCTAGAATAGATCCCTGCGGAACACCACATATAACTGGCTTTAATTGCGAAACAGCTGTGCCAATTTTTACTCTCTGAAACCTGCCAGTTAAGTAGCTATCCATTAAGGATACCGCGCTTTTCTCAAACCCAAAGTAATGTGTGAGTTTAGAACAGAGCAGTGAATGATCAGCCGAGTCAAATGCTTTAGAAAAGTCAAGCAAACATAGGAGGGATATATTACCTTTGTCGTAAGCAATTCGCAAATCGTCAAGAAGTCCTTAACCAAAAATTTTCCGGAAGAGCAAAATTTCAACAACAAAATTGGGTTTATTCATAAAACTATATTAAGGAAAAGTCCTTAAGATTATTTCATGTACGTAATTTAATTTTATATTTATGCCCTCTGAATTGATTGGAATGGAATTCTAAGCAGCTGATTGTATAGTATTAAAAGTTCATAAGCCTGTCCGGCTTATCGATGACACAATCGTGTGTTGCATTAGTAAGTGCTGGTGCAGTTTCGTATTGGAAGGAATTCCAATAAGCTGCGTGTATGAACTTAGAAGTTTTTACGGATAGGCTCCTCCGGAACACGATCATACATATGTTATACATATGTATTAGTAAATGCTGTTGCAGCTTTCTGAATGGAAGGAATTTCAGTAAGCTAATCTTTGTAATTTGCAGAGCTGGGTAGTAATCATTACTTTAGGAATTAAATTACTCCCAATTCCCCATTACATGTAATTGGGAAAAGTAATCAATTCCTTTCATCAAAAGAAAAGGAAATGATTACATTTCAATTCCTAAAAAAAAAAATACCAAAAGCATTTCATCGTTTTGAGGCTCAAGTACAAGGTATTTTTTTTTTGGCATTGAAAAAAAAAATACTTTGTGAAAATGTAATTGCCGCACCATTACTTTTAAAAGGAATTGCAAATGTAATTGAAATTTTTCCAATTACATTACAAGGAATGGAAAATGTACTTAAGAATTTCCCATTCCTCAAAGGAATTGCAAAAGTAATTGAAAAACTAATGAAGGTCCATATGCGTATACAATTCATTTGCGATTAAAAGGGTGGTTGTGTGTAGCCATGCTACATATTATTTTTCTTATTTAGGAAATAAAATCATACACTATTATGCCAGTAACCAAAAAGGCGCGCTGGCCTTATCTCCTTTGTGATCAGGGAGGGAAGCTGAGTTTTTCACAATCTATTTCCAGCGCAGTGGGAACTTTTGTATTTCTAGTTTACCTCCAGTAAGTGCAGGAGCGGATTTACATAGGGGCAACATGGGCAGCTGCCCAGGGCGCCGTTTCAATAGGGGCGCCAAAACTAAGCCAAAGAAAAAAAAATTTTTTATTTACCAAAAAAAGTTTTTTTTTTCAATATTACAACAAGAATGAAAGATTTTTTAAATTTTTTACAGAGAAAAAATTAATCAAAGTACATTTCAGAACATTGGTACAGTTCTTATCCTTCGCCCCAGTGGGACTTACATATATACTCGTATCGCTCATTTGCTGCATTTGCACCTTTCAAAATACACAACTTTTCAGAAAGGGCATTTTTGAGATTCAACCACCATATGGTGCGCAAGTAAATGCAACATTTGGTTTGTATCTGAAGCGCTTAGTTTTCAACAAATCATAAAGAATTTTTTACTCCAATGAAGTATGATATAACTAACTATTCTGCAGCATTAACTCAAAAATCACGTTTTCTGATTTATGCCGGTCCTGCAGCAAATGAGCGATATGTAAACACCAAGGTTTAGCAGCTTATGTGCAGTAAATGACGTGAAAGATTCAAATTTAATTGAAATTTCAAATTTAAAAATCAAGTAGGCATTGAAGTATTTTTTCGGAGAAATGCGCGAGCTCACTTTTTCAAAGGAAACTAAGATCTGAATATTTTCTGTTTCTGGTTAATTTGAATAGTTCGCTCCTCTATACAATGAGCTGCCTATATTTTATGTAATCTTAAAAGTCGTTCCGAGTTAAAAAAATGAAAAAAGTGTCAGTGAATTAATGTTTTTGTGAAAAATAGAAGAATGAGTGCAAATATGAAAAAGTTAAGCGGCGCTGCAACAAAAAACGTGCAGCCGAGAAAGTGCAGAAAGAAAAAGATGTACTGTCGAAAATCCCTAAACATGATTGTTTTTTTTTTCAAACTCCTCGAAAAGAAAATGACTCCGTTGTTGATAATAACCAAAAAGGTAAAAATGCATAAGTCAATTGATCGACAGCTAGGTTAGCCCTAGGTAAATTCTGGGCCAGAAAGCTAGATTTCGCTACCTGGGAGGCACCCTACTGTCAAAAATTGTGAGTTTAGTTTCAGGACGAAACATTTTTACTATAAAATTGTTTTTCAGATTCGTATGATGAACTGCAATTTAATGATATTGCGAAATCTGTGCCACCTAATAATGAGGGTTTAAGATCAGATCATTTTGAAGGTTAGAAAATGCAAAAAATGTGGTACCTATATAAGAATCGAATCAAATTTTTTCAATCCGTAAAATATATCAGTAATGAAATGTCACCACACGAAGGCAAGTATGGTTTTTTTGGAAATATTGGGGCGCGGCTTGATTTGTTTGCCCTGGGCGCTTCTAGAGGTAAATCCGCCCCTGAGTAAGTGTTCAGGACAACTTTCTATGAGGCCATATCTATTTGGCCTTTTCTGAGTTAATCAATTACTCACCGCCTAATGACCAGAATGTGGGCATGTTTTATTATTTACTTTGGCTCATCTCATCCCAATTTATCTTCAAAGGCATTCTCTACCACTGATTTCTATTGCAAGGATTTCGGCTGAACCCAAAATGATCCCAATAGTGAGCATGACTCGCAAATTCCATTTACATAAATTGCAATACGTTTTTATACACCAATTAACATTTAGCATTTCAATTACTTTTTCAATTCCTTTAAGGAATGGAATGGGAAATTCTAAAGTACATTTTCCATTCCTTGTAATGTAATTGGAAAAATTTCAATTACATTTTCAATTCCTTTCAAAAGTAATAGCGCGGCAATTACAATTACACAAAGTAATTTTTTTTCAATTCCAAAAAAAAATACCTTGTACTTGAGCCTCAAAACGATGAAATACTTTTGGTATTTTTTTTTAGGAATTGAAATGTAATTAATTCCTTTTCTTTTCATGAAAGGAATTGATTACATTTTTCAATTACTGAGGAATGTAATTGTAATTGTAATGGAATTGATTTTACCCAGCTCTGGTAATTTGGAGGTTTTGCGGCCTAATAGGATAGGCTCCTCGAAGTTTTAATTTTAGTGGCGCTAGCCTTGGTCACAATTTAACTGGATATCCTTTCTCTTTAACCGCCTGGGGTACCTCTGTTCTAACATACTTTTAGCCAGTATGTTTACCCGATTGCCTAGTCTTGTGGCGTAGTTAGTTTGTATTTTTCTTACTTCTCAACAACTGTGTTGATCTTTAGATTCCTGTGTATATCGGAATTTTTCACATACCAATAAGAGAGCATATCGTCCGAATTAGAAATAAGTTCAGACGAATTTTCCCGAGGGCTTTCGTTCTGCTCATTCTCATATACTGTCGTGTTTTTTAATCTTTGATAGAACGCTACTACCCGGCGAAAATGTGTCCTTCGCTGGTTCTGTTTAAGCTAAGAAGATAGTAAACGACACTGCAGAGAGGGGAGTTAAGTTAATTCAAGATTTTCACAACACTCTTACAAAACACGAGGAGCAAAAACAATTCCTGATGCAGGTGGTAGCTGATTGCCGGCGGCTTTACCTTAATAATAATATAATACACTGGCGGCGCTTTTATAACTCTGACGATTTTTATGGCCGAGCTTCTCTCCCAATTCGAGGTGTGCTCCTTAACTATTGTTTTTCCTACGAATTGGGTGAACCTACAGTTTTACGCCGGCTCCCAACGGCGAATGCATTTCTTGTGAGAAGCTTTTTCATGGCCGAAATACATTCGGAGGGTATGCCGCCCACTGCCGAGAGGTGACCGCTATTTCTAAAAATCCAATAATTGGGTTTAAATTAATTAGAACAATTTTTTGGTATTTTGTGCGGACTGGGGTTAGAACCCGAGACCTCTGGCATACCAGGCGAGCACTCTACCCACTATACCACGGCGGCGGCTTTACCTTGACATTTCCAAATTCACTCATTCCAAACCCTTATCTAATGACTGATATTGAAAATAAAACTTTTTAAACTTCGCTTTTAAACTTTCTGGCAACCTTCGCGAACAAGTGTAAAAAATTTGCGCGGAAATAAGGTTTATCTATAAACCTAATTTGAGTTAATATCTAGTGTCAAAAAATTCCAAATACATCGCCTTAGGCGTTCTTTAAGTGCTTTCCACCTGGGGAGTGAAAAGTAGACCAAAATATTTAAGTGTTCTCAACATTTAATTGAAAAATAAAAGTGACATTCCTCATAGCGGGAGAGCTACAAAAGTAAAAACAAAACAATACAAATACAAATACAAATAGCAACACAAATAGCAACTCAAATAGTTAATATAATATAATACAATGACGCTTTTATAACTCTGACGAGTTTTATGGCCGAGCTTCTCTCCCAATTCGAGGTGTGCTCCTTTTTGTTTTTCCTACTAATTGGGTGGACCTACAGTTTATTGCCGGCTCCGAACGGCGAACGCATTTTTTGTGAGAAGCTTTTTCATGGCAGAAATATTTTCGGAGGGTATGCCGCCCACTGCCGAGAGGTGACCGCCGCTCTTAAAAACCCCAATAATTGGATTTTTACTAATTATAAAAATTGTTTTTGGTGTTTGGCTCGGACCGTGGTTTGAACCCGAGACCTCTGGCATAGCAGGCAAGCACTCTACCCACTGCACCACAGCGGCCACCCAAAGAACGTAAATCGTAAGCAAGTGGTAGAACGTGCTAATTTACCTCCTGAAAGTAAACAACAAGTAAACAAATATGGACAATACCTAGAGCTGCCAGATCTCCAAATTAAAAATTACTCATTTTTATTAAATAAATACAAAAGTAAATCCTGATCAATGCCAAAAAAGAAAAAGTAAGTAAAAAAAAATAAAAAATGCTTATTAAGCGCACTCCTCCTAAGGGCGGAGGCTCCCAACAAAACCAACTACAACTACAATTTCAAGCCCAAATCCCAATGCAACAACAAACTCCGAAATCCCTAGAAGCAACCCAAACACTAACCCCATCCCACCTGCCTAGCGCTAACGTACCTAGCGTTCAGCAGCAAATTTAAGAACTCGAAAGGCAACTTAAAATGCTGTATACCCAATAGCAACAAACCCAGAAACCCCAAACGGCTGGAAACTCAACATCTGCCACCCCAAACGACGAATGGAAGTTCGTTAACAATTCCAAACGTCAACGAGAAAGCCCAGGTAGGGGCACTGACTCAAAAAAACAGGCTATGCTTGACAAATATTGGCTTGGAACTCGCCAAACAAACGAAAACGTAAACAGATTTGCTGCTCTGGAAATTGAGGAAACAACCCAACCTATTGAAAAAGTACTCCACCAACCGCCAATATTCATAGATAAAGAGCTTAATATTCCCCCTCTAATGAGTTTACTCCAAAAAGTTGCCCCAAAGTTGTATGATCTAAAGCTCACAGGTAAGGAGCAAGTAAAAGTTCAGGTATCATCCCTGGATGCCTACAAAAGCATCGTATCCCAATTAGAACAGAAGGGTACAGAGTTCTATACTTACAAAAGAAAACAAGAACGTAACTTCAAAGTAGTTCTTAGAAACATGCACTACTCAATAGACCGGCAAGAAATTGTCGATTCTTTAAAAGATCTCGGTCACTCAGTCACAAACATATGGAATATAAAACACAGAGTCACGAAAAAGCCTCTACCAATGTTTATCATTGAGCTCAAACCCGACTCCAACAATAAGGAGATATATCAAATCAAAAACCTCCTGCACTCACACCTCCTCCCCAAGACAATGTCAAATGCGCTCTATGTGAGGGTGACCATCCAGCAAATTATAAAGGCTGTATGGTATACAAAAACCTGCAAAGCGCCAAATACCCAACTCTGAGGAAAAAAGCTTCACAGCCTCAGGAGAAACCACAACAGCCAAGTCGAACCCCAATTCAGATTGAAACACCAATTCAAATTGACCCATACTCAGTCACATATGCTGAAGCAGCAAAGAGAGGCGTTAAACCCCACTCGAACCCTAATAATGCTATTCCAAATAGTAATGAAACCCACACACCAACGCAAAACACTAACGAAATGCGAGAAATTATAGACTTACTCAAACAAGTCGTGCAACAAATGGCAGCAATGATGAGCCTCCACGTCACCTTCACGACTAAAAACTGTACATCTTCAACCCGTTAAATATTATTATTTGGAATGCTAATGGCCTATCCAAACACTTAGTAATAATAATACAATGGCGCTATTATAACTCTGACGAGTTTTATGGCCGAGCTTCTCTCCCAATTCTAGGTGCGCTCCTTTTTGTTTTTCCTACTAATTGGGTGGACCTACAGTTTTATGCCGGCTCCGAACGGCGAATGCATTTTTTGTGAGAAGCTTTTTTCATCCAAACACTTACTTGAGGTTAAAACTTTACTTCCGACCTGGGTTTACCACGTTATCCCCAAAATCAAAATCCCCAAATCAAAATCCCCAAAATCAAAATCCCCAAAATCAAAACCCTTAAAATCAAAATCCCCAAACACAAAATCCCCGCGGCGATTTCTAACCTAATTTTAATTTATTTCACACAGAATATGAGAATTCTACATTGGACATTATTTCTCAAACTGAAACTCATAAGAAATTGTATACGTGATGATTTCACAAATGTTTATTAATAAATTCATCTCAATAACTTATGATTACATATTTGCATACATCTTACTAATATTATAAATGTGAATGTAGCGATGTTTGGATGTTTGGATGTCCAGACGTTTGCTTTTGTTCCTCAAAAACGTGAGAATGGCAAGACGGATTTTGTTGAAATTTGGCAGGCATACAGGTTATAGTCTGGAAGGAAGTATAGGCTATTTTTTGTTTTTAATTTTGGGGGTTCCGACCCTGCTAAGGACCGTTACTTTTCGTTATATTTTTATTCCATATAACTATGAGTATACTGGAACTATACTTATGATATTTCGCATATAGGTATAGATAGATCGTACAATATAGGTATCAAACGAAAGGGGAAGGTCCCAGGTTACATTTGGACTTCGATATATTTCGATAAATTGATCGATAACTGAGTTATCGGTGAAAATGTTATTGCCCAAAAGCATTAAAATTATACTACAATATGGGTATCAAAGGAAAGGGGAAGGTCCCAGGTTTCATTTGGACTTCGATATGTTTCGATAAATTAATCGATAACTGAGTTATCGGTGAAAATGTGATTGCCCAAAAGCCTTAAACTTGCCCCACAATGTGGCTATCAAACGAAAGGGGATGGCCCCAGGTTTCAATTGAACTTCGATATATTTCGATAAATTGATCGATAACTGAGTTATCGGTGAAAATGTTATTGCCCAAAAGCATTAAAATTACACTACAATATGGGTATCAAGCGAAAGGAGAAGGTCCCAGGTTTCATTTGGACTTCGATATGTTTCGATAAATTAATCGATAACTGAGTTATCGGTGAAAATGTGATTGCCCAAAAACCTTAAACTTGCCCTACAATATGGGTATCAGACGAAAGGGGAAGGCTCCAGGTTTCATTTAGGACTTCGATATAATTCGATAAACTGATCGATAACTGAGTTATCGGTGAAAATGTGATTGCCCCAAAACCTTAAACTTGCCCTACAATATGGGTATCAAACGAAAGGGGATGGCTCCAGGTTTCATTTGGACTTCGGCATATTTCGATAAATTTATCGATAACTGAGTTATCGGGGATTGCCCAAAAACCTTAACATTACCCTATAAAATGGGTATCAAACGAAAGGGGATAGCCCAAGGTTTTTTATTTGGATTTCTATATATTTCGATAAATTTATCGATAACTGAGTTATCGGTCAAAATGCGTTTCCCGAAAAACCTTAATATTACCCTACAATATGGGTATCAAATGAAAGGGGATGGTCCCAGGTTTCATTTGGACTTCGATATGCTTCGATAATTTATCGATGATTGAGTTATCGGTGAAAATGTGATTGCCCAAAAACCTTAAAATTAACGAACAAGGGGAAGTTTTTTAGTCTATGGACACACGGTTGGTGCGACGGCATCAATTACGGTGCATTGCCCACCCGCAAAAACAAAAAATAAAAAAAAAACAGGTAAGAATTTAAATATTTCCCTTACGTTTGTTCTTACAGCCTCTTCTATAACCATCTTTGGGCCTTTTCACATTACTCTGCACGACTTTTGTCTTCAATGAATCCATTAAGATGAATTTTCGTTAATACATATTCAAACCCATGAGTTTACATTTTTTTCTCTTTATGCTGGACTTCGACAAACTGAATGTTGAAAGGGGACTTCGTAGGTGCGGACAAGACCGCGGGTAAAGACTAGTACATACATAACATAAATAAATACAAACTTCGTTGTTTATCAAATAAGCAATGGGAATAGACATTTTTTTCGACATTTTGAAAATTTGAAAATTTCGACATTGGTTTTTCAACATTGTTTTTTTCGACATTTCGAGGGTATCCCATTTACATATGTACATACATAACATAAATAAAAAAAGACCGAAAAAAAATGTCGAAACCGAAAATGTCGAAAAAAAATGTGGAACCATAAAATGTCGAAGCAAAAAATACCGAATTTTAATCATGTAAAAATTTGGAAAAATTTCTAATATAGCATTAAAAAATAGCCCAACTTATGGAAACTCGAATTTTACACATCAATAATAAAAAATAAAAAAATATCCCTCAGCCGACAGAATTCTCTTCCCTGAGTAATATCTATGGCCCGGTCCACAGTGCTTTTGCGCAGAATATTTTTCTGCGTTGGCGGCCTTCGGCCGCGCTTATCAAAAATAACCCTGGGCTACGCCATCCGTCCGGACGCGTGCCCTAATCGTGGCTACCGCCACGGTGATGTCCTTCTGCGTAGTACACCCTTCAGCGGCGGCGATAAAAATGTAAGTACACAAATTTCGGCCTTTTTCGGTACTTTTCCTCATTTCGACATTTTTTAATTCGGTCAAAAATGTATTCGGTATAATAAGTACTCGGTTGGTCCATAGCGAGCACTCCATGGATTAGCGAATGGAGTACTACGAATTTTTGCAGGGATATATATGTATTTTATATGTATGTATACATCTAATACAATTCTTGTATATCTTACTAATATTATAAATGTGAATGTAGCGATGTTTGGATGTTTGGATGTCCAGACGTTTGCTTTTGTTCCTCAAAAACGTGAGAATGGCAAGACGGATTTTGTTGAAATTTGGCAGGCATACAGGTTATAGTCTGGAAGGAAGTATAGGCTATTTTTTGTTTTTAATTTTGGGGGTTCCGACCCTGCTAAGGACCGTTACTTTTCGTTATATTTTTATTCCATATAACTATGAGTATACTGGAACTATACTTATGATATTTCGCATATAGGTATAGATAGATCGTACAATATAGGTATCAAACGAAAGGGGAAGGTCCCAGGTTACATTTGGACTTCGATATATTTCGATAAATTGATCGATAACTGAGTTATCGGTGAAAATGTTATTGCCCAAAAGCATTAAAATTATACTACAATATGGGTATCAAAGGAAAGGGGAAGGTCCCAGGTTTCATTTGGACTTCGATATGTTTCGATAAATTAATCGATAACTGAGTTATCGGTGAAAATGTGATTGCCCAAAAGCCTTAAACTTGCCCCACAATGTGGCTATCAAACGAAAGGGGATGGCCCCAGGTTTCAATTGAACTTCGATATATTTCGATAAATTGATCGATAACTGAGTTATCGGTGAAAATGTTATTGCCCAAAAGCATTAAAATTACACTACAATATGGGTATCAAGCGAAAGGGGAAGGTCCCAGGTTTCATTTGGACTTCGATATGTTTCGATAAATTAATCGATAACTGAGTTATCGGTGAAAATGTGATTGCCCAAAAACCTTAAACTTGCCCTACAATATGGGTATCAGACGAAAGGGGAAGGCTCCAGGTTTCATTTAGGACTTCGATATATTTCGATAAACTGATCGATAACTGAGTTATCGGTGAAAATGTGATTGCCCCAAAACCTTAAACTTGCCCTACAATATGGGTATCAAACGAAAGGGGATGGCTCCAGGTTTCATTTGGACTTCGGCATATTTCGATAAATTTATCGATAACTGAGTTATCGGGGATTGCCCAAAAACCTTAACATTACCCTATAAAATGGGTATCAAACGAAAGGGGATAGCCCAAGGTTTTTTATTTGGATTTCTATATATTTCGATAAATTTATCGATAACTGAGTTATCGGTCAAAATGCGTTTCCCGAAAAACCTTAATATTACCCTACAATATGGGTATCAAACGAAAGGGGATGGTCCCAGGTTTCATTTGGACTTCGATATGCTTCGATAATTTATCGATGATTGAGTTATCGGTGAAAATGTGATTGCCCAAAAACCTTAAAATTAACGAACAAGGGGAAGTTTTTTAGTCTATGGACACACGGTTGGTGCGACGGCATCAATTACGGTGCATTGCCCACCCGCAAAAACAAAAAATAAAAAAAAAACAGGTAAGAATTTAAATATTTCCCTTACGTTTGTTCTTACAGCCTCTTCTATAACCATCTTTGGGCCTTTTCACATTACTCTGCACGACTTTTGTCTTCAATGAATCCATTAAGATGAATTTTTGTTAATACATATTCAAACCCATGAGTTTACATTTTTTTCTCTTTATGCTGGACTTCGACAAACTGAATGTTGAAAGGGGACTTCGTAGGTGCGGACAAGACCGCGGGTAAAGACTAGTATATCTTACTAATATTATAAATGTGAATGTAGCGATGTTTGGATGTTTGGATGTCCAGACGTTTGCTTTTGTTCCTCAAAAACGTGAGAATGGCAAGACGGATTTTGTTGAAATTTGGCAGGCATACAGGTTATAGTCTGGAAGGAAGTATAGGCTATTTTTTGTTTTTAATTTTGGGGGTTCCGACCCTGCTAAGGACCGTTACTTTTCGTTATATTTTTATTCCATATAACTATGAGTATACTGGAACTATACTTATGATATTTCGCATATAGGTATAGATAGATCGTACAATATAGGTATCAAACGAAAGGGGAAGGTCCCAGGTTACATTTGGACTTCGATATATTTCGATAAATTGATCGATAACTGAGTTATCGGTGAAAATGTTATTGCCCAAAAGCATTAAAATTACACTACAATATGGGTATCAAGCGAAAGGGGAAGGTCCCAGGTTTCATTTGGACTTCGATATGTTTCGATAAATTAATCGATAACTGAGTTATCGGTGAAAATGTGATTGCCCAAAAACCTTAAACTTGCCCTACAATATGGGTATCAGACGAAAGGGGAAGGCTCCAGGTTTCATTTAGGACTTCGATATATTTCGATAAACTGATCGATAACTGAGTTATCGGTGAAAATGTGATTGCCCCAAAACCTTAAACTTGCCCTACAATATGGGTATCAAACGAAAGGGGATGGCTCCAGGTTTCATTTGGACTTCGGCATATTTCGATAAATTTATCGATAACTGAGTTATCGGGGATTGCCCAAGGTTTTTTATTTGGATTTCTATATATTTCGATAAATTTATCGATAACTGAGTTATCGGTCAAAATGCGTTTCCCGAAAAACCTTAATATTACCCTACAATTGGGGTATTAATTTTGAGACTTTTACCGAAATTGATGTTGCTAAGGGTATATTTGCCATCAAATCAAATGCTGTAGGCGTGGACGGTATAAGCTTACGATTTTTAAGGTTAATTATCCCCTACATCTTACCAATCCTGACACATATATTTAATTATGCCATAACGTCTTCCTCTTTTCCGACTCTGTGGAAGGTAGCTAATGTTATCCCTGTTCCCAAAAACAATTCCAGTGACTGTGTTGAAAACTATAGACCTATAAGTATTTTACCTGCTCTGGCTAAAGTTTTTGAAAAACTACTATCATATCAAATAGTTGCACATTTGGATAACCATAGCCTTCTGAGTGAATTTCAGTCTGGTTTTCGTAGCAATCACAGTTGCTCCACTGCCATTATGAAGGTTGTCGAAGACATTCGTCCTGCTTATGACAGCAAGTTTCTTTCTATTTTAGTACTCTTGGACTTCTCCAAAGCTTTCGACAGTGTAAAACATGATATTCTTCTGCTAAAACTGAGGCACTATTTTGGGTTTGGTCCTACGGCAATTAAACTTATGGATGAATACCTATCAAATCGATGGCAACAAGTGCAATGTAGTAATGTGACATCTGGTCGCAGAAAAATTAATTCAGGTGTACCGCAAGGTTCAATCCTAGGCCCCATACTTTTTAGTTTGTTCATTAACGACATCGTCTACTGTTGCAAAAGTGCCTCAATTCACCTGTACGCTGATGATACGCATATATACTTCTCGAGACCGCTTGGGCTTGGTGAAGATCTTGTGGCTCGATTAAATGAAGATTTGAAGAGAATTGATGCGTGGGCAAAAGCAAATAGCCTCTGCTTAAATGCAGCCAAAACGCAGGTTCTACCCATTTCAAGTAGTGCCTTCGACCTTAGTAGCTTGTCGCCACTTTTATTAGGGCGAACAGAACTGGTATTCCAGTCTACTGTCACTAACCTGGGTTATAAAATGAATTCTCGTTTAACCTGTACGGATCATATCAACCATTGTGTCTCAAAAATTTATTTTATTTTACGAAATCTTTGGTATACTTGTTATTGCCTGCCAAGTGATACGAAACTTAAGTTAGTAAAGTCACTTATTGTTCCCCATATCTCGTATTTCGAAACGGTTTACGGGAATCTTGACTGTGAATCGATGAATAAAATTAAAGGTGCCCTAAATAATACAGCAAGGTTTGTCTATTGTAAGAAAAAATTTGACCATATATCAGTATTTTCAAATTATATTCTTGGATTCAATTTAGAAAATTATCTTAAATTTCGTAACGCTTTATTTATGTTCAAGTTAATCAAAAACCGCAAGCCATATTATCTCTTCCGTGAAATTAAATTTGTACAATCGTCTCGAACCCATAACCTAATTGTGCCAAAATTCAAATCGCTAAATGCCTCAAGATTATTCTTTGTCAGTGTTATAAAAATATGGAATTCACTACCTATATCAATTAAATCATCAAAGTCTATTCAATGCTTCAAAACCGCAGTTGCAAATTATCTTCAAACACAGTGAACCCTTTCTTTTCTCTTTACTCTATATATTCTCTGGCGTGAATGCTGTTCTCTAAATCCTTCTTATTTCATATGGAACTAATAAGTTTTAGAAAAGCTTTATATATTTATATTTATAATTATTTATACACTATTATTTTCTTGTTTAATTATTATTATTATTATGTAAGTGATACTTAGTTAGGGTCAAATTTGTAACAAAATCTTGTAATTTGTACGCTTAAAAACTTAATGTTTTACTGTACACATTTGTTTATATTAATAAATTGAAATTGAAATTGAAATTAAATATGGGTATCAAACGAAAGGGGATGGTCCCAGGTTTCATTTGGACTTCGATATGCTTCGATAATTTATCGATGATTGAGTTATCGGTGAAAATGTGATTGCCCAAAAACCTTAAAATTAACGAACAAGGGGAAGTTTTTTAGTCTATGGACACACGGTTGGTGCGACGGCATCAATTACGGTGCATTGCCCACCCGCAAAAACAAAAAATAAAAAAAAAACAGGTAAGAATTTAAATATTTCCCTTACGTTTGTTCTTACAGCCTCTTCTATAACCATCTTTGGGCCTTTTCACATTACTCTGCACGACTTTTGTCTTCAATGAATCCATTAAGATGAATTTTTGTTAATACATATTCAAACCCATGAGTTTACATTTTTTTCTCTTTATGCTGGACTTCGACAAACTGAATGTTGAAAGGGGACTTCGTAGGTGCGGACAAGACCGCGGGTAAAGACTAGTATATATATAATCAGGATCTCGAAAACGGCTCCAACGATTTTCATGAAATTTGGAATGCAGGGAGCTTCGGGGGTAAAATCTCGAAAAATTTAATTTTTTTACTCACTTTTATCCCGGGTCTGGAGATATGGGTCAAAACGTGGACCCATAACACCCCCCTACGGGGGTCAACCCCCCTTTTACCCCCCTTACATTTCATATATAAAATGTATATCAAATTAAAGGGAATCAAAATACCTATCGAATGGTATAAAAATATTCGAAATCGGTTCAGTAGTTTTTAAGTAATTGCAATTTAAAAAATGTATAATATAAACTTTGACCTTTAATAACTTTTGCTGTTGTTGTTTCCAAAAAAAAAAAAAAATTCACTTTAATACTCAGCTTAGCCATCTTTATCAATCCTCATACTTAGTTTTTTGATTTTGTAATTTTCAAAATTTCATATTTGTACCAGATCGTGCTTATTGCTTTCAACTTTGCGGGGCTGGGGGCAGTTCAAAACGTCATCCTATCGCGATAAAATTTTGTGGGGTTCATTAACTCGTATAAAGGCAACTTTTCATTGCTGGTACGTTCAAAAAAAGAACAAACAAAAAATCTCCATATGATTTCACTCCACCTTAACCTACACGTAATACACTAGAAGAAAATGTCGTTTCAATGGAACCGATCGATCTGTTCAATTTGATGGTAACTGAAGAGGTGTATGAACTTATTGTTACACAAACAAATTTGAATGCACATTTTTTTTTACAAAATAAACCAGTTCTTCGAAATTCGCGTGCAAAGACATGAGAGATGAAAAAATTTCTTGGCCTGGTTTTATACATGGAAATAGTGAAATACCCATCTATATCTCTGTACTGGAGCACTAACAACTTTTATAAGAACAATTTTGTGCCTAAAATTATGACAAGAAATAGATTTCAATTGCTTTTGAAATTTGTACATTTTGCAGAAGGTTCAAGAGTTGCAAGAAACAGGCTAGACAAAGTTAGCAACTTACTGGAAATACTTGAAAAAAATTTTACAGAGGCTCAAACTCCAGGAGAAATATTAGCAGTATACGAGTCAATGATTCCATGGCGTGGACGGCTTCAATTTCGGCAATACAATAGGGGAAAGGCTCACAAATATGGAGTCAAGGTATACAAATTGTATGATCCCTATGGTTATACATACACTAGCTTCCTATATACCGGGAGAAATAATCTCAGCAACCAAAGAGGACGAACGACCTCAAGAACATCGCACAGTACTCAAGTAGTTTTAGATCTGGCTGAAAAATATCTAGACAAAGGAAGAACAATTGCAACTGACAACTTTTATATATCCGTTTCTCTAGCCAAAATGTTACTCGATCGTCGTACTCATCTTATTGGAACACTTCGAAAAAATAGGCAAGGCAATCTCAAAGACGTGACAGAGCACAAGCTAAAAAAGACTGAGATCATTGGCGTTGTAGTGGCGAAATGGAAAGACAAGCGTGACGTCTTGATGCTGACCACAAAACATGTTTTGGAAGAAGTTTCAACCGGAAAAAAAATCGAAATGCCGAGTATATAATAAAGCCAAAAATGATTGTCGAATATAATAATGCTAAACAAGGTATCGACATATCGGACCAAATGATCTGCTATTTTACTCCACTGCGTAAGACAATCCGATGGTACCACAAAATAGCATTTGAATATCTACTTTCGACTTCCATGGTAACCGCTTTGGATTATGTACAAGACATACAAGAACGTACCGATTTTGAGCTTCAGACAGTCAGTTTGTGAAAGCCTCTGTGGGGAAATGTATGAAAGACCATCTAAGAAAACTCATTTGCTGAAGGGATTTGAAGATCGAGACCAGAAAAATCGTAAAATAAGAAAACGATGATCGAATTGCTATGAAGAAGGTCGAGGCGAAGCTATAAAAAAATCAAAAAAGGTTTCGACGTACTGTAACCTGTGCGAGGGAAATCCGGCCTTTTGCCTATCATGTTTTAACAAAAAACATTAAAATTCTTATTTTCCAATTACTACGTATATATTTTTATTTTGTATCTTTTTCTTATTTGAACTGAAGTGAATTTATTTTAATTTAAAAGTGGAATATATTTTGAGTAACATATGCCTTTAATTTTTAAAATAGGTCAAAAAAGGTAAGCTATAACTCAAAAAATTTGTATGGGAAACCGACACAAAATTTTTTTCTAGAAGAAATACAACCTTTATCTATGTGCCAGACTACAAAATAAATACTTTCAGTAACAAGCCGCTTAAAAAACCTTAATACAATACCATAATACGTGTGACCCACCGGTGATGCACATGGCCTCTCATGAATAAATTGTGTGACCCACCGGTGGGTCACATGGCAGCGAACGTGTTAAGGAAGCACGCCCCGAGAAAAATCAGTTTTTCAGGGGGATAAGTGCCATATTCACCCGTCTTTAGAGCACATCGCCAACGATGGTAATTCAAGGCATTTGACTACTTCAATGCATAAGTCGGCTTTAGCGATGGATTGTGTATCCTTGGCTAGCTAGCATTACATTCCTAAAAATATTAGCTCTCTGAATTTTTGAGTTGGAAATTAAAAAAAAACGTATTTTTTCCATACCTGGAAAGATGGCGAAAAATATATTTATTTAATGTTTAGTACTACAATATGCGTGTAATATAATTTCTTTTTTCACTTCCACCTGATTCAGCATAATTCGAAGCTTGAATAATCTCGAAATCTTCCGGTCCAGGTAATGGTTCATTAAAAAAATCACCATGTTTTAAACAAAAGTTATGTAAAATGCAGCACGAAATTATTATCAGTGGTATTAAGTCTGGTCGCCTGGTGTAAAGTTTTTGAAGTCGGCGAAATCTCACTTTAAGCAACTCAAAAGACCTCGCAATTACGACTCTTACAGAAGCGTGTATGTTGTATCGTTTTTGGTGCGCACTTAAGTCTCCACAATCTCTGAACGGTATTAGCAAATAAGACTTCAGCCCATAAGCCTGGTCACCCAGCAAATGCTGGCCCTGAGGTATGTAAATACTTCCTGAAATATAAGTTTCATACATTTATATGCGATAAATATGTGACTTTATATATGAATGACGGAAAAATTTGTATATAATGAACCACAATCCGATAAAAATTACTTTCTCCGGAGGGTAGGGGTGGTCTCACAGATCATAAAAAACAAAATCCCACTCGCCGGACGCTTATAGTTCAGGAGATATTCCTTGTTAAAGTAATGTATGTGCAGAACATCTTTTTGCGTTGCCGGCCTTTGGCCGCGCTTCAAAAAATAACCCTTAGCCGACAGAATTCTCTTTTTGGAGAACTTTATTATTATAACTTAATAATGTTGAAAGTGTTAAAATTAGATGAATTATCATCTACAGAATATTTCCTGAAAATTTCACTGCGAAATTCCCAGCAGTTTGTAAATAAATGAAATTGGTTCATTATATACAAGCTGAGCCTGAATGACTTTACCATCAATAATTTTCTTTTAAACTTTTCACCTGCGGAAAAGGCACGAATCGTGTATGGATCCAGCTTCTCCCGCATAGCAGTCGATGAATTCCGTTTTTTCATTGCAAATGCCCTGGAGTAGCACAGAATGGTATTTTTTTCGGCTAATGTATGAGTTAGGGTAAATCTTAGGCTTTGCTATTGGAATGTGACTGCCATCTATACATCCGATAACACCTGACGAAGAATAATGATAATAATAAAATTTAAGACTATTCACATCTGCGATCAAATCGATTTGGTCGGGTTGGGCTGTAGTATTTACACTGGCCCAACTATTTGGTCGAATCGGTGGTGGCTATTATTATTCACTCATTTGACGATGTAAGCCACTCGCATATAACGGTGTAAGCCGATCTGCATAACATTGGCTCAACATGTGAGCGAAAGAGCTTGTAAATAGAGCGTAAGTGTTTCTGCACTGCACGTCACCGAAGAGAGATATGCGCTCATTTACTCATAACTTGAAAGGCAGTTGAGTTGAATGACAAATGATTCGAAATGCAATAGATTCGGAAGGCTTGGAGCATGCAACTGAGCTATGTCTGTATGCACATACGTAACGAATGCAATTAAAAAAAAAATTATAATAGTACACATACATATGTACATACATACATATATACCAATGTATAAAAAAATACATAAAGCGCGTTACTAAAAAAATGCGAAATAAGAAATAGTAAAATTGTAGCATTGTATACTACCGTATACCTAAATGCATATATAATTAGTATATCAGCCAAATACTATTAGATAGATAGATTTCGTTGAGGATTGTACTGCGACCACTAGATCTATTGTGCCCTCTTCTTGATTACATTACTTCATCTAACCTGAGCTCCTCCAGAAATCGAAGGATATCGCTCGGCTTTAGAGACTGAATGTGTCTCTGACCTGGCCTAGGCGTGCCCAGGAATTTTTCACGCTTCCTTGTCAAATACTATTACTACAGCTATATTAGTAAATATTAATTTTATTAAAATATATATGTACATACATCAGGGATGGGCACACAAACACATTCAAACAATCTCCGAAAATAAGTGTGTGTTGGTGCGCCTACTGTAGGCCAAAGTGGAAAACGACTAACAATAATCAGTCTGCATGCAGATGTTGAGCGAGCAGGGTCATGCTGCGCACGCTTTGCGAAATTATGAAATAACGTACGTATACAAATACATACGTATGTTATATACAAACTCTTCATAGTTTTGTTTGTTGTCTGGCATATGCAAATAAAGGAAAATAATTTCAAACGACAATCACCTAGCGACCACTAGCTTTCACGACAGTCGGTGGCAAATAAATTACACTGTAGGGAGGTCAAAATATCACAGCGAAACGCCGAGACACCCCAACTAAATTTTTGGCTGTAGAATACGATGGCATTTACAGAAAGTCAAAGTTAGCTCTTGTTTTCGAGATATTGAGGAAAGAAGTTTCAGAGCTCTGAAGGTAATTTTTTTTCCGTCTATAAACTTTACTCAGGCTTGGAACCCTTTACGCGCATAATAATTTTGACAGTTGCTCTTACTTAATTGGGGTATTCTAAATTCAATGCCGCCTTTAGTTTTCCCAAGTTGGCTCCGGTTTTCGAGATAACGGTATTTAAAAATTACCATCAATTTGGACTTTTTTGTTAATAACTCAGTCAGTTTATGAGATAGATTGCCAAAACTTTGCACGTGACAATATTTTAGTATTTCCTTAACTATTTCTGAAAATAATTGAAATCGGGTGACTATAACATATAGCTGCCATACAACCGATGTTTCAGATGTGGACATTTATGGGTATAACTTTGCTATTTAAACAGCTAAGGACATGCAACTTTGGAGAATTTGTACTCGTATTGGCCTTAATCTATTCCCTGAAAATTGCCAAGATCGGGTCACTATAACATATAGCTCCCATACAACTGATTGTTCAGATATATGGTTTTGCACATTTATTTCCTTATAACTCCGAAAATAGTCATTCTGCGTGAAAAGGAAATATAAATACTTTCATTCAAAATTAATAGGTGAAAATTTTTCTCATATACGATTTCCACATATCTGCATCAGTTATTGCACTTTTATGCAACCAAAGTTGAAATTTCACCATAGGCATTTTTTTCAAGCCCAATAACTCATATATCGTATTAAATGAATTAGATGATATTTACATCGTCTTACAGGGAATTAAAAGAACTATTACGCAGTTTTTAAATGAAGAAAATATATGCATGTTTAAGGATTTTATATGCATTTATAGTAAAATTTTCCTACAAAACTATTGTTTGAAAACTATTGAAGCATACTTTTAGGCATTATTTGGAATAAAATTTTATGAAAAATTAACAAAAAAAATTATTCAAATGCGTCAAAAATCCGCAAATATGCATATATTTTCTTCATTTAAAAACTGTATAATAGTTCTTTTAACTCTCTGTAAGACGATATAAAGATCATATAATTCATTTAATACGATATATGAGTTATTGGGCTTGAAAAAATGCCTATGGTGAAATTTCAACTTTGGTTGCACAAAAGTGCAATAACTGATGCAGTTACGTGGAAATCGTATATGAGAAAATTTTTCACCTATTAATTTTGAATGAAAGTGTTTATGTTGCTTTTTCACGCAGAATGACTATTTTCGGAGTTATAAGGAAATAAATGTGCAAAACCATATATCTGAACAATCAGTTGTATGGGAGCTATATGTTATAGTGACCCGATCTTGACAATTTTCAGAGAATAGATTAAGGTCAATACAGGTAGAAATTCTCCTAAGTTTCATGTCCTTAGCTGTTTGAATAGCGAAGCTATACCCCAAAATGTCCACATCTGAAAAATCGGTTGTATGGCAGCTATATGTTATAGTCACCCGATTTCAATTATTTTCAGAAATAGTTAAGGAAATACTAAAATATTGTCACGTGCAAAGTTTTGGCAATCTATCTCATAAACTGACTGAGTTATTAACAAAAAAGTCCAAATTGATGGTAATTTTTAAATACCGTTATCTCGAAAACCGGAGCCAATTTGGGAAAACTAAAGGCGGCATTGAATTTAGAATACCCCAATTAAGTAAGAGCAACTGTCAAAATTATTATGCGCGTAAAGGGTTCCAAGCCTGAGTAAAGTTTATAGATGGAAAAAAAATTACCTTCAGAGCTCTGAAACTTCTTTGCTAAATATCTCGAAAACAAGAGCTAACTTTGACTTTCTGTAAATGCCATCGTATTCTACAGCCAAAAATTAAGTTGACGTGTTTCGGCGTTTCTCTGTGATATTTCAAAAGTTAAAAATTTACCTACAGTGTTATTTTTGCTAAGCGACGATCGACTGATCCCATCGTAAGCGCTCGTTTTACGCTTTTTATGTCTTTAGTAGTGACAATCGGTGTGTATACGTGTGAATCGCAAACAGCTGGTCTGCCCGCGGGCAAGAGGCTGCGCAACGCTGCCATACATACATATTAAGTTGGAGTGAAATTTTTTTTGGAAATTCAATTTGTTCCAAAGGCAGAATGGCACCTTTCTTGCCCAGAAATAAGCCTGTAAAATTTGATTGACCTACTCGCATGTTTAGAGGTGCCCCCACCCTCACAAAGGTTCAAAACGTCATCCTATCGCCATAAAATTTTTTGGGGTTCATTAACTCGTATAAAGACAACTTTTTATTGCTGGTACGTTAAAAAAAAAATCTCCATATGTTTTCACTCCACCTTAATCTTACTAATATTATAAATGTGAATGTAGCGATGTTTGGATGTTTGGATGTCCAGACGTTTGCTTTTGTTCCTCAAAAACGTGAGAATGGCAAGACGGATTTTGTTGAAATTTGGCAGGCATACAGGTTATAGTCTGGAAGGAAGTATAGGCTATTTTTTGTTTTTAATTTTGGGGGTTCCGACCCTGCTAAGGACCGTTACTTTTCGTTATATTTTTATTCCATATAACTATGAGTATACTGGAACTATACTTATGATATTTCGCATATAGGTATAATAGATCGTACAATATAGGTATCAAACGAAAGGGGAAGGTCCCAGGATACATTTGGACTTCGATATATTTCGATAAATTGATCGATAACTGAGTTATCGGTGAAAATGTTATTGCCCAAAAGCATTAAAATTATACTACAATATGGGTATCAAAGGAAAGGGGAAGGTCCCAGGTTTCATTTGGACTTCGATATGTTTCGATAAATTAATCGATAACTGAGTTATCGGTGAAAATGTGATTGCCCAAAAGCCTTAAACTTGCCCCACAATGTGGCTATCAAACGAAAGGGGATGGCCCCAGGTTTCAATTGAACTTCGATATATTTCAATAAATTGATCGAAACTGAGTTATCGGTGAAATTGTTATTGCCCAAAAGCATTAAAATTACACTACAATATGGGTATCAAGCGAAAGGGGAAGGTCCCAGGTTTCATTTGGACTTCGATATGTTTCGATAAATTAATCGATAACTGAGTTATCGGTGAAAATGTGATTGCCCAAAAACCTTAAACTTGCCCTACAATATGGGTATCAGACGAAAGGGGAAGGCTCCAGGTTTCATTTAGGACTTCGATATATTTCGATAAACTGATCGATAACTGAGTTATCGGTGAAAATGTGATTGCCCCAAAACCTTAAACTTGCCCTACAATATGGGTATCAAACGAAAGGGGATGGCTCCAGGTTTCATTTGGACTTCGGCATATTTCGATAAATTTATCGATAACTGAGTTATCGGGGATTGCCCAAAAACCTTAACATTACCCTATAAAATGGGTATCAAACGAAAGGGGATAGCCCAAGGTTTTTTATTTGGATTTCTATATATTTCGATAAATTTATCGATAACTGAGTTATCGGTCAAAATGCGTTTCCCGAAAAACCTTAATATTACCCTACAATATGGGTATCAAACGAAAGGGGATGGTCCCAGGTTTCATTTGGACTTCGATATGCTTCGATAATTTATCGATGATTGAGTTATCGGTGAAAATGTGATTGCCCAAAAACCTTAAAATTAACGAACAAGGGGAAGTTTTTTAGTGTATGGACACACGGTTGGTGCGACGGCATCAATTACGGTGCATTGCCCACCCGCAAAAACAAAAAATAAAAAAAAAAACAGGTAAGAATTTAAATATTTCCCTTACGTTTGTTCTTACAGCCTCTTCTATAACCATCTTTGGGCCTTTTCACATTACTCTGCACGACTTTTGTCTTCAATGAATCCATTAAGATGAATTTTTGTTAATACATATTCAAACCCATGAGTTTACATTTTTTTCTCTTTATGCTGGACTTCGACAAACTGAATGTTGAAAGGGGACTTCGTAGGTGCGGACAAGACCGCGGGTAAAGACTAGTATATATATATATACAATGTACTTTTTATTGGTTGTATTCTGTACCTCATCTGAAGTCACTAAAAGCACAAAAATTTGCGAAAAATAGGAGTGGCACCGGCTCCGTTTAGAAGCAGGAATATACGACATTTCGGAACCAAAAACTCGACAAATAATTGATATATTACGACGAAACTTAGTGTATACACTTTTATGGCTTGCTCAAAATGCTCAAAATTTTAGCAAAATCGGTTGACGACCACGCCCAATTTTATATATGAAAACTATAACCGGTACTAATAGAAACATTGGGCCGTATTAATAAAAACCAAGCAAATGCTTTTACTCGGGATTTCGAAAATTTGACATTACCTACTTAATTTGTATGATTGACTTTCAAAATTTGAGTAAAAGGTCAGAAATCTTAAGCAAAAGCAAATGCTTGGCTTTTATTAATATGACCCATTGTAAGCGAAATCTTTGTCAAATATAAAGATAATTCATTGAAATTTTGTGGCATGAGTCCCACAATAGGCCGGAAACAAAAAACAGAAAAACTTTTGAAAATGGGCATGACACCGCCCTTTTTGGATTCTTGTTTTTGCATATAAAAATTTTAAATTTTGACAGGTTATTTTGAGGCACCCTGTTATTGTGGGCCTATGAATTTTCTTCCACAAAAAGTTTAAATAATTACCTTTCAGATGCAGTTTAAATATTTGAAATATCTCTATTGGTTCAAAAGTTATGATTTTTGCAACGAAAAAAAAACCAAAAGGCACCGTTTTACTTCCCTTCATTCATGTGCACTCAAACAAACTAGAATGATTCGGTCGATTCGTTTATTTTTCTAGTGCTTTTACTGTTCTCTCGCACACTACTCGCAAGGCACAGAAAATATACTGAAGCCCGCGTGCTCATGGCTAAATGGAAGTGAGCGAACTGCATTGTCACTCAACTCCTGCTAGCATATACTGTCGTGCAAGTGCTGACTGTCTCTTAAACCGAATCAAGCATAACATTAGCAATGACACCGAATCACACAGTGTTCAAAGAAAAGCGAGTGAGCTTACGCAGGACTTTAGTAGCTATTCATACAAAAGCCGCTGTGGTGCAGTGGGTAGAGTGCTCGCCTGCTATGCCAGAGGTCTCGGCAAAACACGGTTCGAGCAAAACACCAAAAAAATTTTCTAATTAGTAAAAATCCAATTATTGGATTTTTTAAGAGCAGCGGTCACCTCTCGGCAGGAGTGATGTCATTTTCACTTCGATCGAAGTATTTCACTTCACTTTTATGCCCGTCACTTCGACACTTCCTCTTTCCCAAATCACTTCGATTTTGACCAATCAGAACTAACTTGGGTCAGAATTTTTCAAATCAGCACAAACAAATTTTTTTTCTTTGATTTTTATGATTCGTGTCTTAATCGATAGGTCTCCGTGTCAAGAATTAGTTCCCGAAATATTTTTGCAAAATGAACATTTTTGCAATAGTTATTCGCCAAGAAAGTTTTACATCAACTTCTTTAAAAAAAATTACTGTTAATCGACGGTACGATTAAATTTAACGCGAACTACGCCAAATTTTAGGTAATTATGTATATTTTAAAATAGTTTTTGAAAAAAATTAAAAAAAAATTGTCTGTATCCTTTTTAAGGATAATTGTTGTTATCAATGTTCTCCGCCTAGGAAAAATTCGGAAAAAATATTGTAGATGTAATGATGCATCGTAAGCTGAATTCCGAAGAAAAAAAGATGGGGACTCTTACCGTTTAAATGCAAAATGCGATTGAACGATTCCCCTCTTCAGCTTAGTAACATTACACTACTCTAAAATTATTAATTTGAAATAATTCCAAGAGATTCAGGTATAGGGGAGTTGGTCCGGTCTTCCTGATCTCAAAAATTGTTTTCTTTATATTTTGTATGGTTAGTTTTCGAGATAACGGTAAATTTTTGCAGTTTTGGGTATCACTACATTCAAACCTATTTTTCGCTAAGGTTGCAAGTGCGATAACCGCAAGCAGTACCTTGTTAGAAACATAATTAAAATACGCTTCTAACGACATGCAACTTGCAGTGATTGAACAAACCCTTGCTCGTCAAAATCAGAATTTTGTTGGATTTTCTGATTAATTTTTTTATTCAAATATTTATCGTTTTTATAAAAAGGATTATGCACAGTATACACAGTAGATTCTCTACATTACAAAGTTTTGGCAACGGTTGTTATGAACGAGTGGTACGATCGAGTTCCAACTAAGGTCATGGTTTACTAGAAACGAGTGCTTAAAGCATTCTTTTCGATTTATGCTCCTCTAGTGAGCATTTAATTACCTACCACTTTTTTACATTTTCTGGCTCACTTTTTTCATTTATCCTTTTACGATCTACTTACTATCAACTGTGACCATAGTTGGAACTCGATCGTACCACTCGTTCATACCAACCGTTGCCAAAACTTGTATACTGTGCATAATCCTTTTTATAAAAACGATAAATATTTGAATAAAAAAATGAATCAGAAAATCCAACAAAATTCTGATTTTGACGAGCAAGGGTTTGTTCAATCACTGCAAGTTGCATGTCGTTAGAAGCGTATTTTAATTATGTTTCTAACAAGGTACTGCTTGCGGTTATCGCACTTGCAACCTTAGCGAAAAATAGGTTTGAATGTAGTGATACCCAAAACTGCAAAAATTTACCGTTATCTCGAAAACTAAAGAAAACAATTTTTGAGATCAGGAAGACCGGACCAACTCCCCTATACCTGAATCTCTTTGAATTATTTCAAACTAGTCTTTACCCGCGGTCTTGTCCGCACCTACGAAGTCCCCTTTCAACATTCAGTTTGTCGAAGTCCAGCATAAAGAGAAAAAAATGTAAACTCATGGGTTTGAATATGTATTAACAAAAATTCATCTTAATGGATTCATTGAAGACAAAAGTCGTGCAGAGTAATGTGAAAAGGCCCAAAGATGGTTATAGAAGAGGCTGTAAGAACAAACGTAAGGGAAATATTTAAATTCTTACCTGTTTTTTTTTATTTTTTGTTTTTGCGGGTGGGCAATGCACCGTAATTGATGCCGTCGCACCAACCGTGTGTCCATAGACTAAAAAACTTCCCCTTGTTCGTTAATTTTAAGGTTTTTGGGCAATCACATTTTCACCGATAACACAATCATCGATAAATTATCGAAGCATATCGAAGTCCAAATGAAACCTGGGACCATCCCCTTTCGTTTGATACCCATATTGTAGGGTAATATTAAGGTTTTTCGGGAAACGCATTTTGACCGATAACTCAGTTATCGATAAATTTATCGAAATATATAGAAATCCAAATAAAAAACCTTGGGCTATCCCCTTTCGTTTGATACCCATTTTATAGGGTAATGTTAAGGTTTTTGGGCAATCCCCGATAACTCAGTTATCGATAAATTTATCGAAATATGCCGAAGTCCAAATGAAACCTGGAGCCATCCCCTTTCGTTTGATACCCATATTGTAGGGCAAGTTTAAGGTTTTGGGGCAATCACATTTTCACCGATAACTCAGTTATCGATCAGTTTATCGAAATATATCGAAGTCCTAAATGAAACCTGGAGCCTTCCCCTTTCGTCTGATACCCATATTGTAGGGCAAGTTTAAGGTTTTTGGGCAATCACATTTTCACCGATAACTCAGTTATCGATTAATTTATCGAAACATATCGAAGTCCAAATGAAACCTGGGACCTTCCCCTTTCGCTTGATACCCATATTGTAGTGTAATTTTAATGCTTTTGGGCAATAACATTTTCACCGATAACTCAGTTATCGATCAATTTATCGAAATATATCGAAGTTCAATTGAAACCTGGGGCCATCCCCTTTCGTTTGATAGCCACATTGTGGGGCAAGTTTAAGGCTTTTGGGCAATCACATTTTCACCGATAACTCAGTTATCGATTAATTTATCGAAACATATCGAAGTCCAAATGAAACCTGGGACCTTCCCCTTTCCTTTGATACCCATATTGTAGTATAATTTTAATGCTTTTGGGCAATAACATTTTCACCGATAACTCGGTTATCGATCAATTTATCGAAATATATCGAAGTCCAAATGTAACCTGGGACCTTCCCCTTTCGTTTAACAATAATTTTTTTTTTAAAGAAGAAGAAAACTGCAAAAATTTACCGTTATCTCGAAAACTAAAGAAAACAATTTTTGAGATCAGGAAGACCGGACCAACTCCCCTATACCTGAATCTCTTTGAATTATTTCAAACTAGTCTTTACCCGCGGTCTTGTCCGCACCTACGAAGTCCCCTTTCAACATTCAGTTTGTCGAAGTCCAGCATAAAGAGAAAAAAATGTAAACTCATGGGTTTGAATATGTATTAACAAAAATTCATCTTAATGGATTCATTGAAGACAAAAGTCGTGCAGAGTAATGTGAAAAGGCCCAAAGATGGTTATAGAAGAGGCTGTAAGAACAAACGTAAGGGAAATATTTAAATTCTTACCTGTTTTTTTTTATTTTTTGTTTTTGCGGGTGGGCAATGCACCGTAATTGATGCCGTCGCACCAACCGTGTGTCCATAGACTAAAAAACTTCCCCTTGTTCGTTAATTTTAAGGTTTTTGGGCAATCACATTTTCACCGATAACACAATCATCGATAAATTATCGAAGCATATCGAAGTCCAAATGAAACCTGGGACCATCCCCTTTCGTTTGATACCCATATTGTAGGGTAATATTAAGGTTTTTCGGGAAACGCATTTTGACCGATAACTCAGTTATCGATAAATTTATCGAAATATATAGAAATCCAAATAAAAAACCTTGGGCTATCCCCTTTCGTTTGATACCCATTTTATAGGGTAATGTTAAGGTTTTTGGGCAATCCCCGATAACTCAGTTATCGATAAATTTATCGAAATATGCCGAAGTCCAAATGAAACCTGGAGCCATCCCCTTTCGTTTGATACCCATATTGTAGGGCAAGTTTAAGGTTTTGGGGCAATCACATTTTCACCGATAACTCAGTTATCGATCAGTTTATCGAAATATATCGAAGTCCTAAATGAAACCTGGAGCCTTCCCCTTTCGTCTGATACCCATATTGTAGGGCAAGTTTAAGGTTTTTGGGCAATCACATTTTCAC
Source organism: Urophora cardui (assembly GCA_960531455.1). Lineage (NCBI taxonomy): Eukaryota > Metazoa > Arthropoda > Insecta > Diptera > Tephritidae > Urophora > Urophora cardui. The sequence goes on along the minus strand of OY482673.1, from coordinate 93,145,536 downwards.
CGATAACTCAGTTATCGATTAATTTATCGAAACATATCGAAGTCCAAATGAAACCTGGGACCTTCCCCTTTCGCTTGATACCCATATTGTAGTGTAATTTTAATGCTTTTGGGCAATAACATTTTCACCGATAACTCAGTTATCGATCAATTTATCGAAATATATCGAAGTTCAATTGAAACCTGGGGCCATCCCCTTTCGTTTGATAGCCACATTGTGGGGCAAGTTTAAGGCTTTTGGGCAATCAAATTTTCACCGATAACTCAGTTATCGATTAATTTATCGAAACATATCGAAGTCCAAATGAAACCTGGGACCTTCCCCTTTCCTTTGATACCCATATTGTAGTATAATTTTAATGCTTTTGGGCAATAACATTTTCACCGATAACTCGGTTATCGATCAATTTATCGAAATATATCGAAGTCCAAATGTAACCTGGGACCTTCCCCTTTCGTTTGATACCTATATTGTACGATCTATCTATACCTATATGCGAAATATCATAAGTATAGTTCCAGTATACTCATAGTTATATGGAATAAAAATATAACGAAAAGTAACGGTCCTTAGCAGGGTCGGAACCCCCAAAATTAAAAACAAAAAATAGCCTATACTTCCTTCCAGACTATAACCTGTATGCCTGCCAAATTTCAACAAAATCCGTCTTGCCATTCTCACGTTTTTGAGGAACAAAAGCAAACGTCTGGACATCCAAACATCGCTACATTCACATTTATAATATTAGTAAGATTAATAATTTTAGAGTAGTGTAATGTTACTAAGCTGAAGAGGGGAATCGTTCAATCGCATTTTGCATTTAAACGGTAGGAGTCCCCATCTTTTTTTCTTCGGAATTCAGCTTACGATGCATCATTACATCTACAATATTTTTTCCGAATTTTTCCTAGGCGGAGAACATTGATAACAACAATTATCCTTAAAAAGGATACATAAAATTTTTTTTTTAATTTTTTTCAAAAACTATTTTAAAATATACATAATTACCTACCATTTGACGTAGTTCGCGTTAAATTTAATTGTACCGTCGATTAACAATAATTTTTTTTAAAGAAGTTGATGTAAAACTTTCTTGGCGAATAACTATTGCAAAAATGTTCATTTTGCAAAAATATTTCGGGAACTAATTCTTGACACGGAGAGCTATCGATTAAGACGCGAATCATAAAAATCAAAGAAAAAAAAATTTTTTGTGCTGATTTGAAAAATTCTGACCCACTTACTTTATAATTTACTAGTCTTTACCCGCGGTCTTGTCCGCACCTACGAAGTCCCCTTTCAACATTCAGTTTGTCGAAGTCCAGCATAAAGAGAAAAAAATGTAAACTCATGGGTTTGAATATGTATTAACAAAAATTCATCTTAATGGATTCATTGAAGACAAAAGTCGTGCAGAGTAATGTGAAAAGGCCCAAAGATGGTTATAGAAGAGGCTGTAAGAACAAACGTAAGGGAAATATTTAAATTCTTACCTGTTTTTTTTTTATTTTTTGTTTTTGCGGGTGGGCAATGCACCGTAATTGATGCCGTCGCACCAACCGTGTGTCCATAGACTAAAAAACTTCCCCTTGTTCGTTAATTTTAAGGTTTTTGGGCAATCACATTTTCACCGATAACTCAATCATCGATAAATTATCGAAGCATATCGAAGTCCAAATGAAACCTGGGACCATCCCCTTTCGTTTGATACCCATATTGTAGGGTAATATTAAGGTTTTTCGGGAAACGCATTTTGACCGATAACTCAGTTATCGATAAATTTATCGAAATATATAGAAATCCAAATAAAAAACCTTGGGCTATCCCCTTTCGTTTGATACCCATTTTATAGGGTAATGTTAAGGTTTTTGGGCAATCCCCGATAACTCAGTTATCGATAAATTTATCGAAATATGCCGAAGTCCAAATGAAACCTGGAGCCATCCCCTTTCGTTTGATACCCATATTGTAGGGCAAGTTTAAGGTTTTGGGGCAATCACATTTTCACCGATAACTCAGTTATCGATCAGTTTATCGAAATATATCGAAGTCCTAAATGAAACCTGGAGCCTTCCCCTTTCGTCTGATACCCATATTGTAGGGCAAGTTTAAGGTTTTTGGGCAATCACATTTTCACCGATAACTCAGTTATCGATTAATTTAACGAAACATATCGAAGTCCAAATGAAACCTGGGACCTTCCCCTTTCGCTTGATACCCATATTGTAGTGTAATTTTAATGCTTTTGGGCAATAACATTTTCACCGATAACTCAGTTATCGATCAATTTATCGAAATATATCGAAGTTCAATTGAAACCTGGGGCCATCCCCTTTCGTTTGATAGCCACATTGTGGGGCAAGTTTAAGGCTTTTGGGCAATCACATTTTCACCGATAACTCAGTTATCGATTAATTTATCGAAACATATCGAAGTCCAAATGAAACCTGGGACCTTCCCCTTTCCTTTGATACCCATATTGTAGTATAATTTTAATGCTTTTGGGCAATAACATTTTCACCGATAACTCAGTTATCGATCAATTTATCGAAATATATCGAAGTCCAAATGTAACCTGGGACCTTCCCCTTTCGTTTGATACCTATATTGTACGATCTATCTATACCTATATGCGAAATATCATAAGTATAGTTCCAGTATACTCATAGTTATATGGAATAAAAATATAACGAAAAGTAACGGTCCTTAGCAGGGTCGGAACCCCCAAAATTAAAAACAAAAAATAGCCTATACTTCCTTCCAGACTATAACCTGTATGCCTGCCAAATTTCAACAAAATCCGTCTTGCCATTCTCACGTTTTTGAGGAACAAAAGCAAACGTCTGGACATCCAAACATCCAAACATCGCTACATTCACATTTATAATATTAGTAAGATTCTTACAAATTCTAATAAAAGTTCCATATGCAAGTATGCAAGAGGTAAATGTTTATACAATCACAAGATATGGCATCCGTAATTGAGATGAATAATCGATTTTTTAAAAGCTTCTCTTATCTCTAAGGTTTTATCGTTTTTTTAAGAGTTTGGCACAGGGCCCCAGAGCGGAGTTCGAAGCAAAAAAAATTGGCAAATAATAGCCCGTGCACAATTCATTTTAAAGCAAAGCGAAATTCCAGATGCTTGCTACAATTAACACTTTGACAATTTCCACTTCACTTTTTTGCTTTGATTTATAACACTGATTTTGTGCAAAATATTTGGGGAATCGACTTTTTTCTGCTTATTTCAAATATTATTTTTTACTCTTGTTAATTTTACGTAGTTGTGCGAAATCGCTAATATAAATGTAGATAAACAAAGAATACAATTTCAAAATATAAATAATGAAAACAGCCAAAAATAGCAATAAAATAACTATTTGCTAATTTTTACCATTTTTCCGTTTTTTGATTTCCAGTTCGTTATGCGTAATTCATTTTTATAGTCAGCTGTACTAGTACACAGAGTATTATAGTTTTAATCACATAACAGTGGATTGTAACAGAATGAAATAATCGAGATAGATATAGACTTATATATATCAAAATGATTAGGGTGAAAAGAGAAATCGATTGAGCCATGTCCGTCCGTCCGTCCGTCTGTAAACACTCTAATTCGCGCAAAAATTGAGATATTTTGATGAAATTTGAAATGCAAGTTGGTATCGAGACTGGGACGGTTGGCATTGAAAATGGGCGAAATCGGACCATGACCACGCCCACTTTTCCTATATAGAAAAAATCGGAAATTTGGTATCTCAGTCACTAATATAGCTGGAGCGATGAAATTTTACCCACGTGTTGAGCTCAGGCCCCTAGGAAGAAATTTGATGAAATTTTGGAAAATGGGCGGTGCCACGCCCACTTATTAAGGGTCAAACATGGAAAGTTTTATATGTCATAACTCAGAAACCATTGAAGATATATCGATGAAATCTGGTACGCGTGATTTACTTGCTTAGGCAAACGTGTATTATAAAGTGGCCTAATAAAAACATTTTAAGCGATATCTCTGTCAAATATAAAGATATGTCATTGAAATTTTATAGCAGAAGTCCAACTGCGGACATAAAACGAAAAACAAAAACATTTTGGAAAACGGGCGTGGCACCGCCTCTTTTTAGAAACAGGAATATACGAGATTTCTGAGCCCATAACTCGACAAATAATTTATATATAATGACGAAACTTGGTGTGTACACTTTTATTACTTGTGGTAATACATGTTCAAAATTTTAGCGAAATCGGTTTGACGACCACGCCCACTTTTATACATGGGAACTATAAAGTGGCCTAATAAAAACATTTTAAGCGATATTTTTGTCAAATATAGAGATAATTCATAGAATGTGGCATGAGTTCCACAATAGACCGGAAACAAAAAATATAAAAATTTTGGAAGATGGGCGTGGCACCGCCTCTTTTTAGACAAAGGAATATACGAGATTTCTTAGCCTATAACTCGACAAATAATTGAGATATTATAACGAAACTTGGTTTATACACTTTTATAACTTGTGTTAGTAGACACGCAAAAATTTATTGAAATCGGTTATGACCACGCCTACTTTTTAACAAAGATATTTCTGGAACACCCTTTGGGAATTTGTAACGTGACATCTTTGTAACTATAAGTCAAAAAGGAATGAAATTTTGCACAAAGAATAATATTCATATGCTTAGTTGGATGACTGATAAAAATGGGGTTTACCACGTTATCCCCAAAATCAAAATCCCCAAATCAAAATGCCCAAAATCAAAATCCCCAAAATGAAAATCCCCAAAATCAAAATCCTTAAAATCAAAATCCCCAAACACAAAATCCCCATTCATGAGAATTCTACATTGGACATTATTTCTCAAACTGAAACTCAAAAGAAATTGTATACGTGATGATTTCACAAATGTTTATTAATAAATTCATCTTGCTTGGTTTTTATTAATACGGCCCAATAACTTATGATTACATATTTACATAGGGTTGGGTAAGAAATGTCGAAAAAAATATCGAAATAATGTCAAATTAATGATGTGTAAAATGTGCGCGAGTAGAAAACTTTTTTTGCATTGGCGGCCTTTTGACGCGCTTTAAAAAAATAACCCTCAGCCGGCAGAATTCTCTTTCTGGAATAAAACGTATAGAGCAATCCACAGTACTTTTGAGTAGAAAACCTTTTTGGACTGGCGGCCTTCCGCCGCGCTTATAAAAAATAACCCTAGGCTACGCCATCCAAGTTCGGTCGTGTGCCATAACCGTGGCGGTGATGTCCTTATGCGTAGTACACACTTCAGCGCAAGCGGCCTTCGCCTTTATTTATTCATTTTATTTATTTAGATGAACATATTTTTTATAAAATATGGAATCTCTTAGATACCCCGTAGGGCGCATTATATCGAAGCCGACCCACCTACCGAAAATAAAGAAAAAACACGCCAAGTATTTTTCCATATTTTCTAAATTTTTCGACATTTTGCGACTTTTTTTATTTCGGTAAATTAAAAATCGACATTTTTTTCGACATTATTAGCGAGAACTCCATGGATTAGCGAATGGAGTACTCCGAATTTTTGCAGGGATATATATGTATTTTATATGTATGTATACATATATGTTATTACGTATCAGAGCTCAGATAAGACTCGGCATGCGGTTTTTTAAATATGGTCTTCAACGTTGTTTATTTAGTCATCTTTTGGGGATTTTGTGACGCTATCCCCGAAAAAATGTGGGGATTTCGTGTTTGGGGATTTTGATTTTAAGGATTTTGATTTTGGGGATTTTGATTTTGGGGATTTTTTTTTGGGGGATTTTGTGCGTTGGGGATTTTGTTTTTTGGGGATTATGTGGCACTCCCTTCCGACCTATGATATAGATATACTCCTCATATCTGAGACCCACTTCCCTGACAAATGCTACTCTGAAGTACCTAACTACAAGTTTTACCACACAAAACATCCAAGTAACAACGCTCATGGAGGCTCAGGTATATTGATACGGAAAAGTATTAAACATTTCAGCACGAACTTATTCCGTACAAATGCTATACAAGCCACAAATGTTGTACTTGAAGACCCGCTCGGCCAGCTTACACTCTCTGCTATCTATAGCCCGCCGAGGCACTTCATCAGTACTGCAGAATCTGAAAATTTCTTCAAAATTCTTGGAGATCGATTTCTAGCTGGGGGCGCTTACAATGCCAAACACACATTTAACTCCGTTCTCTACTGGAACTCCTACTTATTGGCCAACAGATAAAAATAAAATACCCGACTTAATCGATTTCTGCGTGGTGAGAGGCGTGCCTTCCTCAGATATAACTTGTAAATCGTGTTTTCAATTGTCTTCCGACCACTCTCCAATTCTGGTAACAATTGATAAAAATTTTACACCGACGGCGGATCAATGCAGCCTCTACAATCGGAAGACTGACTGGGAGTACTTCCAACGCATCATCGTGTCTAGTCTTGACTTGAAATTAGTGCAAACGATGTGGTACAAAACATGATGAAAATAAATGTCCTGCAGTCAACTGGGAGTGTTTTAAATGCAAACGTAAGGGACACACTTCTTCAGTGTGCACATCGTCAGAATCGGTAAAGGTTATCAACAACATCCATGGTCCCAGTGCACACTGGTCTCATTTGTATGGAGAGTGGGACAAAACTCAATTTCTTGGAAACGGATGGACCTACCGAAACCAAATTTGGCACATTTGTGTCCCACTATCCGACTCATCTTTCAGAAAAATTAAAAGCATATATGTTGTAATCCACGCCCACCACTAACGCTAGTTTACAGCCAAAAAAAAAAACAAGAAAACCAGGAATGGGGGAGGATAAGAATTGACCTGCTGAGCTTGGAACTATTTTTTTTAATTTTTTGTATAGTTAGGTTTTTGAGATAACGGTAATTTTGTGTTTTTTTGTTATCACTTCATTGAAAAATTATTTTCTCTGGAATTACAAATGCGATAAACGCAAGCAGTATCTCGTTCGAAAGGCAATTAAAATACGCTTCAAACGACATACAACTTGTAGTGGTCTAACAAAAACTCGCTGAGCGAAAGCTGGTCAAAATCAAAATTTTGTGGATTTTTTGCGATTTTTGAAAAAATTTTGATTTTCAAATTAAGTTTTTATAAAAATTTGTAAAAATGAGGAAAGTTTTATTACTTTAAAAATTTGCCCGTTTAATTGCAAAGACTTTAAGCGTAATATCAGAGAGATCCGATAAATATTTTATTTTTGGCGATTTTTTTCATGTGAAACAAAAAGGATATTTTGGACGAAAAACTTGGTTAGGTGACTTAACTATGTGAAAACGACTTCATAGGTCAAAATGACATTAGAAGAAAATATAGAGCTTCCAAAGACTAAACTAATGACATTTCAATTTTAAAAATCCGATGTCAAATAACAAAGTTGCAATAAAAAAAATTATTCCGCGATATTTCGCGGGATCAAAAAAAAAATTGTATGGAGAGTGGGACAAAACTAAATTACTCAGATTTTATCGAATATAAAGTTTTATCGAAAACAGTCGATGTAAATATGTATAAAAATCGTAAAAGGGCAACAATATTTTGTATAGACTAGTTACATTTAATATGATATTTTAAGAAAAAGGGAAAAAAAGGGAAAAATGTATAAACAGGCTTCTTAAGAGAAGACTTGAAAGAACTCAAATCTGCTTATAAGACCTGGTCCAGAGTGGTCCTTAATTGTTAAAAGTTTAAATGAAAATGCTAATGCTTGAAAATTACGCTCATAGAAAAGCCAAGATTTCTTCATCTTGTATTTTGCTAAAAATAAATTGTTTTCACTGTTTTCTTTCGCTAAATCATGAAACATACGTTTTTCTTGCGTTTCCATAGTTATCCGCATTTTTTTTAGCACTCAAACTTGAAATATCGCAAAAATCATAATACACTTATTTACACAAACTTTTTCCAGAAAAAATTTTTTTCAAATGTGTTGACTTTAAATGAGCCAAAGTAACACTTAATGGTGGCTATTGCGTATAGAAGGAGGTGTTCCATAAAATTCAATATATTTCCCACGGAAATGCATGACAGAAGTTTCTTTTTCAAGCACCAACGTTTTTGACTTTTGTGTATGGGGGCTGACCAGTGTGCAGTGAAGCTTGCTGCGTTTGTGTTAAAATTAACGACACCATGATCGAAATGGAAGTCGATAGTGGAGCTTGCACCTCAATTATCTCAAAGGATGAGTTTGATGAGAAATTTAAAAATGTTAAACTAATTAAGGCTAGCAGTAATTTAATAACCTTTTCAGGGCAGAAAATATTAGTATGTGGATATTTCGTTGCTGAGGTGACTCATCGAGATGTTGTAGTGAATCTGGAAATGGCTGTCGTTAGCATTGGTAAGAAATTCAAACCGTTGATGGGTAGACCATGGCTGGACAAGCTGTTTATTAATTGGCGTCACAAGTTTAATGGTAATGTAATTAATTGGATCGAGCATAGTGATATATTTGAAAATATTCGAAGTAGATATTATAACATTGTTGATGAAAAAATGAATGAAGTTATTAAGGACTTTGAGTTGGATTTAGTTTTAAAAGAAAATAAAACGCCAGTATTTCATGCCGCGTATAAGGTTCCATTCAAATTACGCGATAAAGTCAGTCAGTAACTTGATCGTTTGTGTAAAGAATATATTTTGGAACCCATTAAATATAGCCAGTGGGCAAGCCCCATTGTAGTTGTTGCGAGATCGAACGGAGATTTTAGGATTTGTCTCGATGGAAAAGCGTCGTTGAATAAATTTCTAGAGTTTGCTCATTACCCTTTGCCCTTGATTGAGGATATATTCGCAGACTTTGCTAACTGCCAGTACTTTTCAGTATTTGATTTGAAAGGCGCATACCAAGAGCTGAAGTTATCCAATGGTGCTAAAAACATTCATGTTATCAACACGCAAAATGCTTACAACCGATTAACATTTGGTGTAAACTGTGCGGCGTCGATATTTCAGTCTATAATGGACCAAATTTTAAATGGTATGCAATTCGTTAGAGCCTTCCAAGATGATATAATTATTGGTGGCTTAGATCAGCAATAAGCCATTGATAATGTTTACAAAGTCTGCGATCGTCTATCAAAATTCAATGCTAATATTAATATAAGTAAGAGTCGATTCTTGAAAAAGTCTGTTGAGTATTAAGGTCATTATTTAACAGATAAAGGAGTCAAACAAAATCCCAATAGAATTAGAGCGATTATGAGTGCGCCAGCGCCAAGTAATTTACAGCAATTGCAATCATACTTAGGTCTTTTAAATTACACTGCTCTACAGCCAAAAAATACTATAAACGCGACCACCCTATCTATATGTAAAATCGGTCGCTGATTCCGAAAATCGGGTTCATTTTTAATTCTATGGGAAAGTTTTTGAGATATCGGCAATTTACCGTTATTTGGCCAATGGCTCCACTTAATCCTGTATATCTATTTAACGCAGTAAGCTATCTTTCTTGGGGAAACACCAAACGAAAGAAAATGAAATTTCCTTTTCATGGCTCCTATAACATTTTTCTCAAACTCTTATAGTTTCTCAAATATTGATGATTCAATATGAATTTTTTCGATTTTTTGCGATTTTTTTATAAAAAATTTGACTTTGTCAGGCAATATCTTTAAAACCAATGTCTTCACCTTCGGTTTTACTCCTTTACGTGAAGCCCCATTCCATTAGCAAAAAAATAAGCTATCAGCGAAGAAAATCCATGGTAAAATGGAAAAGTTATAGGCGATCAAGTAAATACAGCCAAGTCTTGCAATGCCACTATACGGTACATTCTATGCATATTTTACCAATACCTACACACCTGCAGTAGCAGCGTATTGGCAGCGCAGTAGATACGAGTCCATTTACGGGTATAACATGCATAAAATATACCCGTGCAGTAGCATTGCGCGACTTGGCTGTATTTACTTGATCCCTATAACTTTTCCATTTTACCAAGGATGCATCGTAACGTTAATATTATCGTTTACCGAAAAAATGCATTCGTTTCCGTTGAAACTATTCAATGCAATGCCACTATACGGTACATTCTATGCATATTTTACCAATACCTACACACCTGCAGTAGCAGCGTATTGGCAGCGCAGTAGATACGAGTCCATTTACGGGTATAACATGCATAAAATATACCCGTGCAGTAGCATTGCGCGACTTGGCTGTATTTACTTGATCGCCTATAACTTTTCCATTTTACCAAGGATGCATCGTAACGTTAATATTACCGTTGAAACTATTCAGGTTTTTACCGTTTACGCAATTATCAAAATAATTTATAGTCGCAAAATAACGATAATGAAATTATCGAAATAATACCATTTCGTTGATTAGCGAAAAGAAATTATCAAAATAATTTCATTTCGTTGATTAGCGTTATCATAACCAAATTTATAACGTTGAAATGCTTAGTGCGCTCGCAATGCCGTCGCGAACAATCGGCCGAGTACTCGCATACATACATGCATATGCACACGAACTGCTAAGATCTGAGTGACAGCTGTGTATGTATGCGCCTCGTGCAGACAATCTTTTTGTTGATTTACTTCGTTTCAACGTTACCGGTTGCATTTTGATAATTTAGTTTTGTGAATTATCGAAACGAAATGAGTTTTGATAATTTAGCGTTGCGAATTAACGAAACAAAACCATTTTGATAATTTAGCATTGTGAATTAACAGAACGAAATAGAATCCGTTCGTTCGTTAAGCATCTCTGCATTTTGCCATAGATTTTCTTCGTTGATAGCTTATTTTTTTTTCTAATGGAATGGAGCTTCACGTAAAGGAGTAAAACCGAAGGTGAAAACATTGGTTTTAAAGATATTGCCTGACAAAGTCAATTTTTTCTTGAAAAAATCGTAAAAATTTTAAAAAATTCAAATTGAATCATCAATATTTCAGAAACTATAATAGCTGGAGAAAACTGTTATAGGAGCCGTGAAAAGTACATTTAATTTTCTTTTGTTTGGTGTTACCCCAAGGAAGATAGGTCACTGCGTCAAAGAGATATACAGGATTAAGTGGAGCCATTGGCCAAATAACGGTAAATTGCCGATATCTCAAAAACCTTCCCATAGAATTAAAAATGAACCCGATTTTCGGAATCAGCGACCGATTTTACATATAGATAGGATAGTCACGTCCAAAGTACAGACAAAAAATTTCATTTTGTGATCCAGTGTTAATATCGAAAATTTGTCCCAAATATGTCCTCTGAACTTAACGTCCTCTACCGACTTCTACAAAAAGAAGTTTCCTTCAAATGGACTGATGAATGTCAAAAAGTATTTGAAAGAAGTAAACGGTTCATTGTTGAAGGTAACATTTTGGAACTCTATGACCCTAAAAAACCAATTATCGTATCAACTGACGCAAGTCCATATGGTGTGGGAGCAGTTCTCTCGCATATTGTAAATAGTAAGGAGAGGCCGGTTTTGTTTGCCTTATCTACGCTATCACCGGCTGAGCAAAATTATTCGCAAGTGCACCGCGGAGGGCTAGCAATTATTTTTGCTGTAAGAAAATTTCATAAGTATTTGCTTGGAAAACCGTTCACCATTTTTACAGATAATTCAGCCATTAAAGAAATTTTCAATCCAAAAAAGTCTAACAACGCGGTGGCAGCAGCACGTTTGAAACGTTGGTCTGTCGAATTATCTATGTATCAATATGCAATTAAATATAAAAGCGCTAACCAAATTTCTCATGTTGTCTCGTTTGTCATTGGCAAATGAAAAAAACTGAAATAAAAAATATATCTATTAACTTTCTAAATGTTTCCAATGTACTACTAAATTTAAGAGAAATCGCGAGGGAAACAAAGGTTGATCCAGTTTTGTCGCATGTATAATTTCACCAAAAATAAATGGCCCAACAAAGTTGAAGAAAGGTTTAAAAAATTTTTTATAATAGAGTTAGGTTGTCAATTGAGGACAATTGCCTTTTCTACCTTTCAAGAGTTGTTGTTCCTGTCAGTTTGCAAAGTCGCATTTTAAAATTGCTTCATGAGAGTCATATGGGCATTATTCGCATGAAAATGGTAGCACGGTCGTAGGTTTGGTGGAATAATTGCGATAAGGACATAGAAAATTATGTTAATAGTTGCTAAGTATGTCAACAAACGAGAACTCCAAACAAACACAAAACAGAGACTGTTTGGCAGAAATCTAATTTTCCATTTGAGAGAATCCATATTGACTTTTTCGATTTCGGAGGAAAAAAATTCCTATTAATGGTAGACTCTTATACAAAATTCTGTGAAATAAAAATAATGAGTTCCACTATAGCATCACGCGTAATAGAGCAATTACTCAATATATTCGAATATTTCGGTTATCCTAAGAATATAGTTAGTGATAATGGTCCACCATTTCAAAGTATAGAATTTATTCGCTTTTGTAATAATCTTACTAATATTATAAATGTGAATGTAGCGATGTTTGGATGTTTGGATGTCCAGACGTTTGCTTTTGTTCCTCAAAAACGTGAGAATGGCAAGACGGATTTTGTTGAAATTTGGCAGGCATACAGGTTATAGTCTGGAAGGAAGTATAGGCTATTTTTTGTTTTTAATTTTGGGGGTTCCGACCCTGCTAAGGACCGTTACTTTTCGTTATATTTTTATTCCATATAACTATGAGTATACTGGAACTATACTTATGATATTTCGCATATAGGTATAGATAGATCGTACAATATAGGTATCAAACGAAAGGGGAAGGTCCCAGGTTACATTTGGACTTCGATATATTTCGATAAATTGATCGATAACTGAGTTATCGGTGAAAATGTTATTGCCCAAAAGCATTAAAATTATACTACAATATGGGTATCAAAGGAAAGGGGAAGGTCCCAGGTTTCATTTGGACTTCGATATGTTTCGATAAATTAATCGATAACTGAGTTATCGGTGAAAATGTGATTGCCCAAAAGCCTTAAACTTGCCCCACAATGTGGCTATCAAACGAAAGGGGATGGCCCCAGGTTTCAATTGAACTTCGATATATTTCGATAAATTGATCGATAACTGAGTTATCGGTGAAAATGTTATTGCCCAAAAGCATTAAAATTACACTACAATATGGGTATCAAGCGAAAGGGGAAGGTCCCAGGTTTCATTTGGACTTCGATATGTTTCGATAAATTAATCGATAACTGAGTTATCGGTGAAAATGTGATTGCCCAAAAACCTTAAACTTGCCCTACAATATGGGTATCAGACGAAAGGGGAAGGCTCCAGGTTTCATTTAGGACTTCGATATATTTCGATAAACTGATCGATAACTGAGTTATCGGTGAAAATGTGATTGCCCCAAAACCTTAAACTTGCCCTACAATATGGGTATCAAACGAAAGGGGATGGCTCCAGGTTTCATTTGGACTTCGGCATATTTCGATAAATTTATCGATAACTGAGTTATCGGGGATTGCCCAAAAACCTTAACATTACCCTATAAAATGGGTATCAAACGAAAGGGGATAGCCCAAGGTTTTTTATTTGGATTTCTATATATTTCGATAAATTTATCGATAACTGAGTTATCGGTCAAAATGCGTTTCCCGAAAAACCTTAATATTACCCTACAATATGGGTATCAAACGAAAGGGGATGGTCCCAGGTTTCATTTGGACTTCGATATGCTTCGATAATTTATCGATGATTGAGTTATCGGTGAAAATGTGATTGCCCAAAAACCTTAAAATTAACGAACAAGGGGAAGTTTTTTAGTCTATGGACACACGGTTGGTGCGACGGCATCAATTACGGTGCATTGCCCACCCGCAAAAACAAAAAATAAAAAAAAAACAGGTAAGAATTTAAATATTTCCCTTACGTTTGTTCTTACAGCCTCTTCTATAACCATCTTTGGGCCTTTTCACATTACTCTGCACGACTTTTGTCTTCAATGAATCCATTAAGATGAATTTTTGTTAATACATATTCAAACCCATGAGTTTACATTTTTTTCTCTTTATGCTGGACTTCGACAAACTGAATGTTGAAAGGGGACTTCGTAGGTGCGGACAAGACCGCGGGTAAAGACTAGTAATGGTATAAATGTATGCAAACGTCCGCCGTATCATTCAGAGTCTAACGGATTAGCGGAACGTTGTGTTCGGACGATCAAAGCAGTTTTCAAAAAATATTGCTGAAGTAAAGAAAGTTCTTTATCCATGGAACAAAAAGTTAAAAAATTCTTACTTTACTGTCGCAACACACCATCTACAGCAACCGGTTACCTTCATCAGTGTTATTCGCATACAAGCCTAGAATTGTATTTGATTCGTTAAGAAGCGAAAATGATGTAAATATCAAAAAGAATGATACAAATTTAAAACCAAAAGAAAAGCTTACTACTAATGCCAGCGTTCGTCAGAACAAAAATAGTCATTATAAAGTGGGGGAGATATATTATTTAAATCATTTCAAAGAATTTGTTAAATGGATACCGGCTGTTATAGAAAAAAAGATATATAATTTGAGGTACCTAATAAGAGTAAATAGTCACATACGTTATGTTCATGTAGACCAAATGCGTAAAAAGAAGTATTCAAATAAATTTGTAAATTTGAAGGACATTGAGCATTCGCAAAGTGATGCAGCCACCAGTGTTCACACTCTAAAAACTGCGTGTAAATATGCTACCAAAATATATGTAATTTTTAGTTGAAAATTACATTTCTTTCGTAGATTTACACTACAACTGTGTAATTTACAGTTCTAAACGAAATTTTACGCACTTTTCAGCAAAAGTGAGCATATCATGCGATTTTACACGCATTTTGGATTAAAATTGCATACAGAAATTGTAATTTCAAATCTCGTGCGCGAAATTACAATTGAGTGGAGTAAAATTACATAGTGAATTTGTAATTTTGTTTAACTTATATGCGAAATTACAATTTATTACTCGATTGGTGTTTAGATTTAAAGTTTGTTTGTGTAGGCTTTACACTTTTATTGTTTAAATTTAAACAGCTTATCTGTTGAATTTTTCAGTGTGCGATTTTGCGCATAATAAGGTAGGAAAAAAGTAACCTACCTTTTTGTATGCAAAATTACACGAAAATTTCTAAGAGTGCAAGATGATAATAACGAAAAGAAAATTACTAAAGAAGAAGATGTAATTTTGCATGGTGACAATCAGATGGCGAACACCGACTCCCTTCGCAGAAGCGAACGACGTCCAAATCCAATTGATTGTTACCAAGCAGAAGATTTTAGAAATAAGAAGGGGAAGATGAAATGTATTACGATAATACAGAGATATTATGTATATAAAATTACAGCATCGAATTGTCAAATAAATTGATTGAAATAAACTGACACTTGAATTCTTTACTCGTAAGTGAACGGATGTGTTTTCTTCTAATACTTTACACTTTCCACTGTATTTACCTCTAATCAAGGCAACAACATCCCCCTTGAAACTGTTTCGCCCTTACCAGCAGTTGCCCTTCGATTCCGTATAAACGACTTGACCAATGTTATTTCTAATGACATTCAGAAAAACAAGTCACCTGGGTATGACAGGATAACGGGCGAACTGGAACTAAGTTATTACTATATATTTTCAACATTCTCCTAAACCTATTCCACTTTCCTGAATCTTGGAAACTATCCGAAATAATGATTCCCAAATCAGGCAAAAACCCGACAGTGGTGAGCTCTTATAGACCAATAAGCCTATTCTCAATTTTTTTCAAAATATTTGAAAAATTGTTGCTGAGAAAAATGCAGCCCATCTTGGAATTACATGGGACCATACCAAGTCACCAATTTGGCTTTAGAGAGAAACATGGTACGATAGAGCAAGTGCATAGAATCGTATCAAAAACACGGTCCGCTTTTGAAACCAAACGATATTGCACTGCAGTATTCTTAGATGTTGCACAGGCGTTCGAAAAAGTATGGCTGGAAGGGCTATTCTACAAACTAAGACGCACACTTCCATATAACATTTGCGCGATTCTGGAATGCTTTCTAACAGAAAGAAAATTCCGAGTAAGGCAAAAAAGCTATACCACAGGAAGTTACTATATATCTGCAGGAGTCCCACAAGAAAGCATTTTAGGTCCCATTCTATACTTAATTTTTACAAGTGATCTGCCAACAAAGAAAAATCTTCTAACATCAACTTTTGCGGATGACACAGCAATTCTAAGCGTCCATTCAAATCCCATCGTGGCTACTAGTCCACTACAGCACCATCTAAAAACACTACAGGAGTGGCTTTCGACCTGGAGAATTAAAGTCAATGAATCCAAATGCATCCAAGTAACTTTTACGCAGGGTTTGAATTGCTGACTGCGAAATAGTCAAAGCAACGAAAAAACGACTATCGCATTGCAGTCGATAGTCGTTTTTTCTCCACAACGACTATGACTTCGCATTGACTACGCACAATGCGGCAGCCACATGAATATGAGATAATCGTTGAGGCGAAATACGACTATCGACTGTCGCTGCGACTTCGACGATGCCACAGTCATAGTCATAGTCAATAGTTGTTTTTTCAAAAAACGACTGAAAACTTCGACTGCCACAGTCATATTCGATGGCAGCTGTTGTTGGCAGTTGTTTTCTCAACAAACGAGTTTATTTGTTTTGATGCGTAGTTTAATAAGGGTTGTTGGCTGGTACCTGCATATACATACATGTATGGATGTACATATATACATACTAGTCTTTACCCGCGGTCTTGTCCGCACCTACGAAGTCCCCTTTCAACATTCAGTTTGTCGAAGTCCAGCATAAAGAGAAAAAAATGTAAACTCATGGGTTTGAATATGTATTAACAAAAATTCATCTTAATGGATTCATTGAAGACAAAAGTCGTGCAGAGTAATGTGAAAAGGCCCAAAGATGGTTATAGAAGAGGCTGTAAGAACAAACGTAAGGGAAATATTTAAATTCTTACCTGTTTTTTTTTTATTTTTTGTTTTTGCGGGTGGGCAATGCACCGTAATTGATGCCGTCGCACCAACCGTGTGTCCATAGACTAAAAAACTTCCCCTTCGTTAATTTTAAGGTTTTTGGGCAATCACATTTTCACCGATAACTCAATCATCGATAAATTATCGAAGCATATCGAAGTCCAAATGAAACCTGGGACCATCCCCTTTCGTTTGATACCCATATTGTAGGGTAATATTAAGGTTTTTCGGGAAACGCATTTTGACCGATAACTCAGTTATCGATAAATTTATCGAAATATATAGAAATCCAAATAAAAAACCTTGGGCTATCCCCTTTCGTTTGATACCCATTTTATAGGGTAATGTTAAGGTTTTTGGGCAATCCCCGATAACTCAGTTATCGATAAATTTATCGAAATATGCCGAAGTCCAAATGAAACCTGGAGCCATCCCCTTTCGTTTGATACCCATATTGTAGGGCAAGTTTAAGGTTTTGGGGCAATCACATTTTCACCGATAACTCAGTTATCGATCAGTTTATCGAAATATATCGAAGTCCTAAATGAAACCTGGAGCCTTCCCCTTTCGTCTGATACCCATATTGTAGGGCAAGTTTAAGGTTTTTGGGCAATCACATTTTCACCGATAACTCAGTTATCGATTAATTTATCGAAACATATCGAAGTCCAAATGAAACCTGGGACCTTCCCCTTTCGCTTGATACCCATATTGTAGTGTAATTTTAATGCTTTTGGGCAATAACATTTTCACCGATAACTCAGTTATCGATCAATTTATCGAAATATATCGAAGTTCAATTGAAACCTGGGGCCATCCCCTTTCGTTTGATAGCCACATTGTGGGGCAAGTTTAAGGCTTTTGGGCAATCACATTTTCACCGATAACTCAGTTATCGATTAATTTATCGAAACATATCGAAGTCCAAATGAAACCTGGGACCTTCCCCTTTCCTTTGATACCCATATTGTAGTATAATTTTAATGCTTTTGGGCAATAACATTTTCACCGATAACTCAGTTATCGATCAATTTATCGAAATATATCGAAGTCCAAATGTAACCTGGGACCTTCCCCTTTCGTTTGATACCTATATTGTACGATCTATCTATACCTATATGCGAAATATCATAAGTATAGTTCCAGTATACTCATAGTTATATGGAATAAAAATATAACGAAAAGTAACGGTCCTTAGCAGGGTCGGAACCCCCAAAATTAAAAACAAAAAATAGCCTATACTTCCTTCCAGACTATAACCTGTATGCCTGCCAAATTTCAACAAAATCCGTCTTGCCATTCTCACGTTTTTGAGGAACAAAAGCAAACGTCTGGACATCCAAACATCCAAACATCGCTACATTCACATTTATAATATTAGTAACCCAGTTGGAAAGGTGGTCATGCATGACCTTGCGGACGCATGAAAAGATGTACGAAAAATTTACATTATAGTATGTATTCCAAAAAAAACTATGATTTCATCTAAAATCTATGTTGTGTGGCTGCCAACTTATAGGAAATCGGATACACTCTAGAATGCAACCCAAGGTAAGCGAAGAGGTCAGTCATCGGCTCTCAGCTATACCTTCCAACTTATAGAATATCGGATACATTCCAGAATGCAACCCTAGGTAAGCGAAGAGGTCAGTCATCGGCTCTCAGCTATACCTTCCAACTTATAGGAAATCGGATACATTCCAGAATGCAACCCAAGGTAAGCGAAGAGGTCAGTCATCGGCTCTCAGCTATACCTTCCAACTTATAGGAAATCGGATACATTCCAGAATGCAACCCAAGGTAAGCGAAAAGGTCAGTTATCGGCTCTCAGCTATACCTTCCAACTTATAGGAAATCGGATACATTCCAGAATGCAACCCAAGGTAAGCGAAGAGGTCAGTCATCGGCTCTCAGCTATACCTTCCAACTTATAGAATATCGGATACATTCCAGAATGCAACCCTAGGTAAGCGAAGAGGTCAGTCATCGGCTCTCAGCTATACCTTCCAACTTATAGGAAATTGGATACATTCCAGAATGCAATCCAAGGTAAGCGAAGAGGTCAGTCATCGGCTCTCAGCTATACCTTCCAACTTATAGGAAATCGGATACATACCAGAATGCAACCCAAGGTAAGCGAAGAGGTCAGTCATCGGCTCTCAGCTATAACATTGAATCTAGCAAAAAAAAAAAAAAAAACAATTAGGAGAATCAGGTTTTCTCTAGTTTTGCTTTTTTACAATGACGACAACAATTCACAGAGTCTATTTTAACAAACGGACGCATAAAAGCGGCACTAAAGATCAATATAATGTTGAATATCCCACATGGGTGAATCAGTGAAGGGGAAGATGGTGCGACAATGAGAGAAGCAGAGGAGAACAAGCTGAAGTGAAGTTACATATTTCTAGTTGGAAATCGGATGGAGAGAGAATGAAGAGAAAAATGCAAAAAAAAAGTATTTTTTTTATTTTTAAGTGAGAAAATAAACGACACTGAGATCACGGCAAGAGCGACTCTCATCCAAACATTCCTTTTTGCCTTACCTTGGCAGGGAAAAGTGGATGCATGACTTCCCTAGGACATCACAATGAAAAAAATCATGCATTCTGGAATGTATAGATAATATGGCCTTTATATCCATTTATAGATGACCATACATTACCTTTTCCAACTGGGAAGATGTATGTATGGATGTTCGTACACACATAGGTACCTTCAATAGTGTCAGAACTCAAAAATTTTTATCTTTCAGGAGTGCCGTTCAGAGTTTTTGCCATGCATACAAGATTTAGTGGAATAAAATCCTGCATGCATACATGTGTATGCATACACTCAAAGTCAGATAATACGCAAATTTCCTCATGCTTAACTCAATTTATTTATTTTTTTGAGTTATGATACTGTTGAAGTACACAGTCGTTGCAGCGACTGGCACATGTGATTATACCATGTCTCCACATAACGTGTTTCGTGAGTCTATCCTATTAGGATGCACAACCTCCAAATTTAAAAAATGCAGCTTACTGAAATTCCTTCCATTCCGAAAGCTGCAACAGTCTTCACTAATGAGTGTTCCGTACGATCCTATCTCATTAGGCCGTAAAAACTCTCAATTTCATACATGCAGCTTATTGGAATTCCTTCCAATCCGTAAACTGCAACAGCATTCAGTGATGCCAGATAATCTTCGCTAAAATTCCCTCAGAAATTGGAAAAAAAATTCCTAATTTCCCACATTTTAAATAAAAAAATCCCACAAAATTCCCACTGAATTTAAAGCATTTATTTCAGTAATATAAGTGGATATGATTTTTGTTGATTTTAAAGTTGAAGAAATTGATATTTTTGGATAGAAAGGCAACTCTTACTTTACTTATACTATTTAACATATCACAAGATTGTTTGTTTCGCTTTCTACATTTAACATCCGTTACAATTGAAAATATTCTTTCTGATTCAGCGTTTGAATGGGGTAACGTGAGTACAATTTCAACCAATTGCTTAAGATTATGAAGCAAAAAATGGTCATTATAGTTTTTAAAGTTTATTATTTTACTCCACATTACACCAACAGGTAATTTTTTTAAATCGTCTTTTTGTCTTTCGGTTAAAACTATACAAATACTTTTGTATTCCGATTCTGTGAGATCAGAATTAAGATTTAATTTGTTAGTTATAGCAAGAAGTGATACACGATTGTTTTTAGAGAAATCAAAAACAATATCGGGATCTAAAAACTGCAATTCTTCGAAAACACCGTCAAATGGAAAACGTGATATTATCTGAAAAGTAGAAGCTTCATAAAAGCGCAAACACTTTTTTTGAATACAATCATTTACTCCAATTTTAAATTTGATAAAATATTGAAATTTAAGCGAAACAAAGCTGACGGCGGTGGTAGCTCAATGGGATGACATTGGACTACCAATCGAAACGACTTAAGTTCGATCCTCGGTTGAGGCCGCTTGAAGAAGTCTGATGAGAGGATGTGGTGGTCTCCGAAATGGATCCATAACTTCTACCAAAAAAAAAAATTGTTAAATTTTTATTAATTAAAAACTGGCCAATAGCTTATATAAAATTCACATAAAATAATTATTAGAATTAAAAAACGGTCATGTAAAAACAACAGAAAATATCAGTATGTATGTATGTATTTATGTAAACAAGTTACGTATACGCAGTGTAGTTCACTGTATGTTTACTTGTACGCATGTATGTAACCGACTCCTTTTTGAATTGCATAAGTTAAAGCGAAAGCGTGTGTAGACAGAATGGGAGTTTTTCAGTGTGGGATGTGCTTATTTTAAGTTATACTATAAATTATACATATGTAGGTAAGTTCTGCAACCAAAAAATCCCTTTTTTTATGTGGATGACAACAAAATGTCCCTTTTTTCCCTCTTTAAAAATTTTGCAGTGAAATATCCCTCAAAAAGGGAAATTTCCCTCAATCTGGCACCACTGACAGCATTTACTTTTACAACACACAATTGTTTCCTCGATGATCCTGTCCTCAGGTCGGTCGAACTTATAATACTATCCAATCAGCTGATTGGAATTCCACTCCATTCCGACGGCATAAATACACACTATATAATGAAAATAAAAATGAAAAACATAAAGACCGAGTATAAAATGAAATTACGTACATACATACTATAAGTAAAGCCAAAAAATACTCACATATACTACTATATGTCTTCACAAATATTTATTTTATATTAAATAAAATTGCTTTTCATCCAAATTTTATTTGAAGCAGTGGCAACGAATAACGAGTTGTATTCTAGGTTAAGATTTTATAAAAATTGTTATATTCCCAAAGAATTATACAATTAAAAATATATCCGAAAAAAAAAGAAAAAAATTAAACATTAAATATCTTTCAAACCGTCCATTTTTGAAGAAAAAGTGTTATAATATATTTTAAAACAGGGACTTGTAGCCAGTTTCGGTTTCTGTTACACAGCTAAGTAATGAAACTGAAACAGAAACAAAACTCCTTTGTAACAAAAGTGGTAACAAAACTCCGAAACGGTTCCAGCAGAAACAAATCCTGTAACGAAACTAAATTAATTTTGTTCCTTGTAACAGAAACTGAAACAGAAACAAAACTCCTTTGTAACAAAAGTCGTAACAAAACTCCGAAACGGTTCCAGCGAAAACAAAATCTGTAGCGAAACTAAATTTTGTTCCTTGTAACAGAACCCGTAACAAAAACAAAATTAATTTTATTTATTTATTTATTAGTCAATGGAGTATTACATCCTTACAGACTAAGATTAAACAGGATATTAAATTATAATTAAATTAATGCTTAAAAATAATTCCTTAAATTTAGTTTGTGACAAATTCAAAAATCTCTCGTTTAAGAAAATTGCTATCCATGGAGATATCTAGATAATCATATATAATTAACACATTATTTAATTCCATCAGAGACCTTGTAATAGGCTCATTTAAGGCATACGTGGTTCTATAAGAATTTATATAAAACAAATTGTTGTGTCGCAAGACCTTACGTGGCACATTAAATGCAATACTATCGAGTAAATCTGAGCAATTTATTCTGCCACTAATGATATCCATTACAACGAATATAGAATTAACTTTCCGCCTGCCTTCCAGCGATTTTAAACTTATTAAAGTACAACATGCCTCATACGAAGGCAAGGGATGAGTAAATTTAAGCGAATTTAAAGCGAAGCGTACAAATTTCTTTTGAATGCGTTCTAGACGTTTGATGTGAACAGCATAATAGGGTCTCCAAATAAAGGATGCGTACTCAAGTCTCGAGCGAACAAACGAAGTATATAAAAGTTTCACAGCCCTATTCATAAAAAAATCCTATAACACATTATAAACGCTCAATAGTAAAAACTCTTTTTAACTTTATAAAGCCGTTATAATGCACATTATTCATAAACTATTTATAAAGGTTTTATTACTATCATTGATTTATAAGTTTTTTGCTGTCCAAAATCAAAATAAATGTGCCAATGTTGGTTACAAAAAATGTCAACCTGACAAAAAATTACAATTTTAAAATAAACAAATATGTCAATAAATGTATTCAAATTCAAAAAACAAAAACGAATGCGGAAAATAAAAGGGTAATGCGGTAAAAAGACGTGTAGAGGAGACAACTGGGCTTGCTTAGCAAGTGCCACCGGTACCCTCATACAATTTAAACCCCTGCGAAGTACGATTTGCCTCTTCTATATTTGCAAATACTCTTTGCATTGTATAATACTCACAGCACAGTTCACTATATAACCTTTTTCGCTGAAAATAAATACTGTGGTAGTGCGTTTATTAGTGAAAATACAAGTACAGCATACAGTAGTCTGACCCGTGGAGATCACCTGCGTCGTCTTGAATCTGTTCGGATTGTAGAATACATGCAAACATAGATACTTAGCAGTTCAAATTAATTTTAATGACACACTTCTTTTCGACCCCAACATCGCAGTCACTATCACCTGCAATATCGCTGAAGTCCCTAAACCTCGTTTATCCATTGAGATATAAGCTTTTACTAAATTAACTATCCTTTTACGCTGTCCTTGGTAAAACAACAAGAATGCGCCAGTCCTTACACGATACCTTTTTTCCTTGCGAAAGGTGCCCCAAGTCATGTTTATTGCAAGATCTAAGCAGTATTCGAGGTAAGGACTTGCATTTTCAGTAGAATATTCAGTATAAAAAATACCTTGAAACTGGATTCAAAAGCCATTGCCCAAAAAATTATCTGAATACGCAGTGAAGGCATCAGTGCTATTGAATTTTTCCCTGAAAGCTCAATGTACTAGCTTTTTCCTATGGAATTTCTCCCTGTGCCTTCAGGCCTTTCTTCATACAGAAACTCTCCCTTCTCTTTCGGAAGTTTTTAGGTCGAAAGGGAAAGTTCAGATTTTGGAACTACATCTCTACTGAATAATAAAATAATTGCCTTTTCGATTCACAATTTCTCTGCTCGCTATAAATTTGGCAGATAGAAATTTATAGCGAGCAGAGAAATTGTAAATCGAAAGCTATAATATAGGCATGGGTAACTCTGCGCTGCGCCGCGCAATTGCGCTAGCGCCAACCCTGGTGTTATTGCGCTAACACCGATTTGGAAAATGCGCCAACTCAATATAGCGCCAACTCCGTATAGCGCCAACTCAATGTAGCGCCAACTCAATGTTGCGCTATTGCAATATAACACTGACTCAATTTCGTGCGCTAACACCAGCACCAATGGCAAAATGGCACCACCACAAAGCCAATAACAGCACATCGTATATGACACCGCCACAATTATGTATGCTAACGCCAATACCGAACCATCGCTAATACGAAAGGGTATTGATATTTTACTTTCACAAAGAAAGAAGACAAAATTGACATTATAGGAGAGAAAAATATAATCCAAAATAAATAAAATAAAATATTTATTAGCGTATAGTATATTTTTATTACGCATGGTAAATGGTAAGGGGAAATTTCGATATAATGCGCACGGACCCGGAATCTTTCTTTTTAATGGGGTGGAGCAGACCCTCGTATTCCATAATGAAGATGCAGCAAAACGAGATGCAAGCATATTTTCACAAATATACGCAAATGAGTTTTAAAATTAAATTTAATTGTGGCACAATTACTGTGCCCGCGTGTATGTAAGCAGAATTGCGCCAAAAGAAATAAAACGGGGATAGTAGACAGTAAGAAGCGAACAAGTGTTATTTGTCGATTATTCCATGGCAATTGCGCTAAAGGTGTTATTGCGCCAGAACCGTTGGCGCTGGTGTTACTGTATCAGCGCCAAAAAAATTGCGCCATTACCCATGGCTACTATAATATTACACTGGTACGTTTATAACACTGACGAGTTTCATGGCCGAGCTTCTCTCGTAATTCATGGTGTGCTCCTTAACTTTTGGTTTTCCTACTTGAGTGGATTTACAGTTTTATGCCGGCTCCGAACGGCGAACGCATTTTTCGTGAGTAGCTTTTTCATGGCGGAAATACACTCGGAGCGTATCCCGCCCACTGCCGAGAGGTGACCGCTGTTTCTAAAAACAAAATTACAAAAACAAATTACAAAAATTTGTTGGTGTTTGTCCGGACCGGGGTTAGAACCCGAGACCTCTGGTATAGTATAGTAACAAGTTCGACTTTTGGCTGACGAAAAGTATCAGTAATTATATACTGTTTTTACATTAAAATTGTTGTTGTTTAAACGAACTTGATAGTTTTCGTCAGCCAAAAGTCGAACTTGATACTTTTCGTCAGCCAAAACTCGATTTTATTACTTTTCGTCGGCCAAAATTTGAACTTTTTACTTTTCGTCAGCCACAAAAAATCTGATGTTAGTTTTCGTATGGTGCGACGATATGTAGATACTGATATCCAGCTGACCAATACTGGGCGTTTCGTTTTTTTTTTTTTTAATTTGAACTTTTTCTTTATTTATTGAAGTAATTGTTTTATAAATAGCTTATACAAGAGTAAAGCTTGTTATAAATTCGTTTCCATTTTATCTGATTTTTAAGAGCATTTTAAATTTATAAATTGCTTATGAATAATGTTTTTGCTTATTTGATTTTTTTTTTTTTTTTTTTTTTTTAGCATCCAATATATTTTGCCAACTGTATAAATAAAATACATCCAACAATTTTGTGGTTCGTTAAAAGTAATTAGTAATTAATAATGACTTAATAAACATGGTGGGCATGTATGGATTGCTCTCAGTAGCGCATCCATTTATTATAGTGCATCAGCAAAGATCTGTAAATGATTTTCTTTTGAGGCGTACGAAATTGGTTGGTCTTGCCGTCAGGGCTAGAACGAGTGGGTTGGGGTGAGCTAATATTCTCATTTTGTATGATGCAGCATACTTTCTGATTTCTTGAGATATAGTAGGTATCTTTAGGTCACGATGTAGTTGGTCGTTCGTGACGTAGTAGGGCGCATTTACAATCATTCTAATGGTTTTCGATTGGAATCTTTGGAGAATCTCTATATTTGAGTTTGCTGCGGTTCCCCATAGCTGTATGCCATAGGTCCAGATGGGTTTTAAGATAGCTGAGTAGAGCAGGAGTTTGTTGTCGATTGATAGTTGGGAGTTTCGATTCATGAGCCAATAAAGATTTCTCAGTTTTATACCAAGAGCTTTTCGTTTGGTGAATATGTGGGTTCTCCATGTTAGTTTTCTGTCGAGATGCATACCCAGGTACTTTGTTACGTCACTTTGCGGTATATCAATGCCATTGAGTTTTACGGGTGGGCAAGTGTTGCGTCTAGTGGTAAACGTCACTTGAACAGATTTTGATTCATTTGACTTTATCCGCCAGTCTTTCAGCCAATGGGTAATTTTATTTAAACTTCTTTGAAGCTTGAGTGAGGCGACGTTAGGGTTGAGGTCTGAAGCCAGTACAGCAGTGTCATCGGCAAAAGTGCCGATAGTGACTCCTTCTGCTATTGGGAGGTCGTATGTGTAAAGTAGGTACAGTATTGGGCCCATTACACTACCTTGCGGGACGCCTGCTAAGCTCTCGTAAAGCTCAGACTGCTCTGCTCCTTCTTTGACGAAAAAGTAACGATTTTTTAGATAAGATTGTATAAATAGAAAGTAGCTTGTAGGGAGAGTATTTTTTATTTTATAGAGCAGGCCATCGTGCCATACGCGATCAAAAGCTTGGGATATATCTAGAAAGGCAGCTGTACAGTATTTTTTTTGCTCAAAGGCAGAGTAGATTTTCTCGGTAAGTCTATGTACTTGTTCAATTGTTCCGTGTCCTCTTCTGAAGCCAAATTGGTGATTAGGTATAATGTTACGCTCTTCTATTTTGGGTAGGAGTCTTTTAAGGAAGAGAACTTCCAAGACTTTTGAGACAATGGGCAGCAGACTAATGGGTCTGTAAGACGCTGCCGTATCAGGGGGCTTTCCTGGTTTCAGAATCATTTTCATCTGAGCGACTTTCCATTGAGGGGGTATGAATGCAGTTATTAGTACTGCATTAAAAAGTTGGGTGAGAAATTTTATGCCTTCGTAAGGTAAGTGTTTTAGTACATTGCCATTAATAATATCGTACCCAGGAGCTTTCTTTGGGTTGAGCATCGCTATTACGGTTTTTACCTCCGATATTGCGAATCGTTTTATGGGGAGGTCCATTTGATAGGGATGACTCAGAGTATTTTTCACTTCTGTTGTTGTGCTTAGTGGGGGTTCAATATCATGTGGGGTGAATACTGATTTTAGGTGGCGTGCAAAAGTATTTGCTTTCTCTGCGTCACTTTTCGCCCATTCGTTATTTTCCATTCGTATTGGAGAATTGTAGAAAATCGGCCTTTTTAGCTTACTAGCAGCTTTCCAGAGGGAGTAATCAGTTGCAGCTGTTGCATCAATATTACTGAGATATTGTTGAACTTGTCTGTTGTGTTCAATTTTGAGGATGTTTTTGAGTTCTTTGGTGAGAGCATTCAATCTTTTCTTGTCGTCGGGGTGACGGGTTTGTTGCCATTTTTTCCTTGCGAGTCGTTTTTCTTTGAGCTTAGCTTGTATGTTGTGGGTAACGCTTGTCCTTTTTTGTCTGATGAGGGTGGGAGTTGATTTCCATGCAGCTTGTTGGATGCAGCTGTTAAAATGTTCGACTGCTGCCTCTATATCTTCAGCAGATTTCAGGGCTAATTTGAAGTCAAGATTAGACGTGATGATGTGTCGGAAGTATCCCCAATCAGTCTTCCGATTGTAAAGGCTGCATTGTTCCGCTGCCGGTGTAAAATTTTTGTCAATTGTTACCAGGATTGGAGAGTGGTCGGAAGACAATTCAAAGCACGATTTGCAATTTATATCTGATGAATTCACGCCTTTCACCACGCAGAAACCGATTAAGTCGGGTATTTTATTTTTATCTGTTGGCCAATAAGTGGGAGTTCCAGTAGAGAATGGAGTTAAACTGAGATTGCTAATAGCATTATATAGTTGTCTTCCTTTAGGGGTAATGAGACGAGAGCCCCAGAACGTGTGTTTGGCATTGTAATCGCCCCCAGCTAGAAATCGATTTCCAAGAGTTTTGAAGAAATTTTCATATTCTGCAGTGCTGATAGAGTGCCTCGGCGGGCTATAGATAGCAGAGAGTGTAAGCTGGCCGCTCGGGTCTTCAATGACAATATTTGTGGCTTGTATAGCATTTGTACGGAATGAATTCGTGCTGTAATGTTTAATACTTTTCCGTATCAAGATACCTGAGCCTCCATGAGCGTTGTTACTGGGGTGTTTTGTGTGGTAAAACTTGTAGTTGGGTACTTCAAAGTAGCTTTTGTCAGTAAAGTGGGTCTCAGATATGAGGAGTATATCTATATCGTGGGTCTGAAGTAAAGTTTTAACTTCAAGTAAGTGTTTGGATAGGCCATTGGCATTCCAAATGATAATTTTCAACGGGTTGAAGATGCACAGTTTTTAGTCGTGAGGGTGACGAGGAGGCTCATCATTGATGTCATTTGTTGCATGACTTGTTTCAGTAAGTCTATCATTTCTCGCATTTCGTTAGTGTTTTGCGTTGGGGTGTGGGTTTCATTACTATTTGGAATGGCATTATTAGGGTTCGAGCGGGGTGTTACGCCTTTCTTTGCTGCTTGAGCATATGTGGCTGGGTATTGGTCAATTTCAATTGGGGTTTCAATCTGCATTGGGGTTTGAATTGGCTGTTGTGGTTTCTCTTGGGGCTGTGCATGAGCTTTTTTCCTCAGAGTTGGGTATTTGGCGCTTTGGATGTTTTTGTATACCATACAGCCTTTATAATTTGCTGGATGGTTGCCTTCACATAGAGCGCATTTGACATCTTCAGATCTTGTCTTTCGCTTGCAATCAGCGGAGAGGTGGTTTCCAGCACATTTTATACATACTGATTTTCGATGACAGTAGGACTTTGTGTGGCCATATTGCTGACAGTTGGCGCATTGCGGTATTTCACGCTTCGGGTGTGGGGGCTCGAAAGCAATTCTTGAGTGCAGGAGACTTTTAATTTGATATATCTCCTTGTTATTGGAGGTGGGTTTGAGTTCAATGATAAACATTGGGAGAGGATTTTTTGTGACTCTGTGTTTTATGTTCCAAATGTTTGTGACTGAGTGACCGAGATCTTTTAGAGAATCCACAATTTCTTTTGTGTCTATTGAGGAGTGCATGTTTCTGAGAACAACTCTGAAGGTACGTTCTTGTTTTGTTTTATAAGTGTGGAACTCTGTGCCCTTCTGTTCCAGTTGTGACACTATGGTTTTGTAAGCATCCAGGGATGATGCTTGTACTTTTACTTGATCCTTGCCTGTGAGCTTTAGATCATAGGAGTTTGGAGCAACTTCTTGTAGTAAACTCATTAGGGGGGGAATGTTTAGAACTTTGTCTATAAATATTGGCGGCGGCTTGGGTATTTTTTCAGTTGGTTGGTTAGTTTCCTCAACTTCAAGGGAGGCAAATCTGTTTTCGTTTTCATTTTCATTTGGTTGGCGGTTTCCAAGCCAGTAATAATTATCAAGTTTAGCCTGTTTTTTAGAGGTAGTATTTTTACTTGGGCTTTCGCGTTGGCGTTTGGGATTGACGATCTTCCATTGGTCGGTTGGGGTAGCAGTTGTCAAGTTTCCTGCAGTTTGGGGTTTCTGGGCTTGTTGTTGTTGGGCATAGAGAATTTCCAGTTGCCTTTGGAGGGTTTCGATCTGCTGTTGTACGTTTGGTACGTTGGTACTAGGCAGGCGGGATGGGGTTAGATGTTGGGACATTTGTTGGGGTGTACCTAGGGATCTCGGTGTTTGGTGCTGTAGTTGCACTTGGGCTTGTTGGGCATCTCGCACTTCGACTTGTTGGGAACCTCCTACTTTAGGAGGAGTATGGTTGGGGGGCATCTCGCTGGTGCAAACGAATATTTTAGTCTATATTCATTTGCACCCGGCTGCGCTTGTAATATGTACAACTTTTTATGATTGTAATACAATGTGGTTGCAGCTTTTTACAGCTCTGATACTTATGTATAAACTTTACACGAATGGTTTGTGTCCACACTAATTCACCACTTAGTGGTGAAAAAGAGGTTTGTGGTGGAGTTTTGTGTGTGGGAGCTTTTGCTATTGTGCGATCAATGCAACAACAATATGCACAATCACTCAGCAATAACACTTAATTTACGCTTTAGAGTTTAAATAAAGCAGTTTTATATTAATTTGATAGCACACTAAATTGCGACACTTTTTCCGACACTTTTTCACAATATTATTGAGTTAAATTGATCAATTATATATTTTTTTTTTTTTAGCACAAAAGTACGGAGGAAAAAATTTATTTGATTTGATTATTTGATTGATAAACTATTTATAAACCTTTGATATGTTTTTATGAATAAGGCTGTCAAGGTATAGGGATTAGTAAATTCTTTACTATTACGTTGCACAAAAGTTAAAAGTGAATATGCTTTAGGAATGATGTAGTTCAAGTGACTAGCAAAGGTAAAATGTGAGTCGAAAACGACACCCAGATCTTTCATTTCACTAATGTTAGATAAAGTGAAATTTCCAATACTATATGATGATATAAGATTAGAGTGAAGTTTCGTAAAAGTGATCTTAAAACACTTGTTAAGATTAAGAAATAAGCGATTTTTGTTGAACCAAGTATACAAATTGTCGAGGTCCTCCTGTAGCCGAAGCATATCATCTGGATTTATTATTCTTAAAAAAATTTTCAAATCATCGGCATATAAGACGAACTTTGAACTAGCAAAGCAATAAGAAATATCGTTAATAAATAGATTAAACAATAATGGCCCAAGAACACTTCCTTGCGGAACACCTGACGTTGAGACGAACGAGTAAGATCTAGCGTTATCAACAACCACTACAGACGGGCGGTTACTAAGATAAGATTTAAGCCAATTAAGAAAAGTGGAATGGAAGCCAATCTTCGAAAGCTTCGAAATCAAAATTGAATGTGATACCCTGTCAAATGCCTTTGAAAATTCGGTATATATGGTGTCAACCTGGCAACCAAGCTCGAACGATTTGATGCAATACTGCGAGAGGACGGCTAGATTTGTAACCGTCGACCGGCCAGTGATGAAACCATGTTGATATGGGTTTATCAGATTTTTTACTGCAAAATATATTTTGTCCTTGATAGAACATTCGAATAGCTTTGATCAGGGTGCGAAGAACGCTCAAAATAAACTCACTCAAACGAATTATCACTCTATAATTCTGAGCTATGCCATGCTCTCATGAGCGCAAATACACAGTGACAACGAACGCAAATGAACGCACGTCAGCAGCGATCGATGGGTCTCTGCAGTGGCGATAAGCTCTTACATAAATTCATTTTAAAATGAGAGATCGTTTGAAAATTCATTTTTTGAAAATTCATTCTATGAGTTTATTTTATAATTTTTTGCGCTAGCGATCATTTTTTGAGTTTATCATTTTTTGATCGCTCTTTGAGTTATCATTTTATGCGTTCACAAGGGTTTGTTGTGAGGTTTAAGCAGCTAATGGCATTGTGAAGGCGCAATTTTTGGATGATGGCGTGCGTTTATTAGACCATAAATATGATGTATGTATGTATGTACATACATAAGTTATATATGCTGATATACTAATTGAGTATCATATGTAGAAAACACTCAATTTGTAAGCTCTCATGTAAGCACAAGTACTTATAAGTACGAACGATCGCTCAGGCGATGTCGTAAGTTAGTCTTTCCATCAAACTCGAGAAATAAAGTTTAAATAAAGATTAATAAAAACCACACTAAAAACCCTAGAACTTAAATGGCGACGAGGATCAAAAATTAAGAACATACAGTTCTCAAACAAAAAAAAAAAACAATTTTTGCGTGCTATTAGTGTGGATAAAAATAGATTGATCAAAAAAAAAAAGAAGACAAATTAAATAATTATTTTACTTTAAAAGATTTGAGTGTTAAAAAAACATATATTGATCGAAAAAAAAGACATACTATTTGCATTTAAAAAATTTTAAAGTGTTCGAGCAACAAGAAAAACTACTTATGTGTTAAATGTTATTATTTAAAGAAAAAAAGAGCCATTTTTTAACTTAGCGAAAGTATATATTTTAAAAAATATACATACATAATTTTCAGTGAGTTTTGTAATATAAAATTGCAAAAAGAAAAACTCCGAAACGTGAAACGTGAAACCCAAAAAACTAAAAATACGGAAAACCCAAAAAGAACTGTGTTTTACTGAAAAAATTGGCTTTATAGTTAAATACAAAATAAATAATCGCAATATTGGTTTTATAAAAGGCGAGAAATATATGTAGTTATAACATTTTTTGACAAACGTACAGTAGGCACATTATTCATATTAAAAAAAAAAAAAAAAAAAAAAAAAATATACCGCAAATCATTTAAGTGCTAAAAAATTTACAGCAACAAAAAATCACTAAAAAGTGCATTTAACTTCAAAACGAAAAGTTCCAAACCGCTATAACTGTGCGTAAAAACAAATCGAAAAAGAAGCACAAAAAATTTGAGAGAAAAACCGGTATACGCTCTTTTGCCGTTAAGTGTGTATATACATTAGTGCAAGGCAACACAAATGATGCTGACACATTTGAAACTTGTTGCGTAAATGTAGATTTGGTGCTCAGCAAAGTTTCGTATACATAAAAAGTTGCCGATGAAACATAGTTTATAAACTAAAAGATGTTGCTTAAAAACGAAAGGCTGTAAGCGGTGTTGCTCTGTAAAGAAATTTTTATGTTCTAATCAAACATGTTGAGTTGCAGTAAATGTTGATTCTGGCACGTTACGAACTGTTGTATCAATAATGTTTATATACATATATAACGCAAATACATAAATAAAATAAGAATAAAATATCTAAATGCGGTCTGACGAATTTTAATAAAAAAAAAAAAAAAAAAAAAAAAAAAACAATATACAAACCTTAATAAATAACGTATATTTATTAATACATATATAAAAACAAAAACAAGCAAAGAATCCAACAAATAAAAGCGAAATGGCACTAACTTTGGCAGAGGCGTTAAGAGAGGCGAGA
Organism: Urophora cardui; assembly: GCA_960531455.1. Lineage (NCBI taxonomy): Eukaryota > Metazoa > Arthropoda > Insecta > Diptera > Tephritidae > Urophora > Urophora cardui. Next base: position 93,112,490 of record OY482673.1, on the reverse strand, counting down.
AGTATACCCTATTTCGATGGTCACAGTGAGTACAGCATAACACATTACTTGCGTGACGTTTCAACAATTTTGTCGCTGACAAACGAAGACCAGAGGCCTATTGTATCCAATGTTTTATGCAACAAATTGAAAGGAAGAGCATTACACGTCATTCAACATCTCATCGAGCCGAGTTTCGAAGATATTTTAAATAGGCTGAAAGAAGAATTTGGCATTAAGTCTACATTTTTAAATTTAAGAAGCGAAGCTATGAATGTTAGGGCGTCACACATTGAAAATTTGCATAATAAGCTAGGAGCTATTTTACAAAAGATGAACACGAAATATGTTTTAGAAGGTTCGATTGACGTTTTATATACACCACAAAACAATGCAAAATTAATTTTTGAAGTATATTTACAATTTTTGCCATTTCATGTTAAAACTTTGTTGTTGCAAAATAACATAAATACTATGGAAAATGCATTTACATATTACTTACAGAATAACATGTTGCACGATATTGATATAGTCAGTGGTATGAAGGTTAATAGTAACAATGATTTTCTCTCCAATTCTAATGGGTTGTACCATAAAAATAATGCCAGTAAAGGTAGCAACATTTATAAGCAAAGTTCAAACAATTTTCCCGATAAAAAATCAAATGTTGGTTATAATCCCAATTATCAAAATTCTGGCACTTACCACAGACATTTCGAAAACAATAATCACTCCGGAAATTTTAATAGTAATCGTAACTTCGGAAGAAATAGTGGTAATTGGAAGGTTAGAGGAGAACCGAATAGCCACAGAAATGTTAGAAATTTCAATTCTGGTAGATTTAACTACAATTCAAGGCAAAATACGCAATCACCCGCAGTTCCAATGGAAGTAGATAACTTGGAAAATTTTCAGCTTTCTCCTCTTCGACCCAATTACCCTTGATTGATTTGACAATTGAAGGTGTAAAAGTAAGGTGTCTAGTCGACAGCGGCTCGGCTACAACTTTAGGGGATTTTAAAACTTTTAAGAATTTTCAAAGTCGTAGGATTTTGAAAACTCCTATTCTTATAAAAACACTTTTTGCATCTGAAATTATATCAGAAGAAGTCATTGTAAATGTTCCCGCAGAATTTAAGAGAGGAAAAGAAACTATGTCCATAAAGCTGGTAAACCTAGAAAATAAACCTTTTCAGTGTATAATAGGATTAAATATTATAGATCCTTTAGAAGTGCTTATTGATTTTTCGAAAAAAGTGATAGATATAGACGGCAATATAGTTCCATTTTACAATAATAAACCCGAAAATTATTTACCTATTAAAGATGCATTTTATGCATATTGTTCTCAAACTGACACATATCCAGACTCTTTATATTTGGATGGAAAGAATTTTGATGTAGATCCGTTATTAAGTAAGGATTTGAATGGTGAAGAAAGTCGAATTTTAAAGAAATTTTTGTTGAAGTATAAAACTATTTTTTTCCAAGAAGGCCAATACTTACCAGCCTTAGAAGCAGTTAAGCACCAAATTATCACGAAACCTCATACCCCTATAGATACAAAAAATTATAGATATCCTTATGCGTTGGAAGGAGAAATAAATATGCAACTTAACTCTATGTTAGAAAATGGTATAATTAGACCAAGTAAATCGCCTTATAATTCACCGCTGTGGATAGTGGAGAAAAAATCAGTAGGTAAGGGTAAGAAGTGGCGTTTGGTGGTAGATTACCGTAAACTGAATAGCTTAACTATCGACGACAAATTCCCTATACCGAACATCGAATCGCTTTTTGAGAAACTTGGTCGAGCTCAATACTTTTCAACCATCGACCTCGCAAAAGGTTTTCACCAAATTCTAATGGATGAATCTGACATAGAAAAAACTGCTTTTTCTGGGCCAAATGGGCATTATGAATTTACGCGCATGCCCTTTGGTTTGAAAAATGCACCTGCTACGTTCCAGCGCATGATGAATACGATTTTGTCTGAATACATCAACAAAATCTGCATAATTTATATGGATGACATTTTGGTATTTTCTACTTCTATAAATGAGCATTTTGAAAGCTTAACAAAAATATTTAACTGTTTGTACACAAATAATTTGAAAATCCAATACGACAAATGCAAATTTTTGTCAAGATACACAGAGTTTCTAGGCCATATTATCACACCTGAAGGTATTAAGCCAAACCCCGAAAAAATACAGTCAATTCAAAAAATAAAATTACCGCGTACCGTAAAAGAAATTCAGTCCTTCTTAGGCTTGACCGGCTATTACCGTAAATTTATTAAAAATTATTCAGTTATAGCTTCCCCAATTATAAAATATTTAAGAAAGGATCAAAAAATCAATTTGAAGGATAATGAATATATCAAAGCATTTGACAAGCTCAAGCTTATTATGACTTCACCTCCACTGCTGGTATATCCAGACTTTTCAAAAACATTTACTGTGACGACAGACGCTAGCAATGTTGCGATAGGCGCGGTTTTAAGCCAAAATGGAAAACCAATAAGCTTTGCGAGTCGTACATTAAATGGCGCAGAAAAAAGATACCATACACTCGAAAAAGAGTTACTTGCTATAGTGTGGGCAGTGCGGCACTTCAGGCCTTATTTATTCGGACGTTCATTCGTTATTCAAACGGATCACCAACCCCTTAAATGGCTATATTCTCTTAAGGACCCAACCCCACGAGTTTTAAGATGGAAAACCTTACTAGGTGAATACAAATTTGAAGTAGAATACATTAAAGGTAGAGAAAACAATGTTGCCGATTTTTTAAGCCGGCAAACCGATAATAATATCATGGGCGAGGAAGAAAACTTTGATATCAAATCTTTGTTTGAGAATTCTTTAGAAACGGTGCATTCAGCATACGAAAACCTAAATGAACACTTTCTTATTTCCGAGTCCATTGTAAACAGATACACTACCCAAATTCGTATAGTAAGGAATAAAACGGTCGAAAGCGAAGTGATATATAACAAATACCGATTAATCTATATAGCCGAAAAAGACTTACAAAATGGCATTTATCTAACAGATATTTTTAGAAAATATATTAAAAAGGGAACAACAGGAATTCATTCAGAGTTGCCTGACCAAATGTATAACGTTGTACAGGAAAAGCTAATAAGTCTTTTTTCAAACGATAATAACATTAAGTTTACTAAATGTTGTTACAAAGCTTTAGACTTGAGTACAGAAGAGGAAGCTTTAGAGGTAGTGGAAAAAATCCATGTGGAAGGTAACCATAGGGGGGTGCTAGAAAATTACGAACAAATCAAATTAAAATATTTTTATCCGAATGTAAAGAAAATTATAAACAGATTTATAAATATGTGTGAGGTTTGCAACGAGAACAAATATGCTAGAAAACCTCTAAAAAAGTTGTTCAATTACACAGAAACTCCTAGAAGTCCTAACGAGATAGTACATATTGACATATTTTATTGTTTCCGCTCTTGTTTTCTAACCACCCTTGATAAATTCACTAAATTAGCTTCCATACATAAACTGCCGGATAGAAATATGGTCACCGTAAAAATTAAACTTCAGGAAAGATTTTCTTGGCTAGGAAAACCGAAAAAAATGATAATGGATAACGAGTTTAACAATGCTCTTATAAGATTATTCTGCCGCGAGAATAATATCATTGCTCATTTCACTACACCAAACAGCCATACCGGAAATGCTGATATCGAAAGGTTGCATTCAACATTGCTAGAGCACACACGCATCTTAAAAAACTCGGACAACTCCTTGGAGTTGGAAGAAATTATGATTAAGGCCATTGGGTTTTATAACAATTCTATCCATAGTTCAACCAATGTAAAACCTATCGACTTTATCAATAGAAGCGACATGGACTTTGAAAAGATAAAAAATTATAATTACCTGAAAAAGAGTAAAGTTATTAACAAATTGAATGCTAAAGCCGAAAAGGTCCCAAATTTCAACAACAATAAAGTTTACATGAAAAACCCTCTTGCCAATCGAAACAAAGCTGCCAAAAGATTTGTACAATTGCCAAATGGTTTTCCTAATAAAATTGACATGGCAAATATAAAGAGGCCGCATAAAATTACGTAAATTTGTATCTATTTTTATATGTAATTCAAACAAAAAATATATACGTATTTTTATATATACAAAATAAATAAATACATCATATGTACATAAATAAAATTTTTATTTGTATGTACATATATATATGTATATTTATGCCTTTCTATATGTACAATTACATACTATTCAAAATAATAATTTTTAAAACAATATAAATATATGCATATAAAAATAATATATGTAGGTACATACATAAAATTTTAAAATATCAAATATATTCAATAATACATATATGTATGTAATTTTAAATATTTTATGTATGAAGATATTTCTGCGTTCGCAAAAGCAGACACTGCAAGATATGGAAATTTTATTCAGATATATGTATGTACATAAAGCTCAAAAGGAAAAAGCTGTTCGTTAAATTTAAGAAAACTTGAATGTCTGAATATTTAAAAAGGATAAAATAATTAATAATTGTTTAAATTGTCAAAATTCATTGTATTACTTTTGTTTATATGTACACACGTACTTTCATTTAATGTTTAAACATTGTTCATTTAACATAAATAATTAATTTTGTTAATTTTTATATGTATACATACAATTTTATACCATAAGGTAAATCGCAGGGACGCGATTTTATTTATGCGGAGGGCGAGTTATATATGCTGATATACTAATTGAGTATCATATGTAGAAAACACTCAATTTGTAAGCTCTCATGTAAGCACAAGTACTTATAAGTACGAACGATCGCTCAGGCGATGTCGTAAGTTAGTCTTTCCATCAAACTCGAGAAATAAAGTTTAAATAAAGATTAATAAAAACCACACTAAAAACCCTAGAACTTAAATCATATTCATGCATGTGTGTACGTATATATGGATGTATGTACATAATTATAATATTTTAAAAAGCCTTAGCTCTCATAGCGATAGGTATGTATATGTACATATGTATGTAGGTATATCGAGTTTAAATTTTATTAAGTATGTATTTATTTAAACTAATTAAATTATTCAATTCATTTAAATTAATAGATATTTATAAAAATTTATATTTACATACCGATGTACCTACGTATATATTGATGTACATTTGTAGTCTATATGTATGAGTTAAGGGTTGTTAAATATTTTATTTAACATAGGTACCTACATACATATGTATGTATGTATTTAGTTCTTACTTGAAAACTAGAATACAACAATTGAGCGTTCAAAAAATAAGTTCGCATTTTATTTATTTGTACACATGTATGTATGCACATACATATGTATGTACATATATAAAATGAATGTATGTATGTTATATGTATGTATGTCTATTCAATGATGGAATGTAGGTATTGATATTTTCCAGGTTTTTTATACATTATTGCTCTTTTTTGTACCTACACAGTAAAAAAGGATAGTTTATTTCTAATATCATTTGGTACTTAATTTAATCATTCCTGGAATTAAATAATATTATATTATATATTATATTACCGTCACAGTATTTTTGGTTTAAAATCAAAACCAAAAAAAATATTAGAAAAAAAAACTAGAAAAAGGTATAACAAATTAATACAAACTGTTTCTGAAAGTGAAATAGGAAGAATAAATTAAACTCATTAAAATAAATGGCCCAAAAAGCCTTCTTCATGTCTGATGTAGCAACTAATACAGGAGATTGGTTAAATATCTTATCGTGAAAACTGCGGGATGTGGGACATACGCATATGAACATACACACATACGCATGTTTTAAAATACAATCTAAATATGTAGGTACCTATGTATGTTAAATAAAATATTTATATAGACTACATATCGATGGCTATTTCAAAAATTGTTTGAAAAACGTCTTATTTCAGAATTTTTTTCAATAACGTCCTATTTCAGAAAATTATTCAAAACGCCCTATTGCAGAGAAATACATACATATATACATATGTATGTGTCGAATGAACACAAATACATATGTATGTAAACACATGCATATATAAAATTTTTATTAGATTGAATAAATACATAATAAAATTGTTAAAATGCAACTTCAATATACATATGTACATATATATCGCTATAAGACCTAAGGCTTTTTAAAATATTATAAATATATACATACATATGTACATACATATGTATATACGTACACAAATGCATTCATATGTATGTACATACATGCATATATCATATTTATGATCTAATAAACGCACGCCATCATCCAAAAACTGCGCCTTCACAATGCCATTAGCTGCTTAAACCTCACAACAAACCCTTGTGAACGCATAAAATGATAACTCAAAGAGCGATCAAAAAATGATAACTCAAAAAATGATCGCTAGCGCAAAAAATTATAAATTCAAACTCAAAGAGTGAATTTACCAGAGAAATTGTACGATAATTCATTTTTGAGTGAATTTATGCATTGAGTTTAACGCCACCGCTATGAGCGATCGATTGCTGTTGTGCTTTAGTTCGCTCGCTATTTGAGTGTTTATACATTTTTCTTTGAATATTTGTTTGTGATATGAGTAGAATGTATTTTTGAGCGTTCATGAGTGAGTTATTCCGTACCCTGGCTTTGATACTGTAGTTAATTTGGAAATTGGCCTGTAGTTTAGAATGTCCGTGTCCAAACACAGCAACTCTGCTGCGAAATTATCCAACGATTCTCTTTTGTGCCGCTGTTCTGTCTTCCATTTGTCCAAACACATCAACTCGTCGCTGGCCAACTTTTGTTCATTATGTTTTGTTCTGGCATTCTTCGAACGATCTGATTGGTCACTGGCGATAAGAATTGCTGCACAAAGCGTGTTGTCCGAGCACCGACGACTTGGTGCCCCCCTCCTTTCCTCGTCGCCTTCTCACCAGCAAACGAACAAAAGCAGCGGGTTGCTCAACTTCGTGTCTCCGTGTTTGGACGTCGACAATATTGTTTTTGTTCGCACTCTTATGTCTTGGCGTAATAAACGAAATTTTTAACTCATCAATAAATACCCCCATAGACAAAGATTTATTGAAGATTATGGTAATAGGTACAGCTAAAGAGCTCTCACACATTTTTATTAACCCTTAGACTAGCGTTGTGGTCTGTCAGACCATTTTGAAAAATTTTACTACAACTTTTTTTTTCCTTAACATTTTTGTGCAAACCGTTTTATGACTTTGTAAGGTTCCATGAGTGTTTTCTAATTCAGTATAGAAAGGTAATATTAGTCTCATTTCTGTGTAAAAAAAAGCATATTTTGTGTAAGATATGCGTTTTTCAAGGTTGTGGTCTGTCAGACCACAGCATTGAAACCCTATATCATAATTGTAAAGGCAACTTTTTTCAACATAGAATTCGCTAGCGAGCTAATGTACATAAGCCTAGCTTTCGTTGGAACTATTCGTGAGGATGAAAGATTAATTCCACCAGAATTACTTACCTCTTCTAGTCGTCCACCATCTTCTGTTACTACGAAAATGTCTTGCTCTTACGTGCCAAAAAAATATGTAAGTCTATGATTCTAAATTCATCTGAACATTATACCTGCGATGTTGATGGGGAAGCCAAGAAAGGAAAAGATAAATAACGCGAATTTTTAATTGAATTAGCACAGGAAAAGTTTAAACCACATATGGAGTTACGTGAAGCCTAGCCGAATTTATCACGATTATGCCCCATCTGCGATTAGATTCTGGCTGGATTTTGGTATTTGAGGCAGATAAAAGAAACCGGAAAACTCATTCCATTGCATTAAATGTAAATATACGGTTTGTGATTTACATTAAACCAACGCATGCGTAATGCGTTTCTGAAGAAATGCCAAGAGGTCCTACAAACTAGGGACTTGTTTAAAACACCCATTAATGCATTTCTTTAACAAATTTGGACTGTGTTTTTATGCTAAATGAACGTAAATATAACATTTGCCAAATAACAAATAACATTTGTTGTATCCGGTGACTTTTTTGGTAGTTGCAAATAAAAAATACCTTGTGGTCTATCAGACCACAATATACCGTTAACGACAATTCACGTCACCAGTAGTCTGAGGGTTAAATAGCTTGATAAGCCATCATTATCCAGTTTATTTGATACTTTTAGCGATCTAATAGCGGAAATAACATCATCAGCTGTTAATTTCAATGCACCAAAATCAATAGTTGATAATATCGATCACAGACTGTATTAACCATTTCATGAAAATCAGTGTCAAAGTTAGATACAAAAAAGTCAGCAAATAAATTGGCAGACTCTGAGGGTGAGTTTGATATTCTATCAGTCAAAAACATCGATGCAGGGATATCAGACACCGCTTTCTTGTATTTTATGAAACTCCAAAAAGATGCTTTCACATTGCAAAATATATATATTGTACAAAAATTTATTATGACAATTAAACTGGTTCGAATAGAGTAAATATTTGTGGTAGGCATCGACATTATTAGTGGCTAGAAAAACTTTATGGCATTTATTTCTTAGATTTTTTAATTTTTTCAACCGCTTAGTGTACCAAGGTATCTTATAAGCTTGCTTTGGCCGAAGCGGTATATGATCAGAAACAATATTCTTAACCTTATTAATAAATAAACGATAGCAATCAGAAACTCTGACTTGACTTAAGAGTTCCTCCCAATTAATATCATTTAATGAAGCATTAAGCAGATCTTGATCACAGACTGTAATTAAAATTCAAACAGTCATTACTACAATAACACGTTTGAAAATTATAAAACTTTATTTTTAAGACTAATGGTATATGATGCATATCAGGCTCAGAAAACGGGAGGTCACACTCAGTCGGGTGAAAGTCGAAGTTTTTACTAACAAAAATAAGATCTAATATTCTATTCAATTTATTTACATAAGCGTTAATTTGTATCAGATCCGCACCAATTAGGCTATATATTAGACAAATTTCATGTGTTTTATTTACATTAAGTGGCATTAAAAAATTTTTATCTTGTAAGCTAGAAAAATTAACCTTATTCAGATTAAAATCGCCAAGAACGCACAGGTGATTTTCACCAATAGAAATTGAGAGACTAGTTACATTATCTGCATGCGCAGCATAAAGCTCATCAGAACTAAGTGGTGGGTTATATGATACACAAAAATATAATGAATTAGTATCTCCAGAAATCTTCACACATAGTTGATCAAGCAACAGATCAGTGTTCCCAAGAATAATAAGTTCGGATCGCAATTTTCGTTTGGCAGCAATGAGAACGCCCCCACCTCTCATGCAACCAGTTTTAATTGAATCTCTATCCTTGCGATAAATATTGTATAGGTTTAAATCGCAAATTTCAGCATCAAAAATATCATTGTTCAGCCATGTTTCAGTTAGGACTATTATATCGTATTGGCAAAGAGAAAGAAACAATGTAGTAGCAACTAACTTTGTTCTCATCCCAGATACCTTTTGGTAATATACCAAGAGCGATGAATTAGGTACAAAGTTGGCGTTCAAAGAAGGGATTTGTGCATTATGTTGAACATTCACTATGCAGCGACTGTTCCGACTTTTTCCGAAAAAACTCAAACGGTCGCACCCTGACGTTTTTAGGCCAAAGTGCTGGGTTCATTAATTCTTCATATAGAGCGCTAACAACACCAAGCTTGAAGTTTATTTTCTTTAGCGTACATGCATTGACATCACTTTTAACCAACATAAAGCATTTAAGATCTTCAGATTTTATGTTAGCAAAGCTCTTTGTCACATATGCTACAATATCAGTCTCAGTAACCGTATTTTTAAAAGACGACAAGTGAACCCATTTTCTTTTTTCCTTTTCTTCCAATTCCATCACTTCAAGTCCAGAATTATCATTACTACCAATAATAACATTCCGAGCAAATTTTGAATTTTTAGTGATGTTTTTACCAACAGTACGCCACTGTTCCTGCGGAGAGGTATTAACAGAGGCAGCAGCTGTGATTGTGTTGGTAGATGGGGAATATGTACGGGGGGTGGGTGAGGATGACGTATTTGCTGTCTTGTTTATATTTTTTTGCACATATGCGTTTTTATTATTTTCCAATTTATTGATATTGACTTGCTTTGCTTTAGAGTTTATGTTTTTAGACGATGAGATGTTTTCATTAACAACTAAGTTATTAATTTTAGATTGCATATCTTTAATCGAATTAATTATGGAATCATTTGCAGATGAAGAGTCAGCATTACATAGAATGGTTTGTAGGGAATGCATTACACTTTCTATTTTATCAACCTTTTTCACTAGCAGCATTTTATCTTCTTCCATAGAACTTAGCAGAGCAAACAATTTAGCATTTTGAACACGTAGGGCAACGATTTCATCGAGTAGACTTTTTAAAGATATTTGCTTTTCGCTTTCACTCATACTTATAGCTTGTTGTTGTAACTGCGCCGAATTTGACGATTCACTTAACTGGTCGGCCACACTATTTAAACGTTGTTGTTGCTTTTCACGACAGGAATTATTTATAGCTTGTTGTTGCAACAGCGCCGAATTTGACGATTCACTTAGCTTGTTGGTTTGTTCCTTTTAACAAGAACAGAAGCAGAAACAAAATTAAATTAATTTTGTTAATTAATTAAATTAATTTTGTTTCTGCTTCTATTTCTTGGAACAGAAACGCAAGAAACATAAGTTTCGTTTCATTACAAGTTTTGTTACAAGTCCCTGTTTTAAAGCCCATTTTATAATAAATTAGTTTCAACACATATAATCCATCGCAAGCTAAAAGAGAAAATTCTTGACTTTTCTCAAAAAATTGTGATTTTGTCAAACTTCAAGGCCCCTCCGCAGAAACTTTTACAATTGAATTTTTGAATTAAATGGCACATTTCTAGAAGTGAGCACATATAAATTTCAAGAAAAAAAATCCCCTGTATGGTATAACCAGCCTACTGTGGTATGATATAAAAAGATAAAAGTGTTTTGTAAATAATTTTTAACTTACGGATTTTCTAGCATTCGTAGGCATACTTTAGCCATTGTTCCAATGGTTTCTGTTGTATTCTCAACATCATCAGAATTGTCATGAACAAATTTAGACGTCGCCTCGCTTAGCACTTTCAACATGGGAGTAGCATGAGCGTAGAATAGGGACATCCGATTAGCCAATTCTGTGCTTACCATACTACTGTTAGTCTGTTCGGTGCGCTGCCTGCTTACAATCCGCCTATAATAGCTGAAATCGTTTTGTATCGCAGGTGTCTTCATCTAAGATATAGAAAATTAAATATACCTAAATTAATGTAGGAATCGGTACTTAGGTACATTTCTACGTATCTGGCAATGCCAGCTTTGACAACTCTTCCAACTTGACGAAAATGATGACCACCCTACATACATACATACTTGAATGGCGTTTTAAAAACGAGATCATTGTCAACCGTCACCGCGAATACTTACCCGATTTTAATTTTATAAAAATTGAAGTGGGAACGAAGGAAAAAAAGCCTACAAATTAACAGACTTTAAGTATTGCCAAACTTATAAGGTGCAGCCTAGGATAAGTTACGATATTGCGCTCATTCAAATGCGATCGCGATGCGACATGTTTGTTGTGTAATAATAGTGAGGAAAAGTGAGTGGAAGTGTTTGCAAAACGTGCGCAAAAAATATTAAAATCAACCGGAGTAATTAAGTGCGAGTAGACTTAAACCACGTTATACGGGTATAAACGATCCGGAGTTTGTGCGTGCGCGTGTTTAAAAAACTCGCGTTAAAAAAAAAAAAAAAAAAATTATAAATAAATAAAAAATATAAAAATTCCGCGAAATTGTCACTTCCAGTGACGAACGAAAGAGACGGAAAACTTAAGTAAAAAATAAGAAATTTTCACGTGCAGGCGAATACAGCTGATCTAGTCGAGCAAAAGCGAGACAGCTGATCCGAAATATCGAAGATTTCTTTGTCTAAATAGAGGCGGTGTCACGCCCATTTTCCAAAATTTTTCTGTTTTTGTTTTCGATCTATTGTGGAATCCACGCCACAAAATTTCAATGAATTATCTTTATATTTGACAAAGATATCGCTTAAAATGTTTTTATTGGGCCACTTCATAATACCCACATATAGGGTTGCCAGACGTACTGATTTGATCAGTACAATACTGATTTTTGGTGCCCCGTACTGATGGTTTTAAAAACCTTAAGAAATACTGATTTTTTGGTTTTGTACTGATTTTTACTGATTTTTAGCCGACACTAAAAAAAATACTTTTTATCACGCTGCACTGTTTTTAATTTTCTAACTGTTTTCATTTGACGTTTATAATGCCGTGGTTATGCTTGCGACAATACTCGACGAGCAACGTGTAATTGTTGTTGTGCACTCCGACGAGTGAGAGAATTTTCGGACTCTCACATCGATCAAATTTGCTGGGTGAAACAAGCAACCAGCACGCCAAGTTTTCACGGTAATAATGTGTTATGTTGTATATGTGCGCTCTAATCATCGATTTAACCACCTCTCACCGATGATGAGAATGTGTCCGAATTTCATCGGTGTTTTGTTCGTAAGCATAACCACGGCATAACCATGAAACAATTAGGAAGGAGGAAGCAACGCGAACGTTAAATGTCATAGAAACATGATTGACAGTTAACGATACGGAAACAAAAACAAAATGCCAGTAATAAAGATGATTTTCTCCGCATATATTGCTTTTTTTTTTTGAAGGCAATGTACTGATTTTTTTGGGAAAGGTATCTAGCAACCCTACCCATATATAAAATTGGGCATGGCCGTCAACCGATTTCGTCAAAATTTGGAACATGTATTACCACAAGTGATAAAAGTTTATACACCAAGTTTCGTCATTATATCTCAGTTATTTGTCGAGTTATGGGCTCCGAAATCTCGTATATTCCTGCTTCTAAAAGAAGGCGGTGCCACGCCCATTTTCCAAAATTTTTGTATATTTTGTTTTATGTCTGCAGCTGGACTCTCGCCACAAAATTTCAATGAATTATCTTTATATTTGACAAGGATATTGCTTGAAATTTTTTTGTTATGCCACTTTATAATAATATAATATAATACAATGGCGCTATTATAACTATGACGAGTTTTATGGCCGCGCTTCTCTCCCAATTCGAGGAGTGCTCCATTTTGTTTTTCCTACTAATTGGGTGGACCTACAGTTTTATGCCGGCTCCGAACGGCGAATGCATTTTTTGTGAGAAGCTTTTTCATGGAAGAAATACTCTCGGAGGGTATGCCACCCACTGCCGAGAGGTGACCGCTGCTCTTAAAAAACCCAATAATTGGATTTTTACTAATTAGAAAAATTGTTTTGGTGCTTAGCTCGGACCGTGGTTTGAACCCGAGACCTCTGGCATAGCAGGCGAGCACTCTACCCACTGCACCACAGCGGCCACTTTATAATACCCATATAGTAGGAAAAAACAAAGGAGCACACCTCGAATTGGGAGAGAAGTTCGGCCATAAAACACGTCAGAGTTATAATAGCGCCATTGTATTATATTATATTATTATATATAAAATTGGGCGTGGTCGTCAACCGATTTTGGCAATTTTTCGTCTAAACATTTGTCTAAGTAAGTAAATCACGTGTACCAAATTTCATCGATATATCTGCTACGGTTCCGGAGTTATGACCTATAAAACTTTCAATGTTTGCCCCGTAATAAGTGGGCGTGGCACCGCCCGTTTTCCAAAATCTGACCACATTTCTTCATAAGTGCCTGAGCTCAATACGTGAGAGAAATTTTATCACTCCAGCTCTATTAATGACTGAGATACCAAATTTCCGATTTTTACTATATAGGGAAAGTGGGCGTGGTCATGGTCCTATTTCGCCCATATTCAATTCCAACCGTCCCAGTCTTGATACGAACTTATATTTCAAATTTCATCAAAATATTTTAATTTTTGCGCGAGTTAGAGTGCGCACAGACGGACGGACATGGCTTAATCGATTTCTCTTTTCACAATTTCCATTTGAAATTCAGAAAGTTACAAACGAAATTCGGAATTTCCATTTGAAATTGCATTTGAAATTCAGAAAATTATAATTGAAATTCAGAAAATTACATTTAAAATTCAGACAATTACATTTGAAATTCAGAAACATTCCTCACAGTACTCACGAAGTTTTCTGAATTTCAATTATAATTTTCTGAATTTCAAATACAATTTTCTGAATTTCAAATGGAAATTCCGAATTTCATTTGTAACACTCTGAATTTCAAGCTGAAAAATGTGTAGTACAGCTGAGTATAAAAACAGTAACTAATATAAAGGTAATAGGGAATAAGGTATAAGAATACGTTACAATAACTACAATTACAGTGAAATAGAAAGCGAATTATATAAAAAAAATTTAATTAAGTTAAAAATCGCCATTTGTGCAATAATAACAATAATATTTATATGTACTAATAACGGTAATATCAAAATTTAATAATTGTAATAATTATTGCGTTAATATTTATAAATGTAATTATAATAGAATTAATAGTAATAATAATTTAAATAATAATAATAATACTAATAATAATAATTGATTGATTTATTAATTAGCATTTGAGATTACATATGCGTGTTACAATTCGGAATAAAACCCACGAAGCTATGAGCTTGTCTGCGGGTACGAACAATATAAACAGATACAGTTATACGATGTATTGTGGAACGATTTTCCGTCATCCCTTCTCAAGTTTGGTTTGGAGACAAACCGGTTTCGGCTAATATGCGCCATCTTCAGTGTCTTCTTTCGTTCTGAGTTATTTTGTGTAAGTTCGATAGTATTTATAGTAACTAACTTCCGTCGTTTTGTTCAGGTACTTCGTGTTCATGTGATGTGTTCGAGCATTCGGGGTACGTGTGTGTGTGTGAGTCTGTGTTGTGTGTTAGGTATGCAAATCTATTTTTTGTCATATTTTCATTATTGTACCCTCATTAACCAGGTAGGTAAAAGTCCGTTATTGTCCGTTTGTGTGTTGTTTTGTTTATGTCGGTTTTAGGTCTTTTGTCCTCTTTCGGGTATAGTAGCTTAAGCGGTTCAAATAATGTATCCGATGCGGTGTTTATTTGTTCATTTATTATTTTACCTACGAATGTTTTTTGTTTGTATATCTCCATGTTTTCTAATATGTTAAGTCGTGTTCCTTTATGCTGTATGTGGAGAATTTTATCTGTTTTTCCTATTTTCATGGGTGTACACTTGTTACCTGCCATGTGGTTGGCGAAATTTGATTCCACTGTCGTTGATGATTTTCTTATTTTCTTATTGTAATCCCTTATGTGTTCTCGATATCTCGTCTTGATTTGGCGTCCTGTTTGTCCTATATAACTTTTGCTTCAAATACCTACACAATATGGTCACACTGGTCGCGCTGTGAAGTTGTCAAAAATTTGTTCCTCCGTACTTTTGTGCTAAAAAAAATATATAATTGATCAATTTAACTCAATAATATTGTGAAAAAGTGTCGCAACTTAGTGTGCTATCAAATTAATATAAAACTGCTTTATTTAAACTCTAAAGCGTAGATTAAGTGTTATTGCTGAGTGATTGTGCATATTGTTGTTGCATTGATCGCACAATAGCAAAAGCTCCCACACACAAAACTCCACCACAAACCTCTTTTTCACCACTTAGTGTGGACACAAACCATTCGTGTAAAGTTTATACATAAGTATCAGAGCTGTAAAAAGCTGCAATCAGATTGTATTACAATCATAAAAAGTTGTACATATTACAAGCGCAGCCGGGTGCAAATGAATATAGACTAAAATATTCGTTTGCACCAGCGAGATGCCCCTCAACCATACTCCTCCCAAACTAGGAGGTTCCCAACAGCGAGATGCCCAACAAGTCCAAGTGCGAGATGCCCAACAAGCCCAAGTGCAACTACAGCACCAAACCCCGTTATCCCTGGGTACACCCCAACAAATGTCCCAACAGCTAATCCCATCCCGCCTGCCTAGTACCAACGTACCAAACGTACAACAGCAGATCGAAACCCTCCAAAGGCAACTGGAAATTCTCTATGCCCAACAACAACAAGCCCAGAAACCCCAAACTGCAGGAAACTTGACAACTGCTACCCCAACCGACGAATGGAAGATCGTCAATCCCAAACGCCAACGCGAAAGCCCAAGTAAAAATACTGCCTCTAAAAAACAGGCCAAACTTGATAATTATTACTGGCTTGGAAGCCGCCAACCAAATGAAAATGAAAATGAAAACAGATTTGCCTCCCTTGAAGTTGAGGAAACAAACCAACCAACTGAAAAAATACCCAAGCCGCCGCCAATATTTATAGACAAAGTTCTAAACATTCCCCCCTAATGACTTTACTACAAGAAGTTGCTCCAAACTCCTATGATCTAAAGCTCACAGGCAAGGATCAAGTAAAAGTACAAGCATCATCCCTGGATGCTTACAAAACCATAGTATCACAACTGGAACAGAAGGGCACAGAGTTCCACACTTATAAAACAAAACAAGAACGTACCTTCAGAGTTGTTCTCAGAAACATGCGCTTCTCAATAGACACAAAAGAAATTGTGGATTCTCTAAAAGATCTCGGTCACTCAGTCACAAACATTTGGAACATAAAACACAGAGTCACAAAAAATCCTCTCCCAATGTTTATCATTGAACTCAAACCCGCCTCCAATAACAAGGAGATATATCAAATTAAAAGTCTCCTGCACTCAAGAATTGCTTTCGAGCCCCCACACACGAAGCGTGAAATACCGCAATGCGCCAACTCTCAGCAATATGGCCACACAAAGTCCTACTGTCGTCGAAAATCAGTATGTATAAAATGTGCTGGAAACCACCTCTCCGCTGATTGCAAGCGAAAGACAAGATCTGAAGATGTCAAATGCGCTCTATGTGAAGGTAACCATCCAGCAAATTATAAAGGCTGTATGGTATACAAAAACCTTCAAAGCGCCAAATACCCAACTCTGAGGAAAAAAGCTCCTGCACAGCCCCAAGAGAAACCACAACAGCCAACTCAAACCCCAATGCAGATTGAACCCCCAATTCAAATTGACCAATACCCAGCCACATATGCTCAAGCAGCAAAGAAAGGCGTAACACCCCGCTCGAACCCTAATAATGCCATTCCAAATAGTAATGAAACCCACACCCCAACGCAAAACACTAACGAAATGCGAGAAATGATAGACTTACTGAAACAAGTCATGCAACAAATGACATCAATGATGAGCCTCCTCGTCACCCTCACGACTAAAAACTGTGCATCTTCAACCCGTTGAAAATTATCATTTGGAATGCCAATGGCCTATCCAAACACTTACTTGAAGTTAAAACTTTACTTCAGACCCACGATATAGATATACTCCTCATATTTGAGACCCACTTTACTGACAAAAGCTACTTTGAAGTACCCAACTACAAGTTTTACCACACAAAACACCCCAGTAACAACGCTCATGGAGGCTCAGGTATCTTGATACGGAAAAGTATTAAACATTACAGCACGAATTCATTCCGTACAAATGCTATACAAGCCACAAATATTGTCATTGAAGACCCGAGCGGCCAGCTTACACTCTCTGCTATCTACCCGCCGAGGCACTCTATCAGCACTGCAGAATACGAAAATTTCTTCAAAACTCTTGGAAATCGATTTGTAGCTGGGGGCGATTACAATGCCAAACACACATTCTGGGGCTCTCGTCTCATTACCCCTAAAGGAAGACAACTATATAATGCTATTAGCAATCTCAGTTTAACTCCATTCTCTACTGGAACTCCCACTTATTGGCCAACAGATAAAAATAAAATACCCGACTTAATCGATTTCTGCGTGGTGAAAGGCGTGATCTGATAAAAGAAATAGACGGTTTGATGTTCGAAAATGAATTGAATTTCTTTATTTACATTTACTTTCTTTTATACCAAAAATTCTTACATTAACTTACACTAATACATATAAAATAAAGAATGAGTGTTCAACATATGCTGTGTCAGCATATGTGAATCATAAATATTTCGTCGGTGCACATTGACAAACTGACGCTGTCGCTCAGTTGGTCATTGTGACCGCTCGGGCAATGCACTTGACAAAATGTAACAAATGTAACTGGAGACGCCATGTGTGGCGGTGTGTATATTTGATGTTAAACTCCCGCTGGGGTTTAACGGAATTTATTTGGGTCAGTTTGTTTTGACAATGTGTGCGGTATTCATGTACACAATAAATTATGTGTACATGACAACAACTGTAAGTGCGGTGTATTTATGTAATGCTACACCTTCCCCCTTAAAAAAAATAGATATATATATTTGTGTTCAACTATATATCTATTTGAATGACTTAGTGACCCACTTAACGTTTGTCTGAGTTGACAAAAATTATTAATTGCTTTTCGGCTCATATTGCCTTTATTGTATGAAATTTTATTATTTATTTTTTTTTTTTGCTGTTTTCTGCTGTTTTTCTGTTTGCCTGCATTGCATTTTTTTTTGAACATGAACGTTATTATTGTTTTCTTTTATACATTTGTATTGTGTATTTATACATATTCGGTACATTACATTTTTTTATTTTTTTATTTTTTTTATTTGGCGTGTGCCTGTTCATTAAATTGAGTAAACTGGAATGCATATATATTTACTTTATTACTAAATTATTATTATTATTGGGTAAACTGCAGTGCCTAATTTTAAATTGGTTTAAGCCTATTCTTATGAATAACTATTTCTTTTTTGTTTTTATTGCTATCTCCTATGCTATTTGGAATTAGAGTATAATTGTTATTCCTATCAATACTTTTAACTTTATAATATCCTGTATATCTATTTTCTAACTTATGGGAGGCCTCTTCTCTAACTAAAACTAAATCTCCTATTTTAATTTCTTTACTATAACTATTTTTGTCATAGTTGGATTTTTGCTTTTCTTTTGCTTCTTGAATTAATTTTCTTGCTCTTTGCTGTGCTAATTGAAGTTTGTATTTTACTTCTTTGTCGTATGCCTCATGGTTGTATACCGGGCTAATTTTATTTTCTTTCAAGAATTCATAATTTGGTGGGTTTTTCCCAAATATAAGTTCGAAAGGACAATAATTATGCGTTGTTGATGGCGTTGTATTGTAACAATATGCGAAATATTTGAGATATTCATCCCAATCGTCTTTGTCACTGGATATATATACACGCATATATTCGTTGAATGTCCGGTGACTGCGTTCTACAGTACCCAAAGTCTGGTGATGATAAGGTGTTGAAGTTTTATGCTCAATTTTTAACAATTTGCACAGTTCTGCGAACAGGCTGTTTTTGTATTCTGTACCCATGTCTGTTAAAATCGTTTTCATTTGGCCATAAATCAAGATGAAATGCTCGAATATGGCTTTAGCGACAGTTATTGCATGTTTGCTTGGAACTGGGATCGCTACCAAATATTTGGTTAAATCGCATATAATGGTAACTGCATATTCGTTTCCATTTATTGACTTTGGTAATGGGCCGACTGTGTCGATTTGTACAATATCGAATGCCTTCGGAGGTGTCTCCGTTATTGTCATTGGTTCTTTTATATGTCTATTAATTTTATTTTTCTTGCAGTGGATGCAGTTCTTTATGTATTTTCGTATGTCGTTTTTCATATTCAGCCAGATATATTTCTGCTTGATTTTATCTGTCATGCGATTTATTCCAGTGGTGGCCACCACTAATAGGATCGTCATGATATTTGTGCAGAATTTCTTTGATTTTCCCGGGATTTGTCACATATATAACCTCTGGGGTTAGAGCGATTGTTAACTTTTTGAGAACTTTATTACCCATTTCTATAAATTTGCCTACTGCAGTATAATTCTTTTTAAACAATTTGTCCCCTAAGGACAACTGTATTTGTACAAGTCCTAAATTGCCGGCTTCTCTTTCGAGCCTGGTAAAGAATTGTCCTAAGTCAATCTTATCCTCAACAATTAGGTTGCTTGTCTCAAAATTGCTACAAATTTTCTTTCATTTTTTGAAATATAATTTCGGAGGATTGAAAACGAGCTCGACATGTCTTTTTACTTCAAATTTATTTAGCGCTTCGTATATTTTGGGGTTCTCTTTATGACTTTCTTTAATTTCAGTATTATTACTGGTCTTTTTAGCTGCTGATCTTGTTGTTATTTTAAATATTTTATTTGCTTCCACTGACATATCTTTTAAATTTGTAATGTTTATGCGGGATAATGCGTCCGCAATATGATTTTCCTTTCCGGCTATATACTCCACCTCAAAATCGTACTCTTCTAAATCGAGTCTTACTCGTGTCAGTTTAGATGAAGGACTTTTCATTGAAAATAGGTATGTTAATGGGCGATGGTCGGTTTTTACTAAGAATTTTCTGCCATAGACATATGGTCTGAAGAAGGTTATGGCCCAATGGATTGCGGCCAATTCTTTTTCTATAGTGGCTTTGTTTATTTCACCTTTTGTGAATGACCTAGAGGCGTAAGCAATTGGTAACTGTTTGCCATCATGTTCTTGGCTAAGGACTGCTCCACAAGCGTATCCACTAGCATCTGTCGTTATGCAAAATTCTTTATCGAAGTCTGGGTATTGCAAAAGTGTTGGACTAATTAATGCTTCTTTTAAATAGACAAAAGCTTTTTGACATTCTTCTGTTTATTCGAAAGTAACATTCTTTCTGCAAAGCCTGGTTAACTTTCTTGAATGTTCTGCAAAGTTCGGTACAAATCTTCTATAATAATTACAGAATGCTACGAATCTCTTAACTTCATCTGCTGTTTTTGGTGTTGGGTAATTTTGAACTGTTTCAAATTTGCTTGGGTCGGGTAATATTCCCTTGTTTGTACATCTATGTCCTAAATAAGTTACTTCTTGGCTGAAAAATAGACATTTGTCTGGATGTAGTTTTAGGTTATATTTTCTACAAGTGGAGAATACATCTCTTAAATTTTTTAACATATGATTTTCAGAACAACCTAATACAACTAAATCATCCATGTAGAGAAATGCTTGAGATGGTTTGAGGCCTGCGAATGCTAGTGTCATGATTCTTTGGAATGAATTTGGTGCTACTTTTAATCCATATGGTAATCTTTTGAATCTATATGTTCCATTCTCGGCTGTGAATGAGGTTATATCCCTGGAATCTGGGTGTAATTCGATCTGATGAAAACCTGACATAAGGTCTAGGCATGAAAAATATTTTGCTCTTCCAAGTTGATCTAAAATATCATCAATTCTTGGGAGTGGGAATTTATCTGCTGCTAATTTTTTATTTACTTGTCTGTAGTCTACTACTAATCTCCATTTTTTTTCTGTTTTTCCTGGTAGTGATTCTTTAGGAACTAATAAAATTGGACTATTATATTCTGAAATTGAAGGTTCTATTATATCATCTTTGATTAGTTTATTTACTTGATTTGTAATTTCTCCTTTTTGTGTTTGTGGTAATCTATAGTTTTTAATATAAACAGGGTTGTCATCCTTCATATATAATTTTTGTTTATAAAAATTATTAGAAGTAATTGGTTCTGTTTCTAGTGCAAATATATCTATGAATTCTGTGCAAATTGATGTTAATTGATCTTTAACAAAGTTTGGAAAATTTTTGGTTAATCTTTTTAATTTTTCTGTGTCTGTGCAATTTTTATTGTGTGTGGTTGCTTTAACTAGTGTATAATCATCTAAATTTTCAGTTTTAATTTTATAATTTTGAATTGTTGTGTTGTTATGTGTCGTGTTAATAATTCTAACGAAAGTTTGCTCGTTATTTGTAATAGTATTTGCAATATAAATGCCTTCAGATAGCTGTTGGTGTGGTATGAAAATGTTTTTATTATTTGTATTTATTTTAATTTGTCTAATAACCTCTGATCTAGCTGGAATTGTGATTGTGTTGACAGACAGATAATTTGTTAGATTCGTTGTTATTGTTTGAGGGAAATCATATGGTCTTAAGATTAATTTATCTTCTGTTTTTCCATAATCTAGAATACAATTGTATTTCTTTATGAAATCTAGGCCTATTATTCCATCGCATGGAATTGGGAAGTTGTCGTCTACGACGTGAAATTTATGGTAAATTAGAAGATCATCGCCTTTTAGATCTGCTTTGATTGTGCCTAAGGTGCTAGTTATTCCCTGACCAATGCCTTTTAAATAAGTGATTTGTTCAGTATTTATTTTTTCTTTATTATTTATTTGTTGTTTTTTAATTATGGAGATATCAGCTCCAGTATCGATTAAAAAATTTGAGTATGAATTGTTTAATGAAGTCCTTGCTGATATATAGCTGTTTAAATTGAGATTGAGTACGCATATTTTCCTTTTTGTTAATTTTGAAGTGGAGTTTCCTGGTTTTCCGCTTCGGTGCAGCTGCGCACGTTACGGGTTTGTGTGTATGGTCTGTTAGTGTTTCGGGATTGTGATCCTCTTTGATTATTATTGTTATTGTTGTTAGACCTCGAGTTATTGTTGTATCTCGGTTGTGGTCTAAATCTCCTGCTTTGGTAATTTCCATAGTTGTTACTTCGGTAACCTCCACGGAAACTACTCCGGTACTGACTCTGTTGTCGTACATTTAAAATTGTATTTGAACTGCCCGTTATTTCGGTGCAACTGTTAGTGAATTTCGAGATTGCATCGTTCATTGTTGTGAACGTTCCAGCTTGCATTATCATTTTGACCTTGTCATTAGAGCAGTTTTTACACATGGCCTTGACTGCTGCCTGTGTTGAATATCTCGTGGCTAAATCTGGATTTAATCCGTCAGAGATATATGCCCCTTCTAATGACCTGGTAATTTTTTCTATTTCCGCTGTGTATTGGTTAGCAGTTTTGCTACGTTGTTGGATGTTCAGGAGTTTAGCAGTTAAAACTTCTACTGATTCACCCTTTATTGCGGTTTTTAGTTTATTTTTAATCTGTTCGATTGTGGTCTCATTACTGATAAAATTTCTTGCTGTACCTTTCAGCTTTGTCTTTATCATGGTAATGGCCAATGCCTCGTGTCTCCTTGATTTGTTCAAGTATATCGAGTGCATCTAGGAAGCTGTGTAAATTTTCCGGCTTACCATCAAACTCTGGTAGTACTGACGAAGCAGTTTTGATAAATTCTACTACGGTCTGTGGCATTGTGACGTTTATTTCTGGGATGTCTATTTTAATTTCTTCCACCGATGTGGCTTGACTTAATGAAGGTGAGGGGGTTCGGCTAGGAACACGTTCAGATAGAAGTGATGAAAAATCTATTTGAATTTCCTCCTCTATTGTGGTTGGTATTGTTATTTCTATATTATATCTAGCTAAAGAAGCTACTAATTTATCTCGTACGGTAGCGAAAATTAAATAAGCTTCTTTTTGATGTTCTATGGTAAGTTTTACTGATTTAATTACTTGTACTATGTTATTTAGGGCTTCCAAAATGGTATTCAAGTGCTTTATTATTGTTTCAGTTGTAATAGGGATACTTTTATTTATGCATTTGTACGATTTGCTAGCTTTTAATTTCTCTTCATTTAGTGTGTCGTAGATATCCTTCCATTGACTCATTTCTAGCTATCTCGAATTTTTGCTTAAATGCGTTGTTGTGCATTATTCAATTGTCTCAATTTATTTTTAATGTAATTTTTGATTAAAATTCCAATTGTGACAATTAACAATGTCATGACGCATCCAAAAATAGTTAGCCATTTGCTAGAAATTTCTTCTTCTACAATTGGATTTGCTTCAAATTTGACTATTCTGTTTTCAGAATTCTTTTCTTCTGAGCTTTCCTTACCTACTTCGTATCCTGCTATAGCTATTAAAACGCTGTTTAGCGCTACTTTCCACCATGCCATATTTAGAAAAATAATGTGAAATTTTAAATTTTAATTTTATTTATTCCATTTATTCATTTATTTTTTCCTTAATTCTCTAATTTTATGTCTTAATTTTATTATATCTTGTTTATTGGTACTTAAGTTTAATAACCTATAAGTTTCGGCTATTTCCTGGATTTTCTTTACTCTTCTACCTGCCCTTTTTCTCTTTTTTATTACTACCGGTGACGGTATCTTGGGGATATCTTCCCTTTTAGCCTTGTTTCTTTTTCTATACTCTTCTATGGTTATTGGTTTTGGGCCTACTTTTTTATTTTTGAGGTGTTCCTCAGCAAATTTTATGAATTCCTTTATGGTGCTAACGCATCTATCAAAAATTTTATTGAATTCCTCCTGCGTTTTAATGTCTTGTGACATTTTAAAAAATATTTTCGACTTAAAAAAATTTTTTTTTTATTATTATTTATTTATTCGGCAACAAGTTATAAAATTTTTTTTTTTTTTTTTTTTGTAAAAATTTTTAATTTTCTACATTACTCTCCTAATTGCCCTATTTGTTTCCTCTACCAACTTGGAAGGATACAATAAATCTTCTATCGTGGGTGCTCTGCCCATTCCTATGTATGCCCAAAATTGCCTTAACCAATTTAGCTGATGCCTATTACTTCATATTGCACGAGATCTTGACCTACGAGTAGTGTTCCTGTTTTCAAGCTCTAGTTGGTCTACTATCCTGTTTAAGGACTCATAATTGAAGTCATCTGGCAATGCACTATCCATAAGGGATGTGTATGTAAATCAATTAAAAATGTATGTCTAATAAATGAAAGTGTACTAGCATTCAAATTTACTCAAATTATGTTGAAATCGTCGTATTTATAATGAGAGCCTAATATCAAAAAGATATACGTATGTAAAAAAAAATGTTCCTAAGCAAAATTAATTGCTGCTTGTTGTAGCGGCCGTTAGGCTGCTAAATTCATTCTAAACTTAATCTAAAATTATACTTATTGTAATCTTAAAAATGGTATTGTTGCTGCTCCGGTCCTTGTCTGCTGCTTCTTACTTATATTCCACCCGAATTTTGCTCACTGCTGCCAGTCAATTATATTTGCTCTTGTTCTTCCCTTTTTTTTGTGTTTTTGTCACCATTACCATTTATTGTTGCTTATGCTGCCAGTCAGTTATGTTTGCTCTTGCCTCTTTTTTTTTTTTTGTTTTTACCACCATTACTATTGATTGTTGCTTATGCTGCCAGTCAGTTATGTTTTTACCACCATTACCAGCGCCGTTTGTTTCGATTTATACTCCCAGGGTTGACTTGGATTTTTATTCGATTAGAATTCAATTAGTTAGTAATGGATCCATTAATAGTTGAACTTCTGTACGGAAAATCGAGCTTCATTATCAACTTAATGAGGAAAATGTTGATGATTATTCCATTAACCGCCTGTGTGAAATTAGTATTAGGCGCGCGTGCAATTCAATAGTTTAAAACAAAAACAGGATTAGTCCTTATGAGTGATTTCGCTTTGTTTAGCAAATTCGTCACTCATAAGTCTAAGTCCTAAACTGGCGGATCGCCATCTGATAAAAGAAAGACGGTTTGATATTAGAAAATGAATTGAATTTCTTTATTTACATTTACTTTCTTTTATACCAAAAATTCTTACATTAACTTACACTAATACATATAAAATAAAGAATGAGTGTTCAACATATGCTGTGTCAGCATATGTGAATCATAAATATTTCGTCGGTGCACATTGACAAACTGACGCTGTCGCTCAGTTGGTCATTGTGACCGCTCGGGCAATGCACTTGACAAAATGTAACAAATGTAACTGGAGACGCCATGTGTGGCGGTGTGTATATTTGATGTTAAACTCCCGCTGGGGTTTAACGGAATTTATTTGGGTCAGTTTGTTTTGACAATGTGTGCGGTATTCATGTACACAATAAATTATGTGTACATGACAACAACTGTAAGTGCGGTGTATTTATGTAATGCTACAGTGACTTCTTCAGATATAAATTGCAAATCGTGCTTTGAATTGTCTTCCGACCACTCTCCAATCCTGGTAACAATTGATAAAAAATTTACACCGGCAGCGGAACAATGCAGCCTTTACAATCGGAAGACTGATTGGGAATACTTCCGACACATCATTACGTCTAATCTTGACTTCAAATTAGCACTGAAATCTGCTAAAGATATATAGGCAGCATTCGAACATTTTAACAGCTGCATCCAACAAGCTGCATGGAAATCAACTCCCACCCTCATCAGACAAAAAAGGACAAGCGTTACCCACAACATACAAGCTAAGCTCAAAGAAAAGCGACTCGCAAGGAAAAGATGGCAACAAACCTGTCACCCCGACGACAAGAAAAGATTGAATGCTCTCACCAAAGAACTCAAAAATATCCTCAAAATTGAACACAACAGACAAGTTCAACAATATCTCAGTAATATTGATGCAACAGCTGCCCTTTGGAAAGCTGCTAGTAAGCTAAAAAGGCCGATTCTCTACAATTCTCCAATACGAATGGAAAATAACGAATGGGCGAAAAGTGACGCAGAGAAAGCAGATACTTGTGCACGCCACCTAAAATCAGTATTCACCCCACATGATATTGAACCCCCACTAAGCACAACAACAGAAGTGAAAAATACTCTGAGTCATCCCTATCAAATGGACCTCCCCATAAAACGATTCGCAATATCGGAGGTAAAAACCGTAATAGCGAAGCTCAACCCAAAGAAAGCTCCTGGGTACGATATTATTAATGGCAATGTACTAAAACATTTACCTTACGAAGGCATAAAATTTCTCACCCAACTTTTTAATGCAGTACTAATAACTGCATTCATACCCCCTCAATGGAAAGTCGCTCAGATGAAAATGATTCTGAAACCAGGAAAGCCCCCTGATACGGCAGCGTCTTACAGACCCATTAGTCTGCTGCCCATTGTCTCAAAAGTCTTGGAAGTTCTCTTCCTTAAAAGACTCCTACCCAAAATAGAAGAGCGTAACATTATACCTAATCACCAATTTGGCTTCAGAAGAGGACACGGAACAATTGAACAAGTACATAGACTTACCGAGAAAATCTACTCTGCCTTTGAGCAAAAAAAATACTGTACATCTGCCTTTCTAGATATATCCCAAGCTTTTGATCGCGTATGGCACGACGGCCTGCTCTATAAAATAAAAAATACTCTCCCTACAAATTACTTTCTATTTATACAATCTTATCTAAAAAATCGTTACTTTTTCGTCAAAGAAGGAGCAGAGCAGTCTGAGCTTTACGAGAGCTTAGCAGGCGTCCCGCAAGGTAGTGTAATGGGCCCAATACTGTACCTACTTTACACATACGACCTCCCAATAGCAGAAGGAGTCACTATCGGCACTTTTGCCGATGACACTGCCGTACTGGCTTCAGACCTCAACCCTAACGTGGCCTCACTCAAGCTTCAAAGAAGTTTAAATAAAATTACCCATTGGCTGAAAGACTGGCGGATAAAGTCAAATGAATCAAAATCTGTCCAAGTGACGTTTACCACTAGACGTAACACTTGCCCACCCGTAAAACTCAATGGCATTGATATAGCGCAAAGTGACGTAACAAAGTACCTGGGTATGCATCTCGACAGAAAACTAACATGGAGAACCCACATATTCACCGAACGAAAAGCTCTTGGTATAAAACTGAGAAATCTTTATTGGCTCATGAATCGAAACTCCCAACTATCAATCGACAACAAACTCCTGCTCTACTCAGCTATCTTAAAACCCATCTGGACCTATGGCATACAGCTATGGGGAACCGCAGCAAACTCAAATATAGAGATTCTCCAAAGATTCCAATCGAAAACCATTAGAATGATTGTAAATGCGCCCTACTACGTCACGAACGACCAACTACATCGTGACCTAAAGATACCTACTATCTCTCAAGAAATCAGAAAGTATGCTGCATCATACAAAATGAGAATATTAGCTCACCCCAACCCACTCGTTCTAGACCTGACGGCAAGACCAACCAATTTCGTACGCCTCAAAAGGAAATCATTTACAGATCTTTGCTGATGCACTACAATAAATGGATGCGCTACTGAGAGCAATCCATACATGCCCACCATGTTTATTAAGTCATTATTAATTACTAATTACTTTTAACGAACCACAAAATTGTTAGATGTATTTTATTTATACAGTTGGCAAAATATACTGGATGCTAAAAAAAAAAAAATTCGCAAGTCAATTTGTATACGCCTTGTTTGTCAAAGAGGTCTTCCTTGTTAATGTTGTTTCGTAGAACTTTTCCCATATTGTTCCTCGTTTTAAATGCTGCATTAATGTTATATTTTTGTAGAACTTTAGCCAACTTGTAAGATGTTGCTCCGGTATATGATAAGACTGCCCATCTCTTCTCTACTTTTTCTTTGGTTTCTGATTTTCTTGAATTTATTTTTTTTTGTATTTTCTCCACTAAACTTTTTTGATATCCGTTGTTCTCTGCGATTGTGTATATTGTGCTGAGTTCCTTGTTGTAAGCTTCTTTTTCTAATGGGGTTCGTTCAAGTCGTGTTAATAAATGTCTGAAAGCGGCGTTCTTGTGCTGTTGAGGATGGTTAGATTTATTGTGAATTATTGTATCTGTTGCTGTGGGTTTTCTGTATATTTCGTACGTAAATTTGTTAGTCTCTTTGTTTATTTTAATTGTTAGGTCCAGGTAGTTGATTTTTCCATTTTTCTCTGTGTCCATAGTGATTTTATATTTTTGAGTTGGCTGTTGAGGTGTTCCAAAATTTGTTCTTCTTTATTTCCCGATATTAGGCAGATGATGTCATCTACATACCTGGAATTATTATTATTATTATTATTTGCCGTCAGTTCTTCCATTTGCATGCAAATTGACTTGCGAATGCCAAAATAGTTATATAGGACAAAGAGGACGCCAAATCAAGACGCGATATCGAGAACACATAAGGGACTACAATAAGGAAATAAGAAAATCATCAACGACAGTGGAATCAAATTTCGCCAACCACATGGCAGAAAACAAGTGTACACCCATGAAAATAGGAAAAACAACTAAAATTCTCCACATACAGCATAAAGGAAAACGACTTAACATATTAGAAAACATGGAGATATACAAACAAAAAACATTCGTAGGTAAAATCAGGCGGATTACTGAAGGTTTCAAGACCGGGGCAAATTCCTGCCGGAATGATAACGGTGATCTGGTAACTGAGCATACTTAAGTTGTGGAGGGATCACTTCTCCTCCTTGCTAGATAATGGCAACAGTGAAAGTGCGGAAGGAGAAGATGTACGACCCGAATCCCCAATATCAGATGATGGTAGGCATGTTCCACCACCTGATCATGACGAAGTGCGAATAGCAGTATCTAGGCTTAAGAATAACAAGGCCCCGGGCGCTGACGGCTTGCCAGCCGAGCTATTCAAACATGGCGGCGAAGAGTTGATAAGGAGCATGCATCAACTCCTATGCAGAATATGGTCGGACAAGCGCATGCCCGACGATTGGAACTTAAGTGTGCTCTGCCCAATCCACAAAAAAGGAGACTCCACAGTACGCGCCAATTATCGTGGGATAAGCCTCCTGAATATCGCATATAAGGTCTTAGCAAGTGTATTGTGCGAAAGACTGAATCCTATCGTCAACAATCTGATTGGACCTTATCAGTGTGGCTTCAGACCTGGTAAATCTACCATCGACCAGATCTTCACAATACGACAAATACTGGAAAAAAACCCATGAAAAAGGAACCGACACACACCATCTCTTTGTCGATTTTAAAGCCGCTTTTGATAGCACGAAGAGGAATTGCCTGTATGCCGCAATGTTTGAATTTGGTTTGCCTGCTAAACTTATACGGCTATGCCAAATGACGTTGACTAACACCACCAGCTCCGTCAGAATTGGGAAGGACCTCTCCGAGCCGTTCGATACCAAACGAGGTTTCAGACAAGGTGACTCTCTTTCGTGCGACTTCTTCAATTTGATGCTGGAAAAGATAATACGAGCTGCAGAACTTAACCATACAGGAAGCATTTTATACCACAAGAGTGTACAACTGCTGGCGTACGCCGATGATATCGACATCATTGGCACTAACACTCGCGCCGTATGTTCTGCCTTCTCCAAGCTGGATAAAGAGGCTATGAAAATGGGTTTGGCGGTCAACGAGGACAAGACGAAGTACCTCCTGTCATCACACAAAGAAACAGCACGCCTTGGCAGCCACGTCAATGTTGATAGCTACAAATTCGAAACTGTTAAGGACTTCGTCTATCTGGGAACCAGCATTAACACCAAGAATGATGTCAGCACGGAGATCCAACGAAGAATCACGCTTGCCAATAAATGCTACTTCGGACTAAGTAGGCAACTGAAAAGTAAAGTCCTCTCTCGACAAACAAAAATCACACTCTACAGGACGCTCATCGTTCCAGTCCTCATGTACGGCGCAGAAGCATGGACAATTTCAAAATCAGATGAGATGGCACTTGGAGTATTCGAGAGAAAAGTTCTTCGTAAGATTTATGGACCTTTGCGCGTTGGCGTGGGCGAGTATCGACGGAGATTTAACGATGAGCTGTACGAGCTTTACACAGACATCGACATTGCTCAGCAAATAAAGATCCAGCGGCTGCGTTGGGCAGGTCATGTCGTGAGAATGGACGAAGGCGCTCCGGCCAAGAAAGCATTTCTATCGAAACCCGCTGAACGCAAAAGAAAAGGGAGACCTCCACTGCGTTGGGAAAATCAGGTGGACAGCGATGCTGCCTCCCTAGGTGTTCCCCAGGTGGCGCCATGCTGCACGAAACAGAAGCAATTGGCGCGCTCTGTTGGATTCGGCCAGAATCGTCTAGACGGTTAAGCGCCAATCAAGAAGAAGAAGAAGGTAAAATAATAAATGAACAAATAAACACCGCATCGGATACATTATTTGAACCGCTTAAGCTACTATACCCGAAAGAGGACAAAAGACCTAAAACCGACATAAACAAAACAACACACAAACGGACAATAACGGACTTTTACCTACCTGGTTAATGAGGGTACAATAATGAAAATATGACAAAAAATAGATTTGCATACCTAAACACACAACACAGACTCACACACACACACGTCACCCGAACGCACGAATGCACGAACCCTGCAGTAAATTTGTTTCACTGCTGAGGGATCAGTGATGATTCTTTGTTGAATATTCATCACTGTCGTCATAACTCAGTATATTTTTATTTGTTCTTGTTTTTTTTTCTGAGGAAAGCAAACCATTTATATGAAAAATTCATCAGTCTTTATATGAAAGTATTCACTGATGCCTCCTCGTCATAGGTGAATTGCATCAGTGATTCATTAAGGATTTATTGCGGATTTTTACTGCAGGGAATGCACGAACACATCACATGAACACGAAGTACCTGAACAAAACGACGGAAGTTAGTTACAATAAATACTATCGAACTTACACAAAATAACTCAGAACGAAAGAAGACACTGAAGATGCCGCATATTAGCCGAAACCGGTTTGTCTCCAAACCAAAGTTGACAAGGGATGACGGAAAATCGTTCCACAATACATCATATTCATACCCTGTCGGAAAACAAGCAACCAAAAAGTTATACAGTTATACATTTATGTATTCACATTTCCAATTAACGATGGTTTATAAGATTATTTTGAATACTTATTAACAACTAACTATGAATAAAATAATTTGAAATACTTATTAAGGCAAGTTTATTTGGTATAATTACATATCATCGACAAGGTTTTCATAGTAAGCTCAGATGTTATAATCATATATATTATTTCTAATTGGTGTTTTATAAATATCCCTTTTCCTGCTCGCATAATTTACCAAAATTAATAAGTAAGGCATCGTTTTAAAGGTATTAATTAGCTATGCATGCGAAATGGTGTTTTATTGGGCGTGGTTCTTTTTTTAAATAGTATTTTGCAAAAATAAAAAGTTTAAATTTAAACTAAAAGATTTGCGCCTAAAACTATGCCTTCAGAATTATTTTATTCTATCAATTCAAATCTCAAATGCAGATGCCGCTCCATTTTAACAGCCGTGTATATTTTAAAACACCTTTATAAGCTTCAGCTGTATGTTTGTATGTAAACATTATATTATTTTAGGCGAACACGTGTGTATTCATTCCTACGCTAAATGGGGGCTTTTCAGTATAGGATATGCTGTACGTAGTACATACAATATATGTATGTATACTTTTGATCACATAACGGTTGTACGTAAGACCATAAAATAATTGAGATAGATATGGACTTACATATATGTATATATCAGGATGAAAAAAATGATTGAACCATGTCCGTCCGTCCGGCCGTACACACTCTAACTTGCGCAAAAATAGAAATATTTAAATGAAATTGGGTACACACATTCTAATGGGAACAGAGAAAGTTGGGGTTGAAAATAAGGCATATGGATGTATTTCGAAAAACACGTAAAACTTGATAATTAAGTTACTAATAAAGCCCGAGTGATGAAATGACGTTATGCCGTTATGAGGAAACATGCTGAAATTTTGAAAAATGGGCCTAGAGGGGCAAATTTTCAAAGATTTATAAGTAAAAACTCTGGAACTGTAGCAGATGAATCAATTAAGCTTGGACCACTGATTTGCTTGCTAAGGCAAACGTGTGGAAAAAAATTACCCAAGTCAGCAGGGACCACATACATATATATAAAAATATATGTGAAATATACAAACAAATTTAATACACATAACTACTCATATATATATGTATGTAGGTATAATAAAAACATTTTATGCGATATGTTTGTCAAACATATACATAAGTAATTCATTGAAAGTTCCATAAGTTCCACTGTAGACATAAAACCAAATAAATATAATTTTTTTTTAAATGAGCTTAACAGC